>CM056052.1:273264217-273376717 GCA_029574335.1 Rana kukunoris
TTTCTGTACTACTTTTTGCGATTTTGGCCTGCGATTTACATTGAAATCTGGGCAGAAACCTGCACAGATGTCTCCGAAATCGGGACTGACAGGCGGGAGTGAAATCATGCGAGTTTGGGGGCGTGGCTTGTGACTGAGGGAGTAGGTAGCTCTGCCGAAAAACCTGGCTAATACCCTGACTCATCCAAGTCACTCCTAACCTGCACCGGAAGATTCCTCACTGCTTCACCGATCCAGCGGTGCTTTGTATCCTGCGATCCGGCATTGGATATGTCTCGCAAGGGGGGCAGAGATTGTCACACAGCAGCAGAACATGGAGGCCAGGATGGCGCCCGGACACAGCACTCGGCCAAGGAGGCGGCCATGAAGCGGTTCGGCAGCTCCCAGGGGAGGAACAATCTGCCTAAGACACTCTCCCTTCTCCTGGATTCTAATGGCCAGGAACCTCTCCAGAGGCTACATGGACAGAGGACACAGAAATCGTGCGAGTTCAGCTGAACTTGCACGACTTCATTCCAGCAGCCCAGTGTGAACCTATGCTTAGGAGCATTAGCATTTTATTGGTGTTTTTGTAGTACATCAAACAAAAAGAAAAAAAAAAAAGAGAAAGCTCAAAATTAAGCGGTTAGTAGTATTTTAGTAGCAGCTAGGAGCATTGAGCATATTTTTTGGCTGGAAAAATGCTCCAAGAAACTCTACAAAAAACATTTTAGTGCATGGACACCTAGTATTACACAATTTAGCTTCTAAGAGCAGAAAAAAATGCTAATAGATGTGAAGCAGGCCTTAACCCCGATGAGAGTGGACGTCACATGACGTAATTTGTTCTAGGGCGCGCGCGCACCCGCGGCACCACTCGCGATCCCGCGCGCGTGCCTGGCGGCTGCGATTGCCACTGATCACGGCAGGAGTGTGGATCTGTGTGTGTAAACACACAGATCAACCACCTGTCAGCGGTGAGGAGACTGATGCGTGTTCCCAGTACAGAGGAACACACATCGGTCTCCTCCCCCTGCGAGTCCTCCTCCCCCTACAGTTAGAACATACTTTAGGGAACATTGTAACCCCTTCAGCGCCCCCTAGTGTTAACCCCTTCTCTGCCAGTCACATTTACACAGTAATCAGTGCAGTTTTATAGCACTAATCGCTGTGTAAATGTGAATGGTCCCAAAAACTTGTCAAAAGTGTCCGATATGTCCGCCGCAATGTCACGGTAACAAAAAAAAAACGCAGATCGCTGCCATTACTAGTAAAAAAAATAAAATAAAAATGCCATAAATCTATCACCTATTTTGTAGACGCTATAACTTTTGCGCAAACCAATCAATATACGATTATTGCATTTTTTTTATACCAAAAATACGTACAAGAATACGTATCGGTCTAAACTGAGGAAAAATACGTTTTTTTTTAAATTGTGATATGCATTAAATAAAAAAAGTAAAAAATATTGTCTTTTTTTTTAAATTGTCGCTCTTCTTTTGTTTATAGCGCAAAAAAAAAAAACGCAGCGATGATCAAATACCACTAAAAGAAAGCTCTATTTGTGTGGGGAAAAAAACATAAGTATTTAATTTGGGTACAGTGTTGCATGACCGCGCAATTATTCAAAGTGCAACAGCGCTGAAAACTAAAAATTGGTCTGGGCAGGAAGGGGGTAAAAATGCCCTGTATGGAAGGGGTTAAAGTATAACTAAAGTTTTTTTAAGTTTTGGATAGAGTGGAGAGGGATTCAAACAGTTGTCAGTTTTTTTTTTATTGCTGACTGTGCCCGTTTAGGAGATTCACACTCTCTATTTGTCCCGTTTACCATTTATCATTAAAGCGGAGTTCCACCCTTAAAATCACTTTGTTTCATTCCATCCAGCATACTGGCGTCAGCGCCAGTATGCTGTTTTTTTTTTTTTTTAATGCATGTACTTACTTTATATAAAATCATTGAATTTCAGGCGCACCGCGGTATGTCGCCGCTATAAGGCGTCACGCCTTCCGGAAACAGCCGATTAGCATTCGGCTCTTCTCGGCGCCTGCGCACAGACCCAGGAGCTGACTGCGCAGGCGCCGTATATAGCCGCGTCACGCCCTCCGAAAAAAGCCGAACTAGGACCGGCTATTTTCGGCGCCTGCGCAGTCAGCTCCTGGGTCTGTGCGCAGGCGCCGAGAAGAGCCGAATGCTAATCGGCTGTTTCCGGAAGGCGTGACGCCTTATAGCGGCGACATACCGCGGTGCGCCTGAAATTCAATGATTTTATATAAAGTAAGTACATGCATTAAAAAAAAAAAACAGCATACTGGCGCTGACGCCAGTATGCTGGATGGAATGAAACAAAGTGATTTTAAGGGTGGAACTCCGCTTTAAAGGTGAAAGTAAAAGAAAAGCCCAAATTTTGGGTTGTCCCCAGAAAGTAATAGAGGGAAAATCCTCCAATAGGGATGTTAGTTTTAATTTAATATCACTTCCTGTTTGGCTAGTAAAGGGAAATCTCTGCAATGGAACACATAGCGAAAAAAATCAGATAGGGGTTATACATGCATATACTGTATTTATTGGCGTATAACACTCACTTTTTCACCCTGCAAATCGATTGCAAATAGTGTGTGCGTGTGTTATACGCCGATACTGCAATTTGGGCTGCCTTCGAGAGAACAGGGAGGGACAAGCCCCGTCAGATTACATACAGCGAGAATATCCCGTTTACACAGCGGCCTCTGTAATAGGAAGTCCCATCTCCTGGGCAGGCATTGGACCAATGTTCTATCTATCATAAGAGCCAGTCCAGGAGGCAGGAGTTTGTATTAAAGAGGCTTCCGAGTAAACAGGATATTCTCGCTACATGTGATTTGACGGCGCTCATCCCACCCCCCTCCCTGAGATAGGCATTGATCAGGCTGCTTTCATGGCAATGGGGAGGCTGTAGATGGGCAATTTTAAGGCTGCAGATGGGCATTGATCAGGCTGCGCTCATGGCAATGGGGAGACTGCAGATAGGCATTGATCAGGCTGCGCTCATGGCAATGGGGAGGCTGCAGATAGGCATTGATCAAGCTGCATTGATGGGCTTTCTGATCCTTATTTTGCTTCAAATTTCTTGATTTAAAATGTTTTTTTCCTGAAACCTCTCTTAAAATGAAGGTGCGGGTTATATGCCTGTGCGGGTTATATGCTGATAAATACAGTACTTACTCCATCCAAAATGGGAAAAAAAAGTTTTAGTTTTAATTTTAAGATTTCTGTTATTTTCATCTGGTGATGCAGCATGCAAGTCTCTTGTTTTCCAACAGAACAACATCTCCTGCAAATGTAGCAGGTTGCGTGTTGAGGAAAAACATTCAACACTGACAGAGGTGTTGACAATGATCATCTTTATTTATTTCATTTAAAATCTTTATAAAAAAATAAAAAAATGTTTCTGTAACTTTTTTGTGCAACTGTAGTGTGTAATGGAATTTGTGTATTTAAATCTGCTATTTCATCTAACACTTCCCTCCCCCCAGACTGAAAATGCTGCCGTCCAAAAGGTGTCCCCATGCTCCTTCATCCAGAGAGGGGACACTCTAATACAGTTGGGTGTGTTACTGGCCAGATCAGCAGATGAACACAAAGGAAAAAGAAAATTAATGCAGCCAGCAAATATAAGGATTGAAAATCTGCAATATAATAAATGTTTGCTTTTGGGTTTAATACCGCTGTAATTAATCACTATGTTTCACCTGAGGCTAGTCATTCCAGTAGGCTTATGTAGGGAATTATCTCCACCTAAGTGAACTTTGATAGTTATGAGTTAGGGATTCCAATTTATAGAGGTGTCCTGATGACGTGTGTATGGAAAAATGTATGCAACAAAAAAACACGACTTTTTTAACCTAATTAGTTGAAAAAGTTTAGTTACCTATTATTGTTGGCTAGCATGTTTTACTCTTTCCATGTATACCTAAATCCTTTTTGCAAGTTTTAAATTGATCTGAGAGGGTGCTATGGTGCCTTAAAAAAGAACCTGCCAAACATGAGCAGGGTAACGTCTGTCGTGTTATTTACTTACATATTCCTCCTATTGGGCTCCGTTCACACCATGGGGTTCTAAATCGTGGCTGCAATCGCCGCAATTCTGACCACAAATCCAACTTGCTGCAAAACGCGGGTCGTGCTTGTGATCTCAGTTACTTTCAATGGCACCCAAATTGCAGCGCAATTTTACCACGATGGTCGCCTGGTGAATCGCTGTAAATCGCCCAAAAGAAGTTCCAGATTCTGCACACGATCCAGAATGCCATGGCCTTAAGCTCCGTTCACACCAATGCATTTTTTCATCAGTTTTACAGAAACACAGGACATTGTTTTTAACAAGGGTTCCTATGGCACACATTTACATCAATGCATTGTGTGCCTCTGTGTTTTTAGAAAAGGCCAGGGACTTTTTTTGCTGTTTTGGTTCAACAGACTTTAATGGAGAAGCTGTAGAAAAGCATGGAGCATGTTTATTACTGCGATTTTGCCTCCATTTTCATTTTTTAAATCTGTCCAACAACAAATTTGCCTACAAAATAAAAAAAGCATAAAAACCACAGAAACGCAAATTGTGCCAAATTTTTGGTTAAAAATCGCAAAGAGAAAAACACTCAAATGCAGCATGCATAGTTGTGAAGGGAGCCTTTTGCCACGTACACACGATCCAAAAATTGGACAAAAAAATACACCTTTTAAAGAGATTGTACGATAATGTGATCGTTCGTACAGAGCTTAAGATAGCTGATCGCAACAGTTCATTCGATATTATACGATGGTGAAAGCACAAAATATTTCCTCATACGATACCAGATCGACTGGATTTTCATTTAATCAAGTACAGTGGTCACCCAAAAATACAATATAAATACACTACAACACGTGACATCGCATCCAAATGTTATTACGTTGTACGAGAATTTTCATAACTTTAGTCACCTATTTAATTTCTACTTGAGACTAGCATCGACCAGTCATCCAATTTTCAAATTGTGCGTACTGGGCATGATGAATGATAGTCTTATTTTTAATTTCTGTATGCTAATCTCAGATCGAAAATAAAGAGGTTACTAAAGTTACGAAAATTCTCGTATGACAGAATAAAGAAAAACCGGAAAGGATGTCACGTTTTGTATTGCATTTTCAGACGACAATTGTATTGATTAGACGAAAATCGTACGATCTGGTAAAATGTTTGTGCTTGCACCATGGGATAATAATCGGATGAACTGTCATGATCAGCTATCGAAAGCAGTGTACTAACAATCAGATTATCGCACGGTTGCTTATAAAGCGGTATTTTTTCGTACAAATTTTGCATCACATGTGAGAGCCATTAGAGCAGAAGGTGAAGCACACTGAAGCGCACAGGTGCTGTTAGGAGTATAGGAATACAATCAAATGCATCATTAGGCCTCATGCACACTGGGCGTTGAGCCCCGTGCATGAGATCCCTGCGTTTCCCTGCGGGTGATAATTGCACCATCCAGCCCTGTTGCTGGCAGCCTGTAAACCCTTTGAGAAACTGAAATCCACTGGAGCAAGATGGTTTGGTGGTTCTAACATTTCGAGTTATATGCCCCCATGGACAAATTCCTGGAACACAGACTTTTTTTTCTGGTGTACATGAGGCCTTTAACTGTCTATCAGGGTTGTACTCTTTTCCAGCACCGAGCTAAGGCAAGCGATAAGAAGTTATGAAGGTTTATAGTCTTTATAGCTTAAGATAGCTGATCGCAACAGTTCATTCGATACTATACGATGGTGAAAGCACAAAATATTTCCTCATACGATACCAGATCAACTGGATTTTCATTTAATCAAGTACAGTGGTCACCCAAAAATACAATATAAATACACTACAACACGTGACATCGCATCCAAATGTTATTACGTTGTACGAGAATTTTCATAACTTTAGTCACCTATTTAATTTCTACTTGAGACTAGCATCGACCAGTCATCCAATTTTCAAATTGTGCGTACTGGGCATGATGAATGATAGTCTTATTTTTAATTTCTGTATGCTAATCTCAGATCGAAAATAAAGAGGTTACTAAAGTTACAAAAATTCTCGTATGACAGAATAAAGAAAAACCGGAAAGGATGTCACGTTTTGTATTGCATTTTCAGACGACAATTGTATTCATTAGACGAAAATCGTACGATCTGGTAAAATGTTTGTGCTTGCACCATGGGATAATAATCGGATGAACTGTCATGATCAGCTATCGAAAGCAGTGTACTAACAATCAGATGTGAGATACCCATGCGATCTCCTAAGATTGCTGGGCCTCCCCCCCTCCCCCCACTCCCTCAAGAACAGCAAGCGCCAGTGGAGAATCAAATTATCACAAATGTCCACTCCTCATTGCAACTCATTGCAAAAAAAAAAAAATCTAAAAAACTATTTTAAATAAAAGATTGAGTAGGTATATTTTGAAAACTATGGGTGGAAAGTAAATCCAAGTGCTGAAGAGAGAATTACAACATATATTATAAGACATGTAGAAATAAAGATATTATACACATAACACAAAATGTAAACTAAAGATTGAGCATATGATGCAAGTAATTCTATGCTCTCCACTAAGAGGTCATCTTATTGGCCATTTGAGTTCTGCCATGATGCCTCACTGTGGTGACAGGCCTATAACAAGGCAGGTTGAGATAGACACAGATAATGACTCTCATCCTAATTGAAACTGTCTGTACATGTTTCAAAGATGGAAGATCTTGTAAACCAGTGAAAAGTCAGCGCAGCTTCCTCTGAAAAACTTTAAGCAGCTCAAACAATAAAAAACAGACCTGTTAAAGCAGAACAAAAGTTGTTAATGTATAACACTTTGTATTATGCATAGTCACATAGTGCAATGTAAAAAAAAAAAAAAAAAAATTGCAGCTTATCTTTTTTAGATGCTCTATTCTGGACCCGACTTTTTTTATGTTACACTTATGTGACTATGCATAATTCAAAGTGTTGTACATTAACAACATTAGTTCAGTTACTTCTCTTGTTTAAGAAGAATGCAGGGCAGCTGTGTCTACCACAATTAAACCTGCCGGTACTGTGCAAGCAGATTTTCATTATCAATTGATACTAGATTTGAACACTGTGTCCTAACAAAGGGTGTAGAGGCTGGGCTTCTTCCATTGTATGTAGCCACAATACCTCCTTTTGAGAAACATACAAAGGTAAAAAAAAAAAAATGTAGCTTTTTTTTTTCTTAAGTATGAATGGGAACACATAACAAAAACGTACAGTGGGGTTTTCTTAAATTTGACTACAAAAGTGGAAACCGGCCCTGAAATATTTACCCCCTTAATGACCAGGCAATTTTTGTGATTTGGCACCGAGTCTCTTTATCTGACATTTACACGTTTTTTCCCCCCACAAATAGAGCTTTCTTTTGGTGATATTTGATCACCTCTGCTGGTTTTTATTATTTGAGCTATAAACAAAAAAAGACTGCAATAAGCGTATATTGATTGGTTTGCACTGAAGTTATAGCGTCTACAAAATAGGGGATAGATTTATGGAATTTTAATTATGATTTTCTTTTTACTAGTAATGCTCATGATCAGCAATTTTCAGCAGGGCTGCGACACTGCAGGCGACTTTTTTGGGACCACTGACATTTAGCCCTGGTTCATATTGCTACCTTTTTTCAGCTGAACTCGCATGACTTCATTCCCGCAGCCCAGTGTGAACCTGGGCTTATACAGTGATAAGTGCTAAAGGGAGACACCAATGATATAAATGACACTGGCAGGAAAGGGGTTAACACTAGGGGGTGACCGAAGGCTTAAGTGTTCCCTAGGGAGGAGTTTCTAATTGTGGGGGGAATGGACTGACTTGGAGTAGAGAAAGATCGCTGTTCCTATTTACTAGGAACAGACGATTGGCCGGCAGACATCGCAGCCACGCGCATGCGTGCACCTGTTACAGCCTTTAAAGGGACCGCATACCGATTTGCGCAGCCAAGCCATTTTGCCGCAGTATAACTGCGGCAGCTGGCAAGCAGTTAAAGGAGTCGCTGTCTCGGGTTCTCATGAATGCAGCTCTATGTGGTGACACTCAAAGAGGAGGAGCCAGAAGTGCCACTGGGGCACACCAGAAAAGGATCGGGGCTGCTCTGTGCAAAACCCTTACAAAGAGCAGGTAAGTATAGGCATGTTTGTTATTTAAAAAAAAAGGGCCAGTTCACACCATAGAAATGCAGTCTGAATCCGTTCGATGTTTTTCTGCAAGCGCGTTTGACACAATTTTTGGTGCATATTTCTCACTATTTTTCTAAACCTTATAAAAAGGTTTAGAAAAATAGTGAGAACCCGAGACAGCGACTCCTTTAACTGCTTGCCAGCTGCCGCAGTTATATTGCGGCAAAATGGCTTGGCTGCGCAAATCTGTGTTTCAGTGTGTTTTTGATGCATTTTACAGCGTTCTACTTCTGGAACTGCAAGCCCTGGTGTAAACCATGCCATTGAACACCATATAAACTACATTCCATGCGTTTTTGATTCAGAAAAATAATGCAATGGCCTGCATGTGGTGTGGACTGGCCCCAAGACTGTCCACAAATTCTTAGAAACAGCCAAAATGCCTTCTCCTTAAAAACAAAATTAATGGCGCGTACACAAGGTCGTTTTTTGTGATGAAATAAAACGTCATTTAAAATGATCGTGTGTGGGCAAAACGTTGTTTTATGTCTTAAAAAAACGACCAAAAAAAATAATTCAAACATGCTTGAATGTCATCTTTTGTTTCACAAAAAATTATTGTGTGTGGGCAACAACGTTTTTAAACCCGCCCATGCTCAGAAGCAAGTTATGAGACAGGAGCTTCAATAGAACAGAGTGCCGTCAAAAGTGTCTTACGTAACCGCACTTTGCAAGAACATTTTCAGAAAACGATGGTGTGTAGGCAACATCGTTTTTTAGAATGAAGTTTCAAAAACGTTGTTTTGTTTCGTGAGATAAAACAACGTTTTTTTTACATCACAAAAAGTTATCGTGTGTACGCGGCATTAGTTTCTAAGTATGCTGTGAGAATAGAAACACGTAACTAACATATAGTGAAAATACTCTTTGAAAGCAATACCATTTGAGTCTCTGGGGTCATGGAGGCTTCTTTTTGCTTCAGAGAGGTCCCCGTTTTTATACCTTTTATCGGCCAACCATAATGTATTGTATATCTTTTTGGCAGGGTTTTAACGTGGTGGGAGATTAGCATAAATATATTTTTATTTTGTGGGGTTTAAAAAAAAAAAAGAAAATAGCGAAAAAAGTTAGAAAAAAATTTTGAATCATGTTCCCCAATGTAATATGTAGGTAATTTGTGCATCCCAAGATATTAACACCAAAATATAACCGTCAAAGCTTGACAATTAAACTGATATGGAAGTGTGATTTTTTTTTTTTTATGTAAAAGAGTAGAATGATCAAGCTCAAAGTGAATGTATACGATTTACTTAAGGCAAGCTTTATTATCCTTTCAGTGCTACACTGTGGCACACGTAAAAACGTTAAGCAAAGGCCAGGTCATTGACGTTACTAATTGAGGGGATGGTGACTTTTTTTATAGCAATTGCTATAAATCCAAATGACATTGTGCTAGATGTCTGTGAGCATATGAAGCTCTTGCAGTAAACACAAATGTCATCCAGGTTATCTTAAATCATTATTGGTAATTAATGATTAATCTTGGGAGGAAATGATGATATTTGATAGTATTTTTCACTTTTATTCTTCATGTGGGTCTCAATTTGGTCATTGAAGACTAGATCTACACTCCTCATCAGCTGTGCAGCAACAGATCACTTGTAATTAGAGAAATACCACTGCCTGCCATCAGCCAGCAATAGGTCAATACAGCAGTGATCTACTGCTGCAGGAAAAAGCCGGGCAGAGCTGAAATAGCAAAATCATTGTGTTTATGTCCTCTGGGTGGTAAAAGCATTGGGCCTGATTCACAGCCATTGGCGCATCTTTATACTGTCGTAGCGTATCTTCTTTACGCTACGCCGGTGCAATGCCGGTGTAGCGTATATATGTGTGAGCGTAAGCCGACGCAAGTCAAAGTAGGTGGATGTGGGCGTGATGCATGGTAATGAAGCGTGACCCCATGCAAATGATGGGCTGAGCGTCATCCAAGTACTTAAAACAAACGGCGCATGCGTCGTAACTTGGATGTATCTTTGTGCGCATGCGTACAACCACGTCAAAATAACTGGCTAAGATACGTCGAATCACTGCCTACGACGTGAACGTAACTACGCCCAGCCCAATTTACATAGTACTACGTAGACGACGTAAAATACGACGGCTGTTCCCTGGTCCATACCTTTGCATGAGTTGCGCCTCCTATATGAGGCATAACTTTACGCCGGACGTAACCCTTGCGCAAATCGCTTAAAACATGCGCCGGCGCAAGTACATTCGTGAATCGGCGTACCAAATGCGTCCAGCATAACTATGCGCCCACTATACACCGGCGTAGGCAAGTTACGTCGGTCGGATGAAGTCAGTTTTTTGGCGTATCTTAGTTCTATGGGTACGGCGCATAGATACGACGGCACATATTTACACTTACGCGGCGTATATCGAGATACGTCAGCGTAAGTGCTACGTGAATCCGGGCCACTGTGTTTAGTATCTGTCCTCTGGGATCTACACTCCTCATCAGCTGTGCAGCAACAGATCACTTGTAATAGAGAAATACCACTGCCTGCCATCAGCCAGCAATAGGTCACTATAGCAGTTATCTACTGCTGCAGGGAAAAGCTGGGCAGAGCTGAAACAGCAAAAGCATTGTGTTTAGTATCTGTCCTCTGGGTGGTAAAAGCATGGCGGTTAGTATCTGTCCTATGGGTGGTAAAAGCATTGTGTTTTGTATATGTCCTCTGGGTGGTAAAAGCATGGTGTTTAGTATATGTTCTGCGGATGGTGATAGCCATTGATCTGTTACCAGCACATCTATGGAGAATGGTTTAGTGAGAATGCAAGCCCAGGGGTTGATTGTTTGCTTATGAACTTTGCTTTATTTACTTTGCTTTATCAGAAGTCATGTTATAGCCGGTGCCAAAGCAATCGAGCACTCCAGGGCGGGGTTTTTTAGCGTCAATGTATTAAATTAAGGAGATGTTAAGTGTATAAAAATGAATCTTTACTTAGTTTATACAATATTTAAGGATACACCATGATTCAGTCATTAAAATAGGTGAACTCTGGTTATACATAATTGAAAAATTGTAACAGCAGTAATAAAATGGTCAACAATACAGTAAATAATAATCATGATTGAAAATATTCATGAAATGGCATATAACCAGAAGTTATGGCTAAAATAAGTGTAATGATCCGAGGACCCTCACTAGAAAAAAGTCACCCATTTCTCCAAACGGGAGCCAGCCAAGGAAGGCTTGCAAGGAGTCACATGCGTGACTCAATTATGTATAACCAGAGTTCACCTACTTTAATGACTGAATCATGTTGTATCCTTAAATATTGTATAAACTAAGTAAAGATTCATTTTTATACACTTAACATCTCCTTAATTGAATACATTGTAGCTAAAAAAAACGCCCTGGGGGGGACTTTTCCATTTCGTCTTTGCATCTTTTGTGGTGTGCGGCCTATGGACTCTATATACATGCGTTCTCTTTTACTCTCAACAGTTTTTGGGTGCTCAAACACCCTTCCCCCATCCAACGCATGAGAGCCAGTTACGCGCTATGTGGTAGCCTATTACTGAGTATTCCAGTAGTCATTCTTCTGCTTTCAGTAATGTCCACCATCTCTGATCCAACCATTGGTTCAATTCAGACGGTTTTCCCTTTGGAACCTTATTTTGGTTTGGTGTGAGCATACAGATATATAACTTTGGTATATAGGTTGGCACTTCCCCGTGCACCTATAGGCATCACTTTTATGTTCCCCTTCCAAAAGGATTGTCCAGAGTTAAGCCTAAAATACACATTTTTGGTTGAACTCACCCCATCATCATGCAGGACTCAATGGTACTCTATATAGCCCACAGCTCTATATTACAAATGATCTTTATATACCTATTTAATGTATAAATACTGACAAATTTCAGGATGTTATCCCCTTGGATATTTGCATCCTACTTCCTTATACCTAATCTTTTAAGTGATCATTTATGTATATGGTCCTATCCCCCCCTTTTCTTTTTTCCCCCCTTAACCAAATGGGGATGCCGCCTTACTACTAGGCTTCCCGGCACGGTGGGGAGACGTGAACATTTTTTTGCGATCTCCCCTTTATTATGCTTCCCGAGGCCAGGGCAATTCTTCTTTTGGCCACCAGGGGAAACACTACGTGTCGGCGGCGTTTCCTGATCATTACTAGGCGGCGCATGACTCTGTGCACATGTGCGGCTTTGGTCCCGCGTGCGTTCTGGCGTCATGACGTCACGCCATTGTGACAGCGGTGATGGCACTGGCCTGAGCGATAGCTCACAGGAGCGCTGAGGGAGCCACATGATGCCCGCCGTTTGGCGGTTGAGACAATGAGGGGGAGGGAGGAGACGACACCTGACATTACTGGACTTAGATTCTATTTAAGTGCCACATCTCCCGTGGGTCCGACCGTGATCCTGGGAAAGCTCCCTCCATATACATATTAGGACTGGAGCCCATGTAAGTACAAAACATTAATACCTATGCTGTAAATTCCTGTTCAATATGGTATAGGAAAAACATATCATTACAGCACATCAATCATATTACAATATTAAAACAATAAAAGAAGGTTTATAGTTAAAATATGCAAATGAGATAGCACTTAGATATGCGGATGCGGGGTTCTGAACAGACATGCACCATATCCCTCTGTACCCCGAAAATTAAAACGGGGGACACACCGGACGAGAAGGTAGGAATGAGGCATATCACAAACGACCCACGCATGTGCACATCCTATAAAAAACCATAGTGGCCACAACTATGGCAACCAATAATAAAAATGTTTTAATACATTACAGTGAGTCCTCCAATGTACCCACACAAAAATAATGAACCTATTATATATTAACCTATTAAGTAACATAAGCATACGGGACACAAATTGCATGATTCAGAAGGTATAAAAAAATTCCAGTAGACATTGGGATAAACTACTGGCCAACTAACAGGGGCCCAAAGAAGTGGGGGGAGGGGGGGGACATACGAGCTGAAAAGGGGGGGGGGGGGGTACTGATGTTATATTGGGGCACAGGCGCATATCCTTGTTGTAACACCCCTCAACTATTATTGATGCAACAATTAATGTCCCATGCAATGTTGAGTCCCCATGGGGTAAAACATTGCATGTCATATATCCACCGGGTCTCCCTACGTGAAATACTTCGCTTCAAGCCGCTCCCTCTCCAATGTGGGGTATATTTCTCTATCCCTACAACTTCAAGTACAGTACAGAGGGATCTTTATTGTGATAGTTCCGGAAGTGCAGGGAGACACTATGTTCTTTAAATCACAAGTTACATCTCGCACGTATACTATCTCAGAGTTCATTACCTGTGATACGAAGGGGGTCATTTATTTTGCTAAAATGCCCTTGTGGCCTCCAGTACATTGGGCAGACCACTAGGGCCCTCAAGGTTAGAATTGGGGAACACCTCTCATGCATCCGTAGGGGATTTAAAGAACATAGTGTCTCCCTGCACTTCCAGAACTATCACAATAAAGATCCCTTTCTACTTAAAGTTGTGGGGATAGAAAAATATACCCCACATTGGAAAGGGAACGACTTGAAGCAAAGTATTTCACGTAGGGAGACCCGGTGGATATATGACATGCAATGTTATACCCCATGGGGACTAAACATTGAATGGGACATTAATTGTTACATCAATAATAGTTGAGGGGTGTTACAACAAGGATATGCTCCTGTGCCCCAATATAACATCAGTACCCCCTTTTTTTGCCCCCCCCCTTCTTTAGGCCCCTGTTAGTTGGGTAGTAGTTTATCCCAGTGTCTACTGGAATTTTTTATACCTTTGAGTCATGCGATCTGTGTCCTGTATGCTTATGTTAATAGGTTAATATATAAAAGGTTCATTATTTTTGTGTGGGTACATTGGAGGACTCACTCCACTCTAATGTATTAAAACATTTTTATTATTGGTTGCCATAGTTATGGTCACTATGGTTTTTATAGGATGTGCACATGCGTGGGTCGTTTCTGATATGCCTCATTCCTACCTTCTCGTCCGGTGGGTCCCCCGTTTTGATTTTCGGGGTACAGAGGGATATGGTGCATGTATGTTCAGAACCCCGCTTCCGCATATCTAAGTGCCATCTCATTTGCATTTTTTTAACTATAAACCTTCTTTTATTGTTTTATTATTGTAATATGATTGATGTGCTGTAATGATATGTTTTTCCTATACCATATTGAACAGGAATTGACAGCATAGGTATTCATGTATTATTTCGTTTTTGGCAAAAGGTTTCTTTGTGAGTATTTTAGTAATGCCAATTATATGTAAATTAACCCTGTTATGAGCAGCTTCTTAATGATTGCAGCGCATCAGGTGTTACTCACCTGCCGATGAGTATATCAATGTGTGGTGTGTGACGTTTGCTTCTATGCCTCCTTTCCCAGTTGAAGCCCAATAGGGAGAAACGTTACATCAGGTGGAGCATCAGTAGCTGACGTCACCACACTGCCAGCTGATCAGTTGCAACCGACGCTGGTTTGAATCTTTTTACCGGGATCCTTTACCTTGTTGTAAAAGGCTTTTTATTGATGTCGGCGAGTTATTTTACTCCTGGGAATAAAGCACATATCTTTTTTACTACATCATTGCACTATGAAGCCTTTCTTTTCTTTCCATCAACGCCATCTCTAACACCTTCCCTGCACGCAGACCTTAACACTACGTGACCCGTTTGGAGATCACATGATCCCTGCAACCTGCTGAGGAAGAAGAGGAGACGATGTGAGCATCCCGATCCAGCCAACAAGTGATCTGTACAGTGCCTTTATTATTCCAGGATCTTACTTGCAGAAGGATTATAGTGAAATCATTTGTTTGCCGTGTGGATCAGTTGAAGCATCAGAGGGTTTCAGGGAAGAATACACGCATGTTGGAAGATCCTATGGGACTTTATGTTCAACCCTCATAGGAATCAATCTCATTGTTGATTTCCTATTTTCTATTGGACTTTGACACTGGTCACATTATTTTAATTTAATAATATTTACTAATATCACCTTTTCATTTTTAAGTTTAAATAGGTCGCGCACTAATTGCTAAAATTATTTTTCATGTTTGTTGAGCCTTGTATTCAGGCTTTTTTTCTTATGTGCAGCACCATTATCAAGTTATATATCACTAGTTCGTACATGTAAAAATTCAATTATTTATCAATTAACAGGTGGTTTATATACCATTATTACTATAGGGTTTACAGGGATAGTGCGGATTGTTCTTTGTTATTTATCCCATTGTTATATAGGCCTAATTGCGACTGGTGCAAAGGGAATTGTGGCTTGAACATTGTATCATTCAGCAACAACAAAACGCCTAAACTAACAATTTGTAATTTTTGTGAAAATAAACAAATGAAGCCATAAGGAGAGACCAGATTAATTGCACATCAGGGACCATTTTTCTAATATCTTCATGACATCCACTCTCTCCAACGCACCCTCACCAATACTGCCTAATTTTGTGCATTTCATGGCTAAGTAACCGGACAATTACAGTTCAGTGGTGCAGTTGAAGGTACTAGAGATGTTGCCAATTTGAGCTTCTCTTCCACACAAAAGCAGAAAGACAAAAAACACTATAAAAGGTATCAATAGCTGTGAGACATACGTAGGTAGATAATCTGCACTTTGCTGACTGACAACTTCACCCTCATACCAGCTCTTCCCCTCACATTTCCCTCTGCACTCAAAACTAGATAAACAGAATGTCAAATCCTTTGCGTATCTGCCCTGTACATAGGAGATGAGGCACTCTGAATTAATTCAGAAAATGCAAATCACTCTCTGATGCCTGTGGCAAGTGTTCTCGGATTGGGCTGGGTGAGGAGGCAGGGCAGTGACTTCCTGGCTGATCTTCTGTGTTCAGAATGCAACAGGGCAGCCACTCATTGCAGAACTTGCATGGAGTTTGCAGAAGTAGCGCGGTCTACTGCAATGATTTGCAGCTTCCAGGAACACTGGACCAAGCTGGACCAATGTAACTATATAAAAAAAAATATCCATACTTGAAATTCATTTTTAATGCTCATTCTTTTCCTACGGAACAAACTTGAAACAGCTATACAGTGGGGACAATTATTATTTAAAACCCCTGCAGATGTTGCAAGTTTGCCCACTTACAAAGACAATAAGGGTCTATAACCAAACACCCCCCCCCCCCAGCATGACAAGGACCCAAAACATACAGCCAATGCAACAAAGGAGTGGCTCAATAGGAAGCACATTAAGGTCATGGAGTGGCCTAGACAGTTTCCAGACCTTAATATAAAAAAAAATGTATGGAGGGAGCTGAAACTTCAAATTGCCAAGTCACAGCCAAGAAACCCTAAAGGTGGATGTAGACGCTCATTTATACCCAGTGAAGTGAACAGCTTGATATGATACATCCCTAGGTAAGTTTTACATGCATATCTGCTGTCTTTAGCTTTATATATTGTTTAGAAAGTGCACATGGTGTTAGACATTTTCTCTTCCTGTTCAGCACTGGGAGTGGGTTCTTGGCATACAGCCGATTGGAGGAAAGGCACACACCCCCACTCTTTAAATGAAAAGGAAGGAAGTAATGTGTAGAGCTATGCTATGACAAGATAAGCTCTTTATTTATAGCAACCTCCCTTAACACAACATTTCAGGCTGGTTATATCTTGGTTGAAAGAACTTGTCAGAAGTTATCATGCTGATAACAGAGCAATAAAACAGCAGAAACACGCAGAACTTTGTGCTTTGGAGAGAGATAAAAAAACACTACAGATATATGTGCTTGGGTTACATTTCATGAATAAGGTTTACATCCACGTTAAGGATTTAGAGAGGATCTGTAACGAAAAGTGTACCGAAATCTCCCCTAGAAGTGTGTAAACCTGGTAACCAACTACAAGAAACGTCTTACCTCTGTGCTTGCCAACAAGGGTTTCTCCACCAGGTACAAAGTCATGCTTTACTTGGGAATCAAATACTTATTTTACTCACTGAAATGCAACTCAACTTATAACATTTGTACCATGTGTTTTTTCTGGATTTTTTGTTGATGTTCAATCTAAAATATACCCATGATAAAAATTATAAACCCTTGATTTCTTTTTAAGTGGGCAAACTTACAAAATCTGCAGGTAATCAAATAATTATTTACCCACTGTACATGCTCAAGAATGTATTAGAGGGACAACACTTTTGCCTTTTAAAATTCTTAAATTATACTATACATTAAAAAAGTGATTTTAACCACTTGTCAACAGCCGGAAGCTGTAGGCAAAGTGGCGTACCTATACGTCACTGTCCATTTCTGGGTTTAGGTGGCATGCTTGGAATAAACTTCCAGCAAGGGTAGTGAGTCAGTCAACAGTAAATGGCTTCAAACATGTTTGGGACAAACATAGATCTATACAAAAATGATAAAAAGCAAAAAAAAAAACTAAAATAAATTGTATCAAAAAAATAAATAAAAATGGCAGAGCTTTTTTCTGCCATCACTTTTCTATGTTTCTATGTAATATGTGAAGAGCACCATAAGAATGTATTGAGAATTGCTACTACATCCATCAAACCATATATTAGTGCGATAGTTTATCAAAAACAGTGTCAAATATCGCACTAGTTTTATTTTGCTCTCTTATTTTTATAATAAAAAAAAAAAAATATGTAGCACCCTGGTAGTAGGCAGGGTTGCAAACAAATTTAGCTTGCTAGGTGGTAACTAGTCTGGCTGATTGATAGGGGATTTACTGGCTTTTCCCCAACTCTGGATTTGATGCACCTCTCTCTTCCGTCACTAGGTGGCATTGTTGCCTGTGGCATAAGAATGACCAGGGCATAGTGATTTCAGACTAGGAGTGTATGGGCTGTCTTAGCCAATTGGCAGGGGTTTATTTAGTCCCTTGGCCTGCTGGGTGAGCCCATTTATTCGGGAGGAGTCAGGTGATCGAGTTCTGTGCCACCTGGACAGCTGTCTGACTGAACTTGTGTCACAAGGCTCTGGGCTGCTAGGCCAGAAGCATAAAGCCTATCCAGGGAGCACCTGGCTGCTAGGCTGTCTGAGGCCCATCCAGCATTAAAAGAAGCAGTGCAGGGTTGGGGCTTCAGGCTGGAACCCCAACCAAGTTTCAGAGGTTACGCCGGAGGGAACTGGATTGTTGCCAGGGGTGAGGGAGAAGCAGTTTCCACAAGGGACCACCACTCCTGACTCCAGGGGCGAGTGATGATCAAGGCCAGAGGTAAAGGGAGGAAGAGTGGCCAGCAAGGGACAGCCATTTCTGTTATCAGAGTCCAGTGTATGGAAGTCTGATAAAGTACCAGAGCAGCATTTTCACCAGCCGGAGACGGTGAAGAAGTGGAAAAGCTTCAGCAGAGTGCCAAGCCAGGGACCCAGCAGGTTAGCAGGGGTGATGCTTGGGGAATATACAGCGGGTTAGCTGTGGAAGAGCTCAGGGGATCCAGTGATGACTGGGATCTTGAAGTCTAGTTTAAGACCGGGAGCTCAGTGAGTAAAGATCTACAGTAGGATACTGTGAGATGTGAGACGATCTATAAACGGGTTACGTATTCAGATTTCTATTTAAAGTTCAGATGCCATAGAAGACAGCAGTTCTACAACTACAGTTGCTTCATCTAGCTTAAAGGCCCTCTACCTGTATAGCTGTCTGCTTATTATTTTTGGTCTCGGAGTCAGCCAATTACTATTGCATCTGCCTAAGGGTGTTCTGGCTCCAACGCTCTCTCCACCAGTTCTGTCAAGAGAGACAATAAATCTTTTTTTTGCATTCAAAAAGTGACTAGCGCCCAATCATTCCATCTTGCATTACACCCACAATGCCTAGTAACCCACACCGCAAGGAAAAATATGTCAGCTCTCCCCCGACTCTGGAGGTCACCATTAGGCCTTTGTTGGTCGGGAACGGGGCTATATATATATATATATATATATATATTTAAAAAAAAAAAAGAAAAAAGCAGATTACTCTGGTAGGTACATTATCTATATCAGTGATCGTTAACTTGTGCGTCTGCCTGACTTTTTAGATATCCTTATACTTTACGTGTGACGCAAGACAATTCTTCTTCCAATGTGGCCCAGGAAGGTCAAAATGTTAGAGAATCCTGTCTTACATTTAGTTTATTTGCAAGAAGAGCTTTGCATCAGTGTTGCCAATCTACCAGATTGAAATATACTGACATGACACCCAAAATGTACTGGCACAGTCAAGCTTTTACAAAATTACAGCTTTAGGTGCACATTTCAGCATTTAGGCGACAAAATAATACAACGTGTATTTGGCAATGTGATTTAAAGGTAGATATTAAAGAGTTTGTTAACCCCCAAAAAATATAAAATAAAAGATCCTGTTTCTTCAACCCCTTAAGACCCGGACCAAAATGCAGGTAAAGGACCTGGCCAGTTTTTGCGATTCGGCACTGCGTCGCTTTTACTGACAATTGTGCAGTGGTGCGACGTCGTTTCCGAACAAAATTGGCGTCCTTTTTTCCCCACAAATAGAGCTTTCTTTTGGTGGTATTTGATCATCTCTGCGGTTTTTATTTTTTGCGCTATAAACAAAAATAGAGTGACAATTTTGAAAAAAAAAAAAATATTTTTTACTTTTTGCTACAATACATATAAAAAATTGTTTTCCTCAGTTTAGGCCGATATGTATTCTTCTACCTATTTTGGTGTAAAAAAAAAAAAAAAAAAAAAAAAAAAATCGCAATAAAGAGTTTATCGATTGGTTTGCACAAAATGTATAGCGTTTACAAAATAGGGGATAGTTTTATTGCATTTTTATTAATATATTTTTTTTTTACTACTAATGGCAGCGATCAGTGATTTTTTTTTTCGTCACTGCGACATTATGGCGGACACATCGGACAATTTTGACACATTTTTGGGACCATTGTCATTTTCACAGCAAAAAATGCTATATAAATGTATTGTTTACTGTAAAAATTACAATTGCAGTTTGGGAGTTAACTACTAGGGGGCACTGAAGGGGTTAAGTGTGACCTCATATGTGTTTTTAACTGTAGGGGGGCAGGGCTGGACATGTGACATCATTGATTGTGTTTCCCTATATCAGGGAACACACGATCAATGACATCGCCACAGTGTAGAATGGGGAAGCTGTCCTCGTTCTTCAGCTCCGGGGACCGATCGTGGGACTCCAGCGGAGCTTCAGACTGGGTTGACCCACGGCTGGGCACTTAAAGAGGACGCACAGGTAC
The DNA here is from genome assembly GCA_029574335.1 of Rana kukunoris. Lineage (NCBI taxonomy): Eukaryota > Metazoa > Chordata > Amphibia > Anura > Ranidae > Rana > Rana kukunoris. The sequence continues at coordinate 273,284,670 of CM056052.1, forward strand.
GTGCTTGTGCCCAGCCGTGCTATTCTGCTGATGTATATGTGCAGGAGGTGGTCCTTAAATGGTTAAACATGTTATACAGCAGTGATTGTGTGGTGTCATTTGGCCCCCTGTAACACCTAAAATACCTGGCTGATCCTGCCAGTTTCTATCTTACCCCTGTACTTTGACAACAATATATCAGGGCTGCTGAGCCCCGACATTGTTGCCAATGTACGTGCCTTTGTCATATGCTGCTATCTGCAGCTCTGGGTTTCCTCTGTCCATGCCCTTCTCCTCCTCCCTGGCATCTCTCACTAATGCTGATCTGCTCCTCTCCCCTCTGCTTCAAAACAAATAGATCTGTATATCATCCCCTCTGTCAGATACAAAGCTAAATCTTACTGCCTATAATTTCTACCTGTTTAAACAGGGTCCTCCAGCGATCACATGACTCCAGGCTCTCAGCTCCTCTTCCCTCCGGCTGATGTTAGCAGTGGAATAATGGCCCCACCCACTGGAGATATCAGACAGGGAGAGCCTGGAGCCATCTTATGGCTGGAAGACGCTGTTAAAAACGGGTAGAATTTTTTTTTTTAAAACATACAGTAGAACAGGGGTAGGCAAACTCGGCACCCCAGCTGTGGTCAAACTAAAACTCCCATCATGTCCCTGACTCTAGGTGTGATGCCTGTAATTGTTCAGGGTCGTGTAATGTCTCATGGGACTTGTAGTTTCACCACAGCTGGAGGGACGAAGTTGCCTACCCCTGCACTAGAATGTAGCTTATTATCCAACAGAGGGGATGATGTAAAGTTGAGATAGTGGCTTAACCACTTTAAGGTGAAAAACATGTTTCTTATTTTACGACAGGACACGTCCCCTCCCGAGTCACAGTGACACACTCTCTCCATGCCAGGTGACCCTGGAGTCCAATACAAACAGCACTGACAGTCCCTCCCGGCTTGCCTTGCTCCCACCCCACAGACCCATACACAAGGCTCCGGCCACTTCGCTCAGCTTCCGTGTACCATGGCATCACACTTCACGCTCAGGCACAGCGTCCACCAGACCTGCTTCACCCGCCGGTGCCATCCAAACACTGTAGCAGGCACTTGGATAGCCACGGTTGGCTCCAGACAGTGGCACAGTTTCAAGCCGAACGCCACAGCCATATTTACTGGCAAACTTTACACATCACTGGCATTTACGGTTGGCAACACTGGTTTGCATAGGTATGAGATTAAAAGTTGTGCTGCCAGATAGAAAAGCGCACAACCACAGAAACAAACATTATATATCAAATCAAGTCTTGTTTATTCAGGCCTTTTTTTTTTTTGTAACGTACACACATATAAAGAAAAAAACAGGTCAGAATGCACTAGGATTTATTTTTTAGCACAGCTAGTTTTCTTTTTGCAGCTGTACAAGACTCTGACAATTATTCTTGTATTAACAGCACAATATCCTTATTTATTTCTATCCATATATTACCCAAGCAAAACATCTGTCAGTACTCTACATTCCCTGGCTGAATCCTCTTTAATCAAAACAAACCCGAGTGTTACAAAGCAAGGCAGGCTCCCTCTGTAATGGCAATGAAGTGATGATTCAATTACTCCCACTATGGCCATAAATCAACATATCTGTAGAAGTTTTACAAACTGGATTACATTTAAATTATCTGTCCAAGCATCAGAACTGACAATGACAGAGGCAAGTGCAGGGTGTTCTCCTTTGGATTATACCAGATGCTGTACAGTCTCCTGGAAAGGACTATTTTTGCCTTCACTCAGCATTGACAGAAATCATACTACGCCATCTGTTAGTACTGCACTGCCGAGTCATTAAAAAGGCACACATGCACTCTTATGCAGTACATATACAAATAGACTTACGTGGAAACAAAACAGCTAATGAAAAAAAATATAATATAGCGGATACAATTGCTACACAAGCCATATTGTAATTTCATGTTATAAAAAATAACCTTTTCAATTTCAATCAGTAGCCGCTGTAGTTTTCTGTAAAATCCAATGCAATATGGCAACCTGGATCCATTCTGTACACGGTTAATGTACACACTGCCCACAGAAATTACATTTTCTGCTTGTGCAATTCACAGATTTTCCTACAGCGTCTGCACTAAAATACAAATCAGATTTTAGTCATCCTCTGCAATAGAAATTTCAGCTAGGTGAGATGCTCGCCAAAGGTAAATGCTCATAAAGCGATACAGATCCTGCAGATTTTCTAATTAGAATGCCAAGAGTGCACCGGGTGATTATAATAAATCAATCCCTCCCAATCAGAATCAGTCTGCAAGTGACAGGGTGAAAGCAAATTCTTCAGAGCAACTAAAAAAAAGGTAGGAATCAGTTACAGTTTATTAAAATCCTTGCAGTTTACATGAATCACCCAGAGGGGAGTGCTTTTTCTCAACAAAAGTGGGAGTTACTCTTTAACCACTTCAGCTCTGGAGGATTTGGCTGCCCATCGACCGAGGCCATTTTTTTCAATTCGGCACTGCGTCACTTTAACTGACAGACAATTGCGCGGTCGTGCGATGTGGCTCCCAAACAAAATTGACTCCCCCCCCCCCACAAATAGATTTATTTTGGTGGTATTTGATCACCTCTGCAGTTTTTATTTTTTGTGCTATAAACAATACATATATATATTACACACACGCAACATTTTTTTCCCCCTTAGTTTAGGCTGATATGTATTATTCTACATATTGTTGGTAAAAAAAAAAAAAAAAAGCATATATTTATTGGTTTGCAAAAGTTATAGGGTCTACAAAATAGGGGATAGTTTTATGGCATTTTTATTGTTATATTATTATTAATTAGAAATGGCTGTGAGCTGCAATTTTTATTGTGACTGCGACATTATGGCAGGCACAACAGACACTTGATGCTATTTTGGGACCATTGTCATTTATACAGCGATCAGTGCTATAAAAATGCATGGATTACTGTGTAAATGGACACTGGCAATTAAGAGGTGCAAGGAAGGGGTTAAGTGTGTCCTAGGGAGCGATTCTGTGTGGGGGCAGGGCTTACTGTGACACGACACCGATTGCTGCTCCTGATGACATGGAGCAAAAGATCAGTGTCCGGTCACTAGGCAGAACAGGGAGATGCCTTGTTTACATTCTGCGGCTCCGTGACACAATCGCTGGACACCAAACGGACATCAAGTCCGCGGGTTCTGCAGGCACGGTCAAGGAGCTCACGGCGGGCGCACGGGCCCACAAGGCGGCTTTTTTAAAGCAACGTACGTGTACATCCATATGCGCACAGGAGCCATTCTGCCAACGTATATGTACGTTACACTGTCGGCAAGTGGTTAAATGAACAAAAAACAAAAAAAATCACAAAAAAATGGTTCTTAATTCTTGTAATGATAGTATTCAATTTTTTTTTATTTTTTTTTACCTCAAACCACATAACATATATGCTGCAGCAGCAGGAAATTGGGCTTTAATCCCAGCCATGGCACATGTGGGTCCATGGCAACCTAAGGTTGTGTCCCAGGAGTTTGCTCACTGAGTGCTCCCAGCACACTGGCCAAGTTATCTCCAACAGCTATCAGTAATGGCTCCTGATCGGGAGCCAGCAAGATAAGTTCCCCATCATGTGAGAACTTTAAGAGCCTATCACAGCAGTCACACGATAGAGAAGCCATGCCGTTTCCCAGCATGAAGGCTGGATTCACACCTATGCAGTTTTAGCGCTTTTTGCATTTTGCACTACAGAACGTGTTTCATAGGAAACCATGGTTAATAGACTGTAGTGCCAATCTGCAAAATGCAAAAAGCATTAAAACTGCATAGGTGTGAATCCAGCCTAAAGCCCAATTAAAGGGCTTGATGATGTCAAAGTGTTCCCCCCCCCCCCCAAAAAAAAATGGATTCTGTTCCTTAACCACTTAAGACCCAGACCAATATGCTGCTAAATGACCCAAGGGGTTTTTGCGATTCGGCACTGCGTCGCTTTAACAGACAATTGCACGGTCGTGCGACGTGCCTCCCAAACTAAATTTGTGTCCTTTTTTCCCCACAAATAGAGCTTTCTTTTGGTGGTATTTGATCGCCTCTGCGATTTTTATTTTGTGCACTATATACAAAAATAGAGCGACATTTTTGAAAAAAAAAAATCACTATTTTTTTACTTTTGTTATAAGAAAAATCAAATAAACTAAATTTTAGTCAAACATTTAGGCCAAAATTTATTCAGCCACATGTCTTTAGTAAAAAAAAAATAAAAAAAATCGCAATATAAAAATAAAAAAAAGCTACCTAGCGGGAACAGCGACACTAATACAGCAATCAGAAAAATGATCGCTTAGTGACACTGGCAATAGGGAGTGAAAGGGTTAACTAGGGCAGTGATCAGGGGGTTAAAGCTTTATTAGGTGGGGGTACGGGGCTACCCTGAACCTAACACTAACTGACTTTTACACTGCCTGTCACACTGACACTAAATGCAGTGATTAGATCACTGCATTCAGTGACACTGTGACAGGGGGGTGATCACAAGGGGTTAATGTGCCTATGTGTGTGTGTGTGTGTCAGTGTAGTGTTGGTGCACACTTACTTGTGATGTGATCTCTCCTCAGCAGCGGTTGGAAATACCGCTGGGATGAGAGATTACATAATTTCCCCCTCCTGTGTGTACATCTAATGCGGGGAGGAGCCGTGAGAGCCTCCGTGGGACCCCAGAAGAGGACGATCGGGGCCACTCTGCACAAAACGAACTGCACAGTGGAGGGAAGTATGATATGTTTGTTATTTAAAAAAATACTAGAACCTTTAATATCACTTTAAGACCCTTTAAAGAAAAAGCTGCATCATTTGAGAATACAAGTCAGACCCCAAGGTAAGGCATACCAATACTATATGAGACACTGATGGGAAGGTCTTTTTATAAAAGGAAAATCTATTTATTAATCCGGAGTAAATCAATAAAGGGATATCAAGGTGCTACACTAGTGTACAATTTGTTAAGATGCACTTAAAATTATAGTTCTACACTTCCACAACCTACTCAGTTGAAAGCACAAGGAAATGAATGGAGACACTTTAGAAGAGAAGGACATAATCTGTTTTCAACTAAAAGAACATTCAAGCATATTCCAAGTCCAAGTCCATTATCTTATCATGAGAGTATAGCTAATGCATACATTACCAACTATTAAAAAGACGAAACAAAGCACCCTGGTTTAAAAGGAAATGAGAACTCAGAGAATGTTCTAACACTTGTAAAAAGGGAAGGATATTTCTCTGACAGATTACAGGCCTTTTAACACTTAGCATGTTTATTATCTGGCATATCAACTTTTGCAGGGGTTCTCACATTATTGAATAATAAAATACACCATGACAGTATGTTGTAAAAGAATTATGGCAATTGCCTCTAAAGTGTTATATATACACACAGTGCCTTGAAAAAGTATTGATATCCCTTAATTTTCCACATTTTGTCATGTTACAACCAAAAACATAAATGTATTTTATTAGGATTTTATGTGATAGACCAACACAAAGTGGCTCATAATTGTGAAGTGGAAGGAAAATGATAACTGGTTTTCAAAATGTATTACAAATAAATATGTGAAAAGTGTGGTGTGCATTTGTATTCAGCCCCCCTGAGTCAATACTTCCTTCACTGCAATTACAGCTGTAAGTCTTTTTGGGGATGTCTCTACCAGCTTTGCACAACTAGAGAGACATTTTGCCCATTCTTCTTTGCAAAATAGCTCAAGCTCTGTCACATTAGATGGAGAGTGTCTGAACAACAATTTTCAAGTCTTGCCACGGATTATAATTTGGATTTAGGTCTGGACTTTAACTGAGCCATTCCAACACATGAATGTGCTTTGTTCTAAACCAGGAATCTCCAAACTACGGCCTTCCAGCTGTTGCAAAACTACATGTCCCATGAGGTGTTGTAAAACTCTGATATTCAAAGACATGACTAGGCATGATGGGAATTGTAGTTCCTGAACAACTTGCGGGCCATAGTTTGTGGTGTCCTTGGCCCTTTACTGGTGTTTCCAAGGCTCTCCGACACCCCCCCCTCCAGGCCACATGCGGTATTACATGCTATTGAAGTCAACAGGAAACAAATAATTTTAGTTTCCATTGACTTCATTTATTAGGGCTGCAACTAACGATTATTTTCATAAACGATTAGTTGGCCGATTATTGTTTCGATTAATTGATTAATCGGATTATAGCTTTAACCACTTGCCTACTGTGCACCTACACCCCCCCCCCCCCCCCTTCCTGCCCAGACAAGATTTTAGCTTGCGTCACTGTGTCGCTTTAACTGACAATTGCACGAACGTGCGCCGCGGCTCCCAAACAAAATTGGCGTCCTTTTTCCCCCACAAATAGAGCTTTCTTTTGGTGGTATTTGATCGCCCGTGCGGTTTTTATTTTTTGGGCTATAAACAAAAAAAGAGCGTACATTTTGAAAAAAAACACAATTTTTTTTTGCTTTTTGCTAGAATAAATATCCCATTTAAAAAAAAAAAAAAAGAAGGTTTTTATCTCAGTTTAGGCCAATACATATTCTTCTACATATTTTTGGTAAAAAAAAAAAAAAATCGCAATAACCGTAATAGTGACTGGTTTGTGCAAAAGTTATATTGCCTACAAAATAGGGGACAGAATGATGTTTTTTTTTGTTTTTTTTTTTTACTAGGAATGGCGGAGATCTGCGATTTTTTCCGGCACTGCGACATTATAGCCGACACATCGGACACATTTTTGGGACCATTCACATTAATACAGTGAACAGTGCTATAAATATGCATTGATTACTGTATAAATGTGACTGGCAGGGAAGGGGTTAACCACTAGGGGGCGGGAAGGGGTTAAGTGTGTGTCCTAGTCAGTGCTCTAACTGTAGGTGGGTGACTGGGGGAGGTGACCGATTGTGTCCCTATGTACAAGGGACACAGATCGGTCTCCTCTCTCCCTGACAGGACGTGGAGCTCTGTGTTTACACACTTAGTATCGGTACTTGTACTCGGTCTTAAAAAAGTGGTATCGGGACAACCCTAGTTGCATGGTATGTGTTGCACTAATGTGGAACTAAACCCTCCTATCCTTTACAGCCAAGGAATCTTGGCCTCGGTTTGATCTACATTTTTGATCAATTACAACACCAGCCATTTGACTGTTCGGTTGCAAGCCAGGCAAATTTAACAGTTATCATTCACAGCATGTAACTATTTTGGGAAACAATGAAATCAATAGTTTTAGTTCCTATTTAAGGCTGCCCATTTATTTGTATGGGCAGCTTAATGAAAAAAAAAAAGAAAGGGTACATGCACCAATTCTGTAACGCAGTGCAGCAAAACCCACGCTAGTGAGTTACTGTGTGCTTTGCAGTTGTAGTATGCTGCAACACACTGGTAATGTGTGTAGGGGAGTAATGAAGAATAAACAGCGCTTCACCCCACCAATGCAAATAACGCGTTACCACAGTGCAACAGTGTGAACTCTGTGTAAAGCTCCATGCACACTGGGCTTAAAAAAAAAAAAGTTACACTTACCGGTAACGGATTCTCTAGGAAATCTTCCAGTGAGATGACGGTCCCACCTGACAGGAAACACAATCAACAACAGAGTTTAAAAGGCCCCACCCTTCCCTCTGTCCCTCTGTTATGACAAAGTATAGACCCACACCGGTGCCAGAGGGTACCTTCTGTGAACACAAACATCACCTTTAAGGGTGGGAAGTAGGCCTGCCGTCCTGGAAGATTTCCTAGAAAATCTGTTACCGGTAAGTGTAACTGGTACTTTTCTCCAGTCATCTTCCAGGACGGCACACCTAAGACGATGAGCAAGAAGTTCAGGCCTATCTTAGGGTGGGATCCCCGCCTGTAGGACCTTCCTGCCAAATCCTGAGGGGACAACAGCTCCACTCTATAGTGCCTCAGAAAGGTATTTTGGCTCTTCCAAGTTGCTGCTCTGCAGATCTGATTAATGGAAGCGCCTGGCCTCTCTGCCCAGGAGGTCGCCAGAGATCTGGTTGAGTGAGCTTTAATGTGGGCTGGAACCAGTTTTTCTGACTTTTCGTAAGCTACCGAGATAGTCTGTTTAATCCACCTGGCTACCGTAAGCTTAGAGGCTTAAAGCCCTTTCTTTTGACCGGAGAAATTAATTAACAAATGATTTGATCTCCCGAACTCACTCACTCTATCTATAAATAGGCTGGAAGACACCTACTAACATCTAATAAATGAAACCTTGCCTCCTTGTCATTTTTTGGGTTGTGACAAAAGGAGGGGAGGACAATCTCCTGTGACCTGTGAAATTCAGAGGTTACCTTTGGCAAATATAAAGGATCCTGTCTGAGGATTACCCTATCCTCCAGGAGCAACAAAAAAGGCTCTTTAATAGTCAGAGCTTGTAGGTCACTAACCCTTCTGGCTGTGGTGATTGCCAGAAGAAAGCCCATCTTAAGTGAAAGGCACTTAACAGAAATTTGAGCCACCGGCTGAAAAGCTCTTTGGTTAGATAATCTAGTACCAGGGATAAATCCCAAGGAGGGAACCAGATTGTTTTTACTGGGGTTACCCTTTCCCTGGCTGTTAGAAATCTTTTTATCAATGGATTCAGGGCCAGTCTTTGGTCAAAGAAAACCGATAAGGCTGCCACCTGAACCCTGGGTGTACCCACTGCTAAGCCCTGGTCAACTCCCTCTTAGAGGAAATCCAGGACCATGGGAATCGTTTGGAGAGAACCTTCTCTAGGCTGAGCCCAGGGGGAGAAGTCTTTACAAACTTTTGCATATATCTTTCTGGCGACTGGTTTCCTACTCTGCAAGAGTGTGTCAATCACCTTTTCCGAGCATCCCCTACGCCTGAGGATCTCCCTCTCAAATACCATGCCGTCAGGGAAAGAAACCCCGGATCGGGATGTAACACTGGCCCCTGGGGGAGGAGATCGCGTCTGGATGGGAGATGCAATGGAGGAGCCATCGACCACCTCTTTAATGTGGGCAATATACATGCTCGCTTCGGCCACCAGGGTGTGATCAGGACAAGGTATCCTTTCGACCTAGATAACTTCTGTAGAACCCTGGGGATGAGTGTCAGAGGAGGGAAGGCATAGGCTAAAGATAAGTCTCATTTCTGTGCTAGGGCATCTAACCCGTAGGCATCCTGCTCTCTGTTGAGGGAGAAGTACTCGTGGACTTTCCTGTTCCTCTTGCAGGCAAATAAATCTATTTCTGGTCTGCCAAAGTGTTGGCTTACCAGAGAGAAAACCTTGTTGTTTAACTCCCACTTTCCCTGATGTATGGGCTGCCTGCTGAGGAAGTCTGCCTGAATGTTGAGGGACCTCTTTACATGTACCGCTGAAACTGAGAGAATGTTTTTCTCCAAGTCCCCCAGGATCTCCTTGGTCCGTTCCAACAGTCTGCTGGACCTCGTTCCCCCTGACGGTTTAGGTAGGACACAGCTACTGCGTTGTCCGAGAGGATTTGTATTTCCCTTCCTTGTACCTGGTCTTTGAAAAACTTTAGAGCTTTTCCGACTGCCAACAGCTCCCCGAAATTGGAGGAGGCTTGGCTCTGTTCCCGGTTCCAAGGACCCTGGGCGAAGAGATCTCCTATATGAGCTCTCCAGCCCCAGGCGCTTGTGTCTCTAGTCAGAATCAACAGATTCTGTTGGGTCCAGGACCGACCTGCTGACAGGTTGTCTGCGTTGAGCCACCAGTCTAGGGAGTTCTTTGCCTTCACTGAAAGGGACACTGTTAAATCCAGGGATTCTCTTCTCCTGTCCCAGGAGGAGAGAAGGAATCCCTGGAGATTCCGGGAATGGAATTGGGCCCAGTGAACCGCTGGGATACAGGATGACATGAGTCCCAGCACTCTCATCACCCTTTTCCTTGCCTTTACCGAATCCCCACTTTTCCTTCTTTCCCTGAACATGGTTTTTAGAAGGGGGGTCTCGAAAAAAATTATTTTTTATCTTTTTTGGATTTAGCCAGGAACTTTTTTCCCTTCTCTGTGGAACGAGACAGTACCTGCACCAAATCAGAACCAAAGAGCAGGGATCCTTCAAAAGGAATCCCGCAAAGGCGAGACTTGGATGTGAAATCTCCATCCCATGTCTTTACCCAGAGGGCCCTTCTGGCAGAATTTAGAAGAGCTGCCGACTTGGCGGTGGTTCTGACGGTTTCCACTGCAGCATCTGCTAAATAGGCTACTGCTTTTCCGACCACTTCCAGAGAGTCTAATGCCACATACACACGGTCGTTTTTTGGGATGAAATAAAAATAAGTTTTAAAAAACGTCATTTAAAATGATCGTGTGTGGGCAAAACGTCGTTTTATGTCTTCAAAAAAACGACCAAAAAAAAAAACCGAACATGCTTGAATTTTTTGTGTCATTTTTCAAAATGTCGTTTTTTGTGTCATAAAAAATGATCGTGTGTGGGCAAAATAACGTTTAAAACAACGTTTTTAAACCTGCGCATGCTCAGTAGCAAGTTATGAGACGGTAGCTTCAATGGAACAGAGTGCCGTCGAACGTGGTGTATGTAACCACGCTTTGCAAGAGCATTTTCAGAAAACGATGGTGTGTAGGCAACGTCGTTTTCTAAAATGAAGTTTGAAAAACGTTGTTTTGTTTCGTGAGATAAAACGTTTTTTTCATCACAAAAAGTGATAGTGTGTACGCGGCATAAGGCCCCTTTCAGACGGACGGCTGTTTTACCGCAGCTAAAAGCATGTTTATGTTTTGCTGGAATTCAAGATTCCAGGCACTGCGGTCAGCTGCATTTGTACAGTGCTTTTAGCTGCAGTTGCGTTTAGCCACGGCATGATATTGAATGGGGATCCGACTTGGATCCCTGCCAATATCAAGCACTGTGTCTGGTATGAATCTTGAGGGGGAACTCCATGCCAAATTTCAACAAAAAAACCCTGCTATGGATTTTTAGAAGACACCCTTATGCGAGCAGCAGCCCGGCCGGTCAGGAAAGGGGTGGGGACGAGCAAGCGGCCCCCCCTCTCCTTAACTGTGCCAGGCCGCATGCCCTCAACATGGGGGGGGGGAATAGGTGCTTTGGGGCAGGGGGGCGCCCTGTGGCCCCCCATCCCAAAGCACCCTGTCCCCATGTTGGTTGTCGGGGTCTGCAGGAAGGAAGCTTATCAGAATCTGGGAGCCCCTTTTAATAAGGCGGCCCCCAGATGTGGGCCCCCCCACCCTAGGTGAATGAGTATGTAGTTTTTTGTTCCACCCATCACCTGGCGGAACAAGAAATGTAAAAAAAATAAAAAAAACACGACAGAGGGTAAAGTAATTTATTAGTCAGCTCCGGTGCCCCCCCTCTCTTTAGCTCTTTCACAAGGGGGGGGGGCTGCTTCTTCGATGTTTTCTTGTGGGGGGATGTGCCGCTCTTCGCCGCCGTCTAGTTCTCTTCCGCCGGGAGGGGGGGCACTTTTATAAAAGCGCCCCCCCCCCTCTTGCGGGCTTCCTCCGACGTGTTCGGCGGGGGTGACCGAGCTTCTGTCGCCGTCTGCTGCTGCTTCTTCGATGTTGACACGTCGCTTCCTCCCGCTGTACTGCCAGGTGCACGGTTTGCAACGATTTATATAGGCCTCTTATGACGTCACAGTCCCAGCATGCTCCGGTACCACCCGGAGCATGCTGGGACTGACGTCATAAGAGGCCTATATAAAATCGGTGCAAACCGCGCACCCGGCAGTACGGCAGGAAAAAGCGACGTGCCAACATCGAAGGAGAAGAAGCAGACGGCGACAGAAGAAGCAGCAGACGGCGACAGAAGCCCGGTCACCCCCGCCGAACACGTCGGTCCCCCCCTCCCGGCGGAAGAGAACCAGACGGCGGTGAAGAGCGGCACACCCCCCCCCCAGAAGACATCGAAGAAGCAGCCCCCCCTCGTGAAAGAGCTAAAGAGAGGGGGGGCACCGGAGCTGACTAATAAATTACTCTACCCTGTGTCGTGTTTTTTTTACATTTTTGTTCCGCCAGGTCAATGGCTAGGGGTACGTAGTACCCCATACTCATTTACCTAGGGTGGGGGGCCGGCATCTGGGGGCCCCCTTATTGTTGATTCCGATAAGCTTCCTTCCCACAGACCCCGACAACCAAATGACCAGGGTTGTCGGGAAGAGGCCCTGTCCTCATCAACATGGGGACAGGGTGCTTTGGGGTGGGGGGGCCACAGGGCGCCCCTCTGCCCCAAAGCACCTACCCCCCCATGTTGTGGGCATGCAGCCTGGCACGGTTAAGGAAGGGCCCCTTTCCTGACCGGCCTGCTGCTCGTATAAGGGTCTGGTATGCATTCTGGGGGGACCTACACGCCGTTTTTTCCTCTTTAAAATCCATAGCAGACCCAAGGGCCTGGTATGCTCCTGTAGGGGGAACCCATGCAGTTTTTTTTTTAGCTGAAATTTGGCGTGGAGTTCCCCCTCAAGATTCATACCAAACGCAGCGGACACAGTGCACTGCGATTACCCGCGGTTATGTGCCCATAGCTGCAGCATTTCACGGCTGGACGCATTCAGTTCTATTTTTTCTATCCGCACAAAACAGCGGGGGGAAAAAAACGCAGGTAACCATAGTGTGTGAATGATGTCATAGGAGAGGCATTGTGTGCTTCTAGCTGCGGTAAAATCCGCAGCTAAAAGCACCATTCTATCCGTCCGTCTGAAAGGGGCCTTAGACCTCTTTGGATTTACTCTCCTGTGCTACAAGGTCCATTAGTCTGCGGACCCATGCGTCCGCATTTCTAGCAACGCATGCGGAGGTCAATGCAGGGCCCATACCAGCTGCATTGGCATCCCAAGCCCTGCGAAACAAAGTTTCTGATTTTTTATCCAATCGAATTCCGAATGTTGCCAGAATCTTCAAATGATAAACCCGAGTGTTTGGATACCTGGGCCAATGAGACATCCAAAACGCGGAATTTAGAAAAATTTGTCCTCTTCCTCGGGCTTGAAAGGGCACCTACGCTTCCAGGTTTTAAGTCTTAAGATGCTGCGCTCAGGTTCCTTCCATTCTCTTAAAATAATATCTTTAAGAGATTGGTGTACAGGAAAGAATTTGGTTTGGGCTTTACCGAGTCCCCTGTACAATTTGTCTTGAACTGAGACCTGTGTGGCCGGTAGCTGGATGTCCTCAGAGGCATAGATCTTCCATATCCTCCGCAGAGAATAGATGGCCGCCAGGTCTAGTATCCCCCAGGCTACTCTGATCCGAATCCTCCCCTTCTTCCTGAGAACTTTGTATGGAGGACTCTAATTCTACATCAGAATAGGTTAGAGATGGTCCCCGAGATCCCTCTGTAATACTGGTTTGGGTCTATACCAAAGATGAGGAATCCTCTGTACCTACAGGAGCTACCTCTCTGTTTGCTACCGTGGTTTTAAAGGATTGGAGAGTAGCGAGCATTTCAGTTTGTTAGGCTCTGCACTCTTTCATGGCTTGTGCTATCTCCTTGCCTGCTAACTTGTAAATACACTTGTAGCAGGAGGGCTTAGTATGATCCTGCGGGAGCTTCTCCCCGCAGTACCCACAGCGCTTGGATTTGTTAGAGGATTTACCCCTAGACCTGCTGGTGGTCTCCTGGGCAGGGCATTCAGTCTCTGAAAACAGACAAAAAAAAAAAAAAAAAACATTTGTTACCCATGGCTATCCCCGGGGGAGAGTGAAAAGAGGGCCACCCCAGCATCACTTCCCCCCGTCAGCAGAAGTCACTCACCCCAGGGCAACTTGGTGTTTGAACCGGTCCATCCTCTGTCCATACTGCTTTAAGGCAGTTCCGCCATAGTGATAGGGCTGAAACCTCCCTTGGGATCACCGCTGTGGGCTGGGTGGGACGCAGGACCGTGGACCCCTCCGTTTACCGCACTGCAGCATGTGGGAAAAACGCTGGTCGTCACCATTTTGGCATAGCCCTGCGCACGGAATCGACGTAATCCACCCGCGCCGCTCTAAGGCTTCCGGACATGGGCAGTCAGTGCGCCGAAGCCCGCACCATGGTCCGGCAAGGATTCTGTGTATTCAGTTCCATTCGGAACCACCAGTAAACACAGCCCACCAAAAGGGGACATCCGCGAGGCTCCTCCTGACCATCAGCCACCATCAGGTAGGAGAAGAGGAGTAGGATTGAACGGTCCCTGGAAAGCATGGAACCCCTCACCGGGTCCAATGATACCAGCATTCTCAGGGAGCTTCTTTTTGTTCCTTGCATACCTATCTCCCTGAGAATGTATCTATGGAAAGCCTCCCTGGTCTCAAGGCAAAGCCATAATCTGACTCTGCAGTCCCCACTGACTGCTCCTAGGTCAGAAAGCACCAGGGAGGAAGACCTTGGTCCCAGTCTATTTCTTTGTTATTTTTAAACTGTTTCGCTGCCATTTGTTGGGAAACACAATCAATAACTGAGGGATAGAGGGAAGGGTGGGGCCTTTTAAACTCTGTTGTTGATTGTGTTTTCTGTCAGGTGGGACCGCCATCTCAGGTGTGCCGTCCTGGAAGATGACTGGAGAAAACACTTTTCTCTCGGGAGTAAAAAAATGCTCATATATAGCATTTTTTGTACAAAGTTTAGACAAGTTTTTTTTTTAAATTTCTGCCTCCAAGCTCCAAATTAGAAACGCGATCCAGAAGGTTTTTTTTAGCCTCTAAACGTTAAACTCAAAATATGTCTCTAATCAATCCTAATGTGCACGGACACACAGGATAACATTGAGCTGCTTCTACAGGCAGAACACAAAACTTCTGTAGAAACAGCATTTTTTTAAGCCAGTGTGCATGAAGTCTAAATGTTTTTTTTTTACAATTCCTGTAGTATTTATGTACAGAACTACAATAGAACACAATATATATAGCTTGAAATATAACTTGTTGCCAGCCAGCATTGAGAATATTTTGCCCACAGGATGTCTACACTGACAGGTGCCAGCTTTATGATTCAGGCATCCATGGTTGGGGACAGTGGGTTTCTTTAGGTTAGGAGAGATAGGCATTCATCAGTTTACCCTCGCTTGCATGAAATCAGTACATGAAGGTTTCCCCTGTATGATGCACCTTGCCAACGATGGTATATTAATACATGTTCTGGGTTTCAATCCCGTCAGAGTCAACTAGGTTCCAAGTGATTCTCAGCAATCAGTCAAATTTTGCATGCACCCCAAATAGAGAGACACAAAAAAAAAAAAAATCTACTTACTGGAGACAGACAGCAATAAATAAAAAACTGACAGCAATTCTAGTCCCTCACCACTTTAGCCCAATCTAAAAAAAGATTTGCTTTTAGTTACATTTTAAGGTAACTGATACATTGTGAACATGCTAATTTTTGCCTGCACCAATGGTCTATGGTCATAAAAAGGGTATGTAAACTATGAAACATTTTGATGAAAGTAATGATCATAAAAGCTGCAATTAGCTGGAACTATATGATATATATGTGATGATCAGCTAGATTTACAAAAATCATAGCGCAAAAAATACATTTTAGGTTTACATAAAGACAGTATATAGCAGGCAAAGTCAATGAAACCTTACTGGAATATATAAATAATCTTACTGTTGATGAACAATAATTTCTCCACATGACTGGCAGTAAAACGTGTATTCTTCTTGACATTTTAGTATTTCTTTAACAGTTGAAGTATTTTCTGTAAAACAAATATTATAATAGGTATTAAACAATTTATTGAAACTTCCAAAAAAGTTACAGATTGATGATTAAAAATACAAGTAGCTTATGAGAGTGATAATACACAGCTGTTCATACAGAAGAACAATAACTTCACACCTAGATAAACAAGAGACGTGCAAGCAAAGACCAAAAGGCAGGGCTGAGCTAAGGGAGAATGGGGCGACGAGAATGTTCTCCTGCACAGTGCTGGCAACCATTCTCTTGGGATTCTGGGTACTCAGCTCTCCAAGGAGGCAGAATGAAACACAGTAATAGCCTTTAACTACTTAAGAGTTTTAAAGGAAATGAGATACAAAGTTTTTAGGGCGATTCTCTCATGCCCAGCTCCTATAACCCTGCTGCTCCCTCTGCCAATACTGGCAGCCGCTAATTCCTTTGTATTACACAATTAAAGCAGCTGTCAAAACGGGGCCACTCCCGTATAAACTAGTCTGTAGGTAGTCTGGAAATGTCATGTGTGGATCAAAGTTGTGACCTTTGACTTGCACATCACTTACAGAAACCCTTCATGTTCAATTATTTATTTATTTTTAAATTCAGCACAAAGTTTCTGACTTGTGTATTTATTATTTGGGTGAAAATGCTTATTTATACACTGACGGGACTACTATATACTCACTTATTCCCTGTTTGCTATGCCCTTAAGTAAGCCACAACACCTCAGAGACAATGTGCTCATTTATAAAATGTTTTTGTTATTTTAAGATGCTATATACTTGAACAGTTCTAAGAGTGGCTGTATTTAAGGCTGGTCTTTACATTTCTTCCCTCTTTAGGGTCTAATAGGGATTTTATTCCCTAGCAAAGTATGAGGATCTATATAAATTGTCCTACCTCACTATTATAGTGTGGCCTCAGAGGGACGGTATCATTTCAGGAAGGCTTTTTGATTATCCACCTACTTTACATCTTCCTCTTCCTTTAAAATCAGAAACCTAAGAACGTTTAACATCCAGGTCCTTATTCACTCATAGGCATCTCTTCGGTAGGGGATCTTCCCATCTATGTGCAACTAGTGTGCATGTACGTGGTCCTGGGGGGTACGGAACCCAATTTTTTACGCCCTGTGTGATAACAGCATTGACAGGCTTGGTGAACTTCTTGGTTGGGTGGACTGCCCCCTTCAGATCCCACACTGAGGCATAGAATATAGTTCAGATTACCTATACAACCAGAATCTTGATGTCTTTTTAAACGATCGGCTCTTAAAAATGTCCACCGAACATTTACTTATATGTGGAATGGTTAGTACTTTTTACCATCAATGGTACATATCTCTATACAGTTTTTTTCTATATACATATACTTTTATTTGTGCATGATAAAACATTGTGATAGTGGGTATGCTCTTACGACAATTTTTTTTTTTCCGTACTTTCTTCTTTCCTTTTTCCTTTATTAAATACAGATACAAATACATATACTACAGTCATCATAGTCTCACCCCTGAAGAAGAGGTTCTACAAACAAAAGCCTCAAAATGTTGGGTTTCCTGTCTTACCACATAGACAGTGCCGGGTCCTGCATTCTTATCGTCATTCCTTATTTGTTATCTGTCATTTTTTGCCGATGCTGTCATTTCTGCTTCTCAAATTCATCCTGATGCGTTTCAGATGTTGAGAACAGCCGTTCATTTATGTATTGATATATAGATTTTTCTTTTCAATAAATTATGTCATAACCTTTTTAAATTATTAACCCTTTGGTCTAAATTCTGTTACCAAGCCATTTAGTCATTCCAACGTAAAGTCCCACCCGTGTCCTACATGCTGATTCTCGTGGATCATTTCATGCTGCTTGTTCCTTTGCACTAAGGCACAGTGCGTTATTTGTAAGTGTACTACTCTGTTTTAATTAAAAAAAATATATACACACGGAGAGCACTAGATGTCAATTCTTCTCTTTGTATGTGCCCGATTACCTGGACCCGTCGGTGTTCGTCTGAGAGCTATTAGTTATTAGTCTGAGTTATTAAGCCACCAGCGTGTATCCACTTATCTCAGTGTGCAGTGTAATTGCAGTGACCCTGTTTACACCATCCAAGTGAGGGAACTGCTTGTATGACCCGACTGACTAGTTCAGGGGTCCACTCTGAGGTGAGCTGCTAAGAATTCTTATCATCAACCTAAAAAATGTTTCTATTGTAATTTTTAGTATTGTTTTTATATGTCTTTTGCACTGCACTGTTTTCTTACTAGATCAATAGATCCACTTGTGTACAAACAGGGTGCCCCTGCTAAATCTGCCCCTGCTGAGCAGACCACATTTTGATCAATGTTTACTCAAAGTTTTAACAAAAAAAATCAGCGCAAAGAACAGTACTTGCACTCAAAGAGAGTATGGAAGATTTCAACTAATTCTGAAAGCTGCAGAATTAGTTGAACTCCAATTCTCTCCTGCCATAATCTTCCAGGTGCCATGGGGGTAATTACAAGCAGAGGAACCTGCCCCAGGCTTAATCAGCAAGAGTGCCAACTATGCTTGCCCTTTTTGCCCACCTCTTCCATTCATAGCTTTTCTATAGCTTCTTTGAATGGAGGACGGGCGTCTGAATGAAAAGGTCCACTTCCTTTCTATTAAGAGCATTTGACAGATCCCTCAGCTCCATTATCCCCAGCAGCACTAGTAGATTATAGCATCGAGGGTAGGGAGAATTGGAAGATAGCATATGCCATATCCGTAGGCCCTTTATCTCTCCAATAAAACCTGGCTGAAATACTCCCAATGTTTACATTACTATGTCCTAAATCATTTCATGCATACGAAAGACAGTGGGCACACTTCAAGATTCAAAAGCTTCACATGCGGAATGCACTCTCTGCTCCCCTATGCCCTCTCCGACTTGCCTTTTCTCTTGCTCCTTTCTCTACCCACACTCAGTATTTCCTTGTATTCCTAAAACTAGTCCAGCTTTCCCATATATTTTCAAATCATCCTACCTGCTATTCCTCTCTACTACTCGGGTATTCCATTTTATATGTACACTCAATCCTATTAAAACTATTCACTTGTCAAGGGTCTTCCTTTATCTTGCCATTTTTTTGGTATCACGCCTTTAGCAGCATTTATTAACCACTTCGGCCCAGACCATTTGGCTGGCCAAAGACCAGAGCACTTTTTGCTATTCGGCACCGTGTCGCTTTAACTGACAATTGTGCGGTCGTGCTCACAAATAAAATTGACATTTTCTTTTTCCCCCCCACAAATTAGAGCTTTCTTTTGGTGGCATTTGATCACCTCTGCAGTTTTTTTATTTTTTGCGCTATAATAATAAAAAAAAAAAGCAAATATTTTTAACTTTTTGCTAGAATAAATATCCCCCAAAAAATATATAATTTTTTTCCCCTCAGTTAGGGCCGATACGTATTCTGCCACATATTTTTGGTAAAAAAAAAAATGGGGTTACTTACCGGTAACATCCCTTTTCCAGGAGTCTTTCGGGACAAGTACTGTAGAGAGACAATGGCTCCTCCCCTCTCAGGAAACGCTGCCTTTAAATCAGAGATTTAAGCCTCATCCTCCCCCAGAGCACCTCTGACCAGCTGGGGAGACACAAGAACATGTCATAAAATAATAATATTTCATCTTACCCGACAGCCTCGTATAATGAGTTTCCAACGTTTAACCCTAAAAAATGAAGGGTGGGTACCAGTGCTGTCCTGAAAGACTCCTGGAAAAGGGATGTTACCGGTAAGTAACCCCAATTTTCCCTGTTCGTCTTTCAGGACAGGTACTGTAGAGAGAATAAGCGAGAACCTTACCCTAGGGTGGGACTACTGCCTGTAGTACTTTGCGTCCAAAGGCCTGATCCTTGGCTGAAATTAGATCCAGTCTATAGTGTTTCACGAATGTTGAGAAACTGGACCATGTAGCAGCTTTACAGATTTGCTCCAGGGAAGCACCAGCACACTCTGCCTGTGAGGTCGCTGCTGCTCTTCTAGTGGAGTGGGCCCTGATCCCCTGTGGTGGCTCCACCCCCCTGGATACATAGGCCTGAGCTATGGCTGCTCTTAACCACCTGGCTATAGTGTTTTTAGAGGCTCTAGATCCTTTCCTGGTTCCCGAAAACAGAATAAAAAAGGAATCAGTTTTCCTACACTGACTTGCACTATCCAAGTAAAAACTAGAAGATACCTTTTGGTAAGAAAGCCGGATCTATTTTAAAAATAACGCGATCCGGGAAAACTTGAACTTGAAAAAAAGGTGCCCTCACCGATAGAGCTTCGAGCTCACTCACTCTCCTAGCTGTGGTAATCGCTACTAGGAAAACGGTCTTAAGGGTGAGAATTTTTAATGAACAGTTAATCTAATGGCTCAAATGGTTCTTCTGTGAGAGCCTGGAGAACCAATGAGAGATCCCATACTGGAAAGTTAGGACCTTTAACTGGTCTATGCCTACCCAAGGCTTGAAAAAACCTAGAGACCCACGGGTCAGACGCCAATTGTTTTTCCAAAAAGACACTCAAAGCTGAAACCTGTCCTTTCAGAGTGCTAATGGCCAGCCCTTTGTCTGCCCCAGCCTGCAGAAATTCCAATACTGCTACAGAACTATGAACATCGAAAGAGCTTTCTGAGCACCAGGTGTTAAAAACGCTTCCATATCTTTAGGTAGATGGCTTGCGTCTCCTTTCTGCAGCTTAGAAGTGTTGTAATTAGATGTTCTGAAAAGCCCTTGCCCCTTAGTAACTCCTCTTTAGAAGCCACGCCGCAAGATTCCACCTCTCTACCTGCGGACAACAGACAGGACCCAGAGTAAGAAGGTTTTCCTGAATTGGCAGAATCCAGGGAGGCTCCAGTGATAGCCCTTTCAGGATGAAAAACCAGGGCCTTCTGGGCCAATGGGGTGCAATCAGAATCAGTGTTGTATTCTCCCCCTGCAGTTTCCTTAGGACTGCTGGAATTAGGACCGGAGGGGGGAAAGCATAACACTTGGAAAAATGCCAGGTCTGAGCTAGGGCATCCACTCCTAGGGCTCCGTCCCACCGGTTTAGGGAAAAAAAGTGCTGTGTCTTGGCGTTTTCCCTCGAGGCAAACAGGTCCACCTCCGGTATCCCCCACCTTTGAGTGATGACCTCGAAAATATCTTGGTTTAGCACCCAATCGCTCTCTCTCAGTTTTTTCCTGCTGAGAAAGTCTTCAACTTGATTTAGTTCCCCCTTTAGGTGGACTGCCGAAAGAGACAGAACGTGGGTCTCTGCCCACCTGAGGATGGATTTTGTCAGCTCCCACAGGGAAATGCTCCTGGTGCCCCCTGCCTGTTGATATAGGCCACTGCGGTGGAGTTGTCTGAACGGATCCGTACATGCTGCACTTGAAGCTCTTTTTGAAAGGCCCTGAGCGCTAGATCTATCGCCCTCAGTTCCCTCCAATTGGAGGACCTCCTGGAGTCCTCCTTTCTCCAAGTACCCTGTACCAGACGGGAATGTAGGTGTGCTCCCCACCCTGTGCCACTGGCGTCTGTTGTCACTGTTCTGGATATTGGAAAACTCCATTCCAGTCCCTGTACTAAATTCGCTCCCTTCCTCCACCACCAGAGGGTCCTTTTGACCTGGATAGGTACTGAGATTAGGGCATCTAAGGAATTTGGGTTGTGGTCCCAAACATTTAGAATAAATAGCTGTAGTGGGCGGAAGTGGAACCCTGCCCAGTGAACTGCCGGTAGGGTGGCCGTCAGCAGACCCAAAGCTGACATGGCTTTCCTTATTGAGAGCTGAGAGCTGCCCTGCAGGAGTGACATTGCCCTGTCCACTTTTTGGACCTTCTCTACCGGGAGAAAAACCCTCTGTCTCACTGAAACCAATTCGTAACCCAGGAAGGTGACCCGTTGTGAAGGCACCAGACTGGACTTTTTCAGGTTTAGAAGCCATCCCAGGTTCTCCAAGACATCTCTTGTTACTCGGAGGTCCTGGGACAGCTGTTCCGGAGGGTGCGAACAACAGGTCGTCCAGGTATGCCACCACTGAGACACCCCTGAGATGAAGAAACGCCATGACCTCCGCGAGTACCTTGGTGAAGATACGGGGGGGGGGGGGGGGAGAAGAAAGCCCAAAGGGAAGGGCTTTGAACTGTAGGTGAAAAGTCCCCTCCTGGCATCTTATTGCCAATCTCAGAAACTTCTGGTAACCCTCTGCTATAGGGATGTGCAAATAGGCATCCTTCAGGTCTATTGAACCCATAAAGCAATTGGGAGGGAGAAGCGTCCTCACAGAGTACACCGAGTCCATCCGGAATTTTTTGTAAGTGATCGAAGCATTCAGGGGCTTCAGGTTCATGATAAGCCTGAATTTCCCGGAGGGTTTCTGAACCACAAAGATGTGGGAGTAGAAGCCCCTGCCTGCTTTCTCCGTTGGGACCTGGACCACCACCTCTTGATCCTCCAACTCCTGAAGGGAGGAAAGAAGAGCTGATGATTTCTCTTTGCACCTTGGCAGATTGGTGACCAGAAGTCTCAAGGGGGGAGGGCTTGAAAATTCCAGCCTGTATCCTCGCCTTATGATCCCCAGCACGAACTGATTGCTGGTGATCATTTCCCATTGTGGAAGGAAGGCCCCCAATCTTCCTCCCACCTTGACTCCGTCACTGTGGCTTTTGGGGCTTTTCAGGAGCACGAAAAATTGCTCCTCCACGCCCTTTGCCTTTTTGCCCCCAAAACTTCTTTTTATCCTCAGGTTTAGAGGCTTCACCCTTTTTCTGAGACCAGAACTTTCTCTTTGCCTGTCCCCCAAATTTTTTCTTTATGGGAAAGGCCTTTTTCTTATCAGCTGTACAGTCTAGGACAGACTCTAAACCTGGACCGAACAGCAGGTCTCCTGTGAGGGGAATACCGCATAATTTAATTTTAGAAGCGTTATCCCCTTGCCAAGTCTTGAGCCATAAGGCCCTCCTTGCCGAATTAGACAAGGCTGCGGAGCGCGCTGACATGCATACGGACTCTGCCGATGCATCCGCCAAATACGCCACTCCATTCTGCAGTGTTGGAAAAGAGGCCAAAATGGTTTATTTGGGTGTCCCCGCCTCAATGTGCGCTTTAATTTGCGTGAGCCAACGTTCCATGTTGCGAGCTACTACTGTAGCAGCCATGGCTGGCTTCAGGTTTCCCTGTGCAGAATCCCAAGATTTTTTCAGAAGGGAATCCATCCTCCTGTCCATGGGGTCTATAAGTACCCCCATGTCCTCAAATGCCAAGTCGGTGTGTCTGGACACCTGTGAGAAGGCAGCGTCCAGTTTAGGAGTTTTATTCCACACCAGAGTTTCCTCTTCTGAAAAAGGAAACCTTCGTTTCAATGCATTTGAAAAAAAGGGTTTCCTCTCCGGGTCCTGCCATTCCTTCTTGATGGTACTAACTAGGACCTCGTGGACGGGGAATACTTTCCTTTTTTGTTCCCCTAAGCCCATGTACATCCTATCATGGAGCGACACTGTCCTCTTTTCTTCAGGTATCCCCAAAGTAGTGTGGATTGCATTTAGAAGCCTGTCCACCTTTTCGAGTGAAAGTTTATAGCGGGATGATTTAGAGGGCTCCCCCTCTGTCTGTTCCCCCTCCGCCTCCACTTGGGAGTCTGAAGAGACACTGTCTAGCTCTTCCACAGCGTCCTCCCTGAAGTCCTCTGGCTCCCTAATCCCGGAGGGAAGTACCACCGGACTAGGTGGAATAACCTGCTGCGCTGGAGGGCCACTCTGGGGCAACTGAAAACCAGCAAACACATCCTTAATGGCTAGAAAGGTGTTAGAAAGCTCTCTCATCGATGCTGCTAGTTCAGAACCCTGCTCTGCCTCTCTCTCCCTAACAAGCCCCTCAATGCAACGTCTGCACAGTGCCTTAGTCCAATTTTCTCCCAAGGATGATCTGCAGGAAGGACATTTCTTCTTGGAACTATGGCCAGATTTCTCTGTGGACTTCTGCAGAAAAACACAGAAGAAAAAAGCAGAGAACAAGCATGAGAGAGCCAGCAGCGCTGCCGCAGCCATCCACCAGGAGTGCAGACCCTAGGACCCATCACCAACAAGGGAAACACTTCCTTATCCCCCCGACCACCAGGAGCTCAATCACCAGTGAAGCTGACAAACAAAAAGTTAGGAACACCCCCCTAGGGTTCCTACCTTAGAGTGGCTGGTGCTGCTGTCCTCTGGAGGAGCGCGTGAAGCCTCCACTTCGACATCTCCATGGAATGCGGTCGTAGACAACGCTATAATTGCCGTCCCCACGGCTAAAAAGCGTAGGCCGCACCAGCCCAGCGTTAGGTCCTTTATCCCCTGCCGCGTGTGGGACCGGACACGCGTATCCGGCGGAAGTGCCCGCCCCTTCTGGAAATGACGTCACCCGCCATCCGGCCCGGTCACAGCTTCCTGACCTGGCTGTGTATTACACAGAGGGCTGACACGCCGCCTGCAGCGCCCCCCTGGACGAAAAGGAAAAGGACATCCTCGGTCAGAATTTCCCTAAAGACGCCGAGGGAACGAAAAAACAACAGGACTCCCGGTATGTAGCTCACTAGCTAACCGAGCCCTTTGAACAAGAAAAAGTCTGAGGGACGGAGACAAAATGCCACCTACTCCTCAGAAACATAGCCTCAGCCTCCCCAGCTGTCTGGCTCCTAGTCCCAGCGGTGTCTCCCCGTCGGAGGAAACACCAAGAACTGAGGAGCTGGGGGAGGATGAGGCTTAAATCCGATTTAAAGGCGGTGTTTCCTGAGAGGGGAGGAGCCATTGTCTCTCTACAGTACCTGTCCTGAAAGACAAACAGGGAAAATTGCAATAAGTGCTTATTGATTGGTTTGCACAAAAAGGTATAGCGTCTACAAAATCGTTTTATGCCATATATTATATATATATATATATATATATATATATATATATATATATATATATATATATATATATATATATACACATATATACATACATACATATATATACATACATACATATATATACACACACACACATATACATATATTTTTACTAGTAATGGCGGCGATCAGCAATTTTTATCTTGACTGACATTTTGGCGGACACATCGGTCACTTTTGCTATTTTGGGACCATTTATACAGCAATCATTGCTATAAATATGCACGTATTACTATGTAAATGTGGCCGGCAGTGAAAAGGTTAACCAGGAAGGGGCGCTGAAGGGGTTAAGTGTGTCCTAGGGATGTGTTCTAACTGTAGGGAAGCTGGGCTACGTGTGTCATGACACTGATCACTGCTCCCAGTTACAGGTAGCAGTGTCCTGTCACTAGGAAGAATGGGGAAATGCTTGTTTACTTCCCACGATCACACTCACGGAGCTCACGGCGGTTGCGTGCGCCCACAATGCCACGACTTAAAGGCGACGTACAGTTACATTGATATGCCTTTTGATAACAGAAAACAAACGCTCCTGCGCATAAGTGGATTGTCCGGCAGTCAATCCATAACAATGACAATAGCCTTGCTGCCCTTCATGGGGGTATCCAAGGGGGTATCCTGGTGACAAACAAAAAAAGAAAAACAAGGGCGCACCAGCCTAGTGTATTACCGTTGGATACATTTTATTAAGATGCAATATAAAAACTACAGCTGTGGCCAAAAGTTTTGAGAATGGCACAAAAATAATATTTTCACAAAGTCTGCTCCTTCAGTGTTTTTGGATATTTTTGTTAGATGTTACTATAATATACTTAAGTATAATTTCAAGCATTCCAGAAGTGTCAAAGGCTTTTATTGACAATTACATTAAGTTCATGCAATGAGTCAATATTTTCAGAGTTGACCCTTCTTTTTCAAGACCTGGCATGCTGGCAATTAACTTGTGGGCCACATCCTGACTGATGGCAGCCCATTCTTGCAGAATCAATGCTTGGATTTTGTCAGAATGTGTAGTTTTTTTTGTTCATCCCCCTTTTAAGGTATGACCACAAATTCTCAATGGGATTAAAGTCTGGAGAGTTTCCTGGCCATGGACCCAAAATGTGATGTTTTGTTCCCCAAGTCACTTAGTTATCTCTTTAACCTTATGGTGGGGTGCTCCATCATGCTGGAAAAGGCATTGTTCCTCACCAGACTGTTCTTGGATGGTTGGGAGAAGTTGCTCACGGAGGATGTTTTTGTCCCATTCTTTATTCATGGCTGTGTTCTTGGGAAAATCTGCGAGTGAGCTCACTCCCTTGGCTGAGAAGCAACCTCACATATGAATGGTCTCAGGATGCTTTACTGTTGGCATGACATATGACTGGTGGTAGTGCTCACCTCTCCGGACAAGGGTTTTTCCAGATGCCCCAAACAATTGGAAAGGGGATTCATCAGAGAAAATTACTTTACCCCCAATCCCTGAAACTTTTTCAGAATATCAGTCTGTCCCTGATGTTTTTCCTGGAGAGAAGTGGCTTCTTTCCTGCCCTTCGTGAAACCAGGCCATCCTCCCAAAAGTCTTTACCTCACTGTGCGAGCAGATGCACTCACACCTGCCATTCTTGAGCAAGCTCTGCATTGGTGGTGCCCTGACCCCGCAGCTGAATCGCAGTGGAGATGGTCATGGCAATTGCTGGACTTTCTTGGGTGCCCTGAATCCTTCACAAAGGCAGTGGAAATGTTTTTTTTATGGGATTAAGTTCATTTTAGTGGCAAAGCGGGACTTTGCAATGCATCTGATCACTCTTCATAATATTCTGGAGTATATGTAAATTGCCATCATAAAAACTGAAGCAGCGGGCTTTGTGAAAATTAATATTTGTGTCATTCTCAAAACTTTTGGCCACGACTGTACTCACAATGGTAGTGGAAAGGAACGCATTAAAAAAAGTAATTCCATAAATAGCTACAGCATGCACAAGACTTCTTCATCAGAGCCCAGCAGTCGACTGCTGGGCTCTGATGAAGAAGTCTTGTGCTTTGAAACTTGTCAGCCGGCAGTGACCCTCATCACATCCTCCATGACCATTCGGAGTGTTGTTCGGGTTCTACATGCTGTAGCCATTTATGGAATTACTTTTTTACTGCGTTCCTTTCCACTACAATTGTGAGTAGTGTTTATATTGCATTTTAATAACATTTATCCAAACGGTAATACACTAGGCAGATATTAGATCTGAAGTAAATCTTAGGCCCTTTGAAAAAATATGTGAGGGTAAGATCGAAAAAGGGACAATCTCAAAAATTTATAAAATCTTGAATGTTTCAAAATTGCAGGTCTCTTGCTGTGGTTGAGTCTGAAGTGGTAATGAAAAAAAAAAAAAAAAAAAAAATTCACCTTTCCCAAATCTCCCCAAAACGTATTGTATATTCATATATTCTACATAAATAGTATAATCTATTAACCACTTCAGCCCCGGACCATATTGCTGTCCAAAGACCAGAGCACTTTTTGCGATTCGGCACTGCGTCGCTTTAACTGACAATTGCGCGGTCGTGCGACGTGGCTCCCAAACAAAATTGGCGTCCTTTTTTTCCCACAAATAGAGCTTTCTTTTGGTGGTATTTGATCATCTCTGCGGTTTTTATTTTTTGCGCTATAAACAAAAACAGAGCGACTATTTTGAAAAAAATGCAATATTTTTTACTTTTTTCTATAATAAATATCCCCCAAAAATATATAAAAAAATATATTTTTTCCTCAGTTTAGGCCGATACGTATTCTTCTACATATTTTTCGTAAAAAAAAATTGCAATTAGCGTTTATTGATTGGTTTGCGCAAAAGTTATAGCGTTTACAAAATAGGGGGTAGTTTTATGGCATTTTTATTTATTTTTTTTTTACTAGTAATGGCGGCGATCAGCGTTTTTTTTCGGTACTGCTATATTTTGGCGGACACATCGGACACATTTTTGGGACCATTGGCATTTTTTTAGCGATCAATGCTATAAAAATGCATTGGATTACTATAAAAATGCCATTGGCAGTGAAGGGGTTAACACTAGGGGGCGGGGAAGGGGTTAAGTGTGTTCCTATTTGTGTTCTAACTGTATGGGGGGGTGGACTTACTAGGGGGAATCACTGATCTTCTGTTCATACATTGTATGAACAGAAAATCAGCGTTTCCCCCGCTGACAGGAACGAGCGCTGTGTGTTTTCACACACAGCTCCCGTTCCCCGCTCTGTAACGAGCGATCGCGTGTGCCCAGCGGCGATCGTGCCCGCCGGGCACACGCACGGGACTCAGGGGCGAGTGGGGGGCGCGCGCGCAGGCCGCCGGCGGCGCGCACGCGCCCCCTAGTGGCCGCGAAAGGCGCGACGTAGAGCTACGGGCTCCCGCGCAGCAGTGCCGACCTGCCGCCGTATTACTGCGGCGGCTGGTCGGCAAGTGGTTAATATCTTCTGTTAAAACGGTGTAAACCCTTGCATATACCCAGTAAGGTGAACAGCCTCAGATGACACAGATAAAACAGATCCTCCTACACAAGTTTTCTATCTATATCTGCTGTGTTCAGCTTTATATACTGTTTAAAAAGCATACATTGTGTTAGAATTTTCACCTCCACATTCAGCAGAAGCCCCACATAGGCAGAGATATTCAGAGCTGTCCTGTGAGAAGAGCAGCTCTCTGCTAATCTATGTATAGCAACCACCCCGACACAAATGTCATGCTGGTTTCATCACATGAGTTGGAGAACTTGTCAGAAGTTATGCTGATAACAGAAAGATGAAGCAGGAGAAAGCCACAGTGCTTTGAATAGAAATAATAAAACATTACAGATATATATGTGCCCATCTCAAATTTCATGAATCGAGTTTACATCCACTTTAATATCCAACTTCAAAATTGACTAGGTGCATACTGTATATGTAGGAGTTTGTTTACAAATCACCATTCTGCAATTGTCAGGGGTTTATCAGTCCTCTAATGATCAGGTATCAAACTTTTAGCTGCATTTAATGTATTTGGCATTGATTTTTATATCGAGGAAGATGTGGCATAAAAAGGCATCGCTATAAACATAAAACTTTACTAATAGGAAGAGACCTTTAAAAATTTCTGTCCAATATTCTCGTATAATTGGACAATTGGTTATGACTAAGGTCATGTGTGGCTGAAATGCATCAACTTTGCTGTGCTATGGATTCCTTTTGTGTGAATAGAAATAAAGTCATGGATTCCATATAGAAGCCACCCTGAGTTGCCGGACCTCTTCCTCTACATATTGCTAGACGGTATGTGCAGCTTCTATCCTGGCATGGGTGGCCTCGTTTTATCCTGCTATTTGAACATTTATTTTGGGTTGCAGCATAACCTTCCTTTAATTTATAATTGGGCAATGCTACTATACATGAGTAAAAGAGCTCTAGATATTATAACCTCTCCAGCATGTTGCTAATGACAGAAACTAAATCAATAGATCTTGGATGGAACATATTACCATCTAGTCAGGAGTTTAAAGTTTATTTCCTTTGTTCTAGAATCCACAGAAGTGACACGACTCAAATCTAATAGCATATGCTCTAATATTTTATGGTCCAGCTCTTGCTCCCATATGCCTATTCAAAAAACCCAATGCATTGTAGGACAATAACAGGAGTTCTGTAAATTGCAGAGAGGGCAGACACAAACACAACATAACTTACAAGATTCCTGCTCTAGTGTGTGAGATAATGGGGTCTTAGCAGTGCCGGGACAAGGTCGCCCAGGGCAAAGACGACAAACTGCGCCGCATCCCTCCCCTTAGGGTTAGGGTCAGGGAACCCCCATCCCTGCAACAAACCACTGCGCCGTAGGCAGTCGAACCTCCTACCCACCCCTTGTCATGGCTCTGGGTCTTAGAGCTGATTGATTTGAGCCCTATACAGTGTGAATTTGTGATTATGTATTTTTATGTGGCTGTTACGCTATGGTGACAAAGACAGCCACAGGACATACTTTCACAGGTGTATGGTCCCGAAACAATGACAGTATGCATTTGGGACCACTCACCCACACCTGTCATAATCAAGACCTGCGTCTGTTCATACAGCCTTAGTATTCCCATAGAGTAAAAGGCGACTCCAGCAACACAAACATACAGCTTATCCACACTGTATAGGCCAGAAGACCAATGTGAATGAGCCCTTAAGATTTTTTTAAAATTTTACTTTTTATATTATTTCATACAATTTTATTATTTTATATATTTACATTTTATTTTTTTTTAGCTGCCTTGTTGGGGGGCATTTGTGATATATCAGGGAACTAAGCAGAACCCGGACATCTCTCATTTGAGACAGCAAAAGTAATTGAGGACACCGTCCTCATACTCTATGTCTGCAGCCTCAGTTGCATACAATGAATGAACAGGAAGAGCTCTGCAGAGTCTTCTTGTTCATTTACAACATTGGTTTTTAAACTACAGCCCTCCAGTTGTTCAGAAACTACAATTCCCATCATGCCAAATCAAGTCTGTGAATGTCGGTGTGTTACAATGCCTCATGGGATGTGTAGTTCTACAACAGCTGGAGGGCCTTAGTTTAAGGTACCCCCGATTTACAAACTGTGCAGTTAACTGTGCTTTAGTTATAAATGAACACAGTGAGCGATCAGCACCGAGCACTCACTGAGTTTGTTAAGAAAAGGAAGGGGCTACAAGCCCTGTACAGGAGGACCGGTTGTACCCATTATTTGCAGCCCTATACACACACACAATCATATACATGTAGCACTACGCCCGAAGGAGGTGCCGATTAGTTTTGGGTCTACTCTCCAATTTATTCACCCTTTTTAATGTCTCGAATCCTCCCTTGGAACACCAAGCAAATACAAATATATTTTGAGTCCCACGTTGGCTAGGACCACAATATATATATATATATATATATATATATATATATATATATATATATATATATATATATATATATATATATGTGTGTGTGCAATTTTGACATGCAATATTGTTATTACCTTTCTTTGATTGCAGTCCTCATGAGCAAACACACCTCACACAATTAATTATAGTAAACCAAAAATAACTTTACTTGGCATAAGAGTAAAAAAGGGATAACAGATTAGCAACATATTACAAAATATAGGCACATATACAACCAACTCTGCAAGAGCCCTTGCATTAGTTGGTAAAAACTGTTAAAGTACTAAAACTATAGGTTCTAAAAAGGTAACTCTTAATAGTCTATGCTCGCGAGCTCCCCCTGGTGGGAAATTTCTTCTAATACAGTTACAAAATAAATCTGACCAGGCCTGGCTCAGTCAACTCCAGAATGTTCCTCAGGGGTAGGATTAACGATGAATACGTTGGTGCACTTTAATTTGTTTGTAATCCAAAAGGGTAATAGAACCAAGTCTATAGGTATAGCAATTTCCGGTCGCCTTGGCTAGCGTGGCTTCTAGATGTTGTGTCTCTCGGATAAACTAATCACAGTCTGATGTCCCAATGGCGAAGCAATAAAAGTCACAAAACTAAAGTAGCATTGAAAGCATTTGGGCAACTGCCCTCTCACCCCGGTAGGTCTAATCTGCGTTCTTCACGACAAACACGCCGATCGGTGAACACTCTGCGACACACACACAGTCTCCGGTTCCTTGCTTACCACTGTTACAACCGTCAGCTGGTGGAAGTCCCTGGCTTCATGGAAACACAAGCTGGACACACTTGATCTTGTCTGTAACCGGATGAGTGGCCCTCTGGTGAACACAGGCCCAGGCTTCAGGCCTATGCGCTCGACTGTGATGCTTCTCCCTCGTTCCACAGGGAGAGAAGTGCCGATCCCAAGAGAGAGAGCTCGGCTCCTCCCAGTTATTAAGTAACCTCCCCCATAAGACTGTGCGGCGGGGTAATGTTCTCCAGAAAGACAAGGCATTGTGGGAAGTGTAGTCTATCCCTACTCATGTCTATGGAGTCTGTTTCTCCTGGTACTTCTAGTCCCACAATGCATTGCTTTTAGAAATAAACATATATATATATACATACACAGTGCCTTGCAAAACTATTCGGCCCCCTTGAATTTTGCAACCTTTTGCCACATTTCAGGCTTCAAACAAAGAGATATAAAACTATTTTTTTTTTGTGAAGAATCAACAAGTGGGACACAATCATGAAGTGGAACGAAATTTATTGGATATTTCAAACTTTAACAAATAAAAAACTGAAAAATTGGGCGTGCAAAATTATTCAGCCCCTTTACTTTGAAGTACAGCAAACTCTCTCCAGAAGTTCAGTGAGGATCTCTGAATGATCCAATGTTGACCTAAATGACTATTGATGATAAATAGAATCCACCTGTGTGTAATCAAGTCTCCGTATAAATGACCTGCACTGTTTAAAGCGCAGAGAGCATTAAAAACATTATTAACACCCCAGACCCAACCCTGATGCTCTGTCCATATTACCCTTTACACAAATAGAATATAATTGGCCCGCTCGGTCCTCGATTCTTCCTTCCCCCCCCTTCCCTGCCCGTCTTTTTTCTCCTTTTTCTTTCCTCTTCTCTACTTCTTATACACCTATATTTTAAAACAATCATCTGTAGCTCTATTGCTTTATGTTCTTTCAGTTTTCTTTAAAATTTCATGTTAGGCACTGTTGACTACCCAACATAGACAAGTTTGATAATCCAATGTTAAATTTACGTCATATTATATTAAAGACAATGTATGTTAGCATGTTATACCCTATATTGTATACGACTGATAATTATACGATGTACCTCTTTAAAAAAAAAAATATATATATTTACCTCTAAAGCGCAGAGCATCATGAAGAACAAGGAACACACCAGGCAGGTCCGAAATACTGTTGTGGAGAAGTTTAAAGCCAGATTTGGATACAAAAAGATTTCCCAAGAAGCACTGTGCAAGTGATAATATTGAAATGGAAGGAGTATCAGACCACTGCAAATCTACGAAGACCTGGCCGTCCCTCTAAACTTTCAGCTCATACAAGGAGAAGACTAAACAGAGATGCAGCCAAGAGGCCCATGATCTCGGAACTGCAGAGATCTACAGCTGAGGTGGAAGACTCTGTCCATAGAACAACAATCAGTCGTATACTGCACAAATCTGGCCTTTATGGAAGAGTGGCAAGAAGA
The DNA here is from genome assembly GCA_029574335.1 of Rana kukunoris. NCBI lineage: Eukaryota > Metazoa > Chordata > Amphibia > Anura > Ranidae > Rana > Rana kukunoris. Next base: position 273,317,358 of record CM056052.1, read on the forward strand.
AAGCCATTTCTTAAGGATATACATAAAAAGTGTTGTTTAAAGTTTGCCACAAGCCACCTGGGAGACACACCAAACATGTGGAAGAAGGTGCTCTGGTCAGATGAAACCAAAATCAAACTTTTTGGCAACAATGCAAAACGTTATGTTTGGTGTAAAAGCAACACAGCTCATCACCCTGAACACACCATCCCCACTGTCAAACATGGTGGTGGCAGCAGCATGGTTTGGGCCTGCTTTTCTTCAGCAGGGACAGGGAAGATGGTTAAAATTGATGGGAAGATGGATGGAGCCAAATACAGGAGCATTCTGGAAGAAAACCTGATGGAGTCTGCAAAAGACCCGAGACTGGGACGGAGATGTGTCTTCCAACAAGACCATGATCCAAAACATAAAGCAAAATCTACAATGGAATGGTTCACAAATAAACAAATCCAGGTGTTAGAATGGCCAAGTCAAAGTCCAGACCTGAATCCAATCGAGAATCTGTGGAAAGAACCTGAAAACTGCTGTTCACAAACGCTCCCCATCCTCACTGAGCTCGAGCTGTTTTGCGAGGAGGAATGGGCAAAAATTTCAGTCTCAATGTGCAAAACTGATAGAGACATACCCCAAGTGACTTACAGCTGTAATCGCAGCAAAAGGTGGCACTACAAAATATTAACTTAAGGGGGCTGAATAATTTTGCAAGCCCAATTTTTCAGTTTTTTATTTTTGTTAATAAAAAAGTTTGAAATATCCAATAAATTTCGTTCCACTTCATGAATTGTGTCACACTTGTTGATTCTTGACAAATTACAGTTTTATATCTTTATGTTTAAAGCCTGAAATGTGGCAAAGGGTTGCAAAGTTCCAGGGGGCCCAAATACTTTTGCAAGGCTATATATATATATATATATATATATATATATATATATATATATATATATATATATATATACACACACATACACACACACAGTATGACTGGAGCTCCTGGAGAGATTTAGGTATGCAACATTACCAAAAGTCTTTGATAGCATGACTCCCACTACATACATATTACCTAATGTGCTCGAGGTGGTATCCCCCAAAAAATAAACCCCTAAACTTCAGCTTTATTACTTACCTATAAAATACCGCTCTCTTAAAAAACTACCAAGGGCTGAAAAATTACGAATGAGAGTAGAGGAATGTCAGTTGCCTGTTTATCCAGCAGTAATGTAGGGGCTAGAACCATAGATCTCAGCAGGGGGCATGGAATTTAGCACATGCAATATAGAGTAGAAAAGATTTAGTACAGAGCAGTGGTCTCCAAACTGTGGGCCGTGAACTAGATGCACCCCTTTGCATACCTTTATCTATTTCACCAAATGACACAAATGATGGGGCACTAAGGAAGTCACGTGACGAGACGCGTAGGGACCGAGGAGCTTCAGAATCCACACGCCTGACGCAGCAAGACCCCCCTGCCGCCTGTCTGGTATTCTGTGCCCAGTTTTATCTTCTAAATGTGAGTGCATCCATGTCTTTTCAATAAACCTGTTCAACTTTTGCAGGGCTGTACTATGGTTTTCCTATTTTTTGATATACATGCTGTATGAGGGTCCTCTCCACCTGCTCTGAGTGTCCACCCAGCCCAGATACAGAAGAGGAATATCGAGGTGTGCATCCAGGACCCGAAACGAACTCGGAGTTCGTGGGAGATAGGCCCACCATCCATCACCTCCATTGCTGCTGTCGTCTCTGTCCATTGAAGTGCTTTCCCTTCCCCTCTGCTGGAGGTGGTTTAATTTGGCTATCCGTGCCATAGCCGTGAGGTGAGGAGCTAGGGACCACCAGAGGTGTCCACTGTGAAACGTCCTTTCTCGGCACCATTCCTCCATCTTTGTATTACCCCTTATTTTGGTCATTTGGATGCTTTTATAAAAACGTTGTAGCATTGGCCTTAATGTGTTGTCTATGAACAACAATATTTAATAAAATTTGATACTTTTTTGATAACTTAATTGACGACCGCTCAGTTCTTTATCTTTACTTATAAACCAGTCTCCCAATTTAAAAGTCCCACCGAGGAAATACACCCCACCTCTGGGGTATACAAATCAGTTTTAATTTAGGGATGTGGTGAGACTAGGGTTTGCTTTGCTAATTGCGTAGAGACCATCTATATCCTTCCATTTCTTCATCTTTGGATCCTTTTTTTCTGGGACATTTGGGAAACAAACACTCTGAGACTTTCTTTTTGCACATTTTTTATTTATCTATGTACATTTGTATAATATTTGTATTGCTCACTGTGATATATACTCTAGGGCGCCCCTAGTGGGAAGCCTTTCTTGATTTCACAATTTACACATACTAGCATATTGTGTATATTTTGTTTTTTGTTTTTTGTGGGATCTGTACCTTTTTCTTTGTCATTTGCCATTTTTGGTATTCCACATTTTGTGTTACACTGTAACTTAGACGTTATATGTACGGACACATCATCCATGTAGGTTACCACTCTGTTCTGAACTTGCCCCCATCCCCTTTTGCCTTCACTTACGCTCACTAGTCTAGGGATTTACTCCCGTATTACCCTTGGATCTCACCCTTTCACAGCGCAGACACCAACCCCCCTTGTTTTCTCATTTGCCATTTCTCTCTGCCCAGGACAGAGTGTGAGGTGTTTGCAGCAGTGACCCCATCCCATCCTTACCCCCTTTGGTAGCGCAGGAGCCCCTGTTTACAACATGTTCTATCAGCTGACACTGCCAACAGGGCACCATTTCTCCCATAAAAACCAATGGGGCACCGATGCTTGGGCATTTTCTACTCCCATTGGCCACAGTCTGGCCCCCTAAAGCCTGAGGGACAGTAAACTGGCCCTTTGCTTAGAAAGCTTGGAGACCTCTGTTAACCACTTAAGACCCAGACCTTTAGGCAGCACCTCTGCGGTTTTTATTTTTTGGCTATATACAAAAATAGAGCGACAATAAAAAAAAAAAAAATGCAATATTTTTTACTTTTTGCTATATACAAAATCCCCCAAAAATATATATAAAATTATTTCCTCAGTTTAGGCCGATAATAAAAATAAATCGTAATAAGCGTTAATCGATTGGTTTGCGGAACATTTATAGCGTTAACAAAACAGGGGATAATTGTATTAATTTTTATTAAAAAAAAAAATGTTTTACTACTAATGGCGGCGATCAATGATTTTTTTTTTGTGACTGCGACATTATGGTGGACACTTTGGACACATTTTTGGGACCATTGTCATTTTCACAGCAAAAAATCCATTAAAGCGGAGCTCCACCCAGGAAAACAACATTTTCCCATGTTGTTTAAAAAAATTTAATAAAAAAAAAACCTGAAAAAAATAAATACTCACCCGAAATACCTGTTGCTATGCCGAAGTCCGTAATCTGCCTCTTCCACTCCACGGTGCCTTTTCTTCGTCCTTCTCATTGTGAATGGGGCGCGCTGCTTTCTGGGAACTGTGTGTGTTCTCAGAGAGCAGCGCGCCCATTCACAAGCCAGCGTGAGACTCACGCAGGCGCAGTAGGAAATGGGCAGTGAAGCAGTACGGCTTCACTGCCTGTTTTCCATAGTGTGAATGGCGGTGCGGGACCCGGAGCGATTGTGGGACCGGCATCGGGGGCTCCAGCGGCAATCAGGTCTGCTGGTCCCGCGGTCACAGAGTTTCGGAGCGGGTCGCGTGCACGCGCCCGTGGTGCACGCGACACCACGGCTGGGCTTAAAGTGCAACGTACAGGTACGTTGATGTGCCCAGCTGTGCCATTCTGCCAACGTATATCGGCGTGAAGGGATCCTTAAGTGGTTAAGGAGCAACAGTGCAGACAGGGGGCTGGATAGGTGTTACTGTGTATGTCTTTGCAAAAAATAAAAATAATGCAGTACATTTTCACTCTCCGTGCACATTTCCCATGTTTTGTCTTTTTATAAACTCTTCAGGTACAAAAAAATATGCCGTCAGTAATCCAATGAGCTCCTAACTTCCTGTTTAAGCTGACCTAGGGGGGATTGATTTACTAAAACTGGGATTGGCTACCATGCACAGCTATACCAGATTTTGCACTCTCCAGTCTTAGTATAACAATCACAGGGCGTCTGCTGCAAAAAAAAAACAAGCAGTGTTAGCCCTCGGTTGTTCTGTAGACATCAGCAGTCACACTTAATCCTCTCCCAATGGGGGGGTTCTGTAGTCTAGCAGGGAACAACTAAGAAAGACAGATGACACTGCCTGAAATTTCAAGTGCAGCGGAGGCAGCATTATCAGTGTACTACAGGAAGTTGGGAGCTCACTGGATTTCTGGCAGATCAACACTTTTTTTTTTTTTTACGAGACAAACTATGGAACATGTGCATGTATAACCAAGATTGCGATTATGTATAATCAAATAAAAAAAACAAAAAAAAACAAACACAGGCAATTAAGACGTTTTTACTGTCTCCCCCTCGCTGCAAAGGCAGCGAGCTGTAAAGGGGTATGCAAAACGCATAGTGGCAAAATGCCTGTTAAACTTTCACCATGAATCGTTCTTTAGACAGTATGAACAATCTGTGTTATTTTACAAATTAGAGCGTATATCATCTTTTTTTTACACATTTTGGAAGCAACAGAGTGACTTAAAAAAGGAAAGGAGTGTCGCTCAATAAGTTAAAAGGTTGAGCCAAGTACATTTTTTCGATCCAATTAGCCAAACCAAAGAGGGACTCAACACATCTGAAGAACAAACGGCAGATATGAAAGTCACGTGTGGCTAAGGATACCCAAGTGTGTGTCCTCTACACCTCTTATCACTGGATTCATGTCACCACTGAAGTAGGAGAGCTCAAGCTGAATCACATGCTGTAGCAGAAGGAACACAATGAAACTGAGGCCAATAAGTTTTAAGAACTGCACAATTCTTTTGCAAGTATAAAAGGGCCAAAGGGATTCATATTATTTTCAGCCAAGATAGTGTCTGAAGCAGTTGTTCAATAGCACCTTTCTCTCAGTGATGCTCATTAGAAGAACTGTAGGTTGGTAAAATGATTGATTTTCTTTGCTGCTGGAGCTCTTCTGAATTGGAAAGAAAATACCGTAAGATTACACAAGGAAACAGTGCCCCCAGCTGGCCAATTATAACCAAACATATTACACAATTTTACATTACATGCTATATCAATGCCTTAGTATTAGAACTTGTTTTCATTTTTTTAATAGGTTATCCTTGAAATTAGGATGTAAGGAATTAAAGCAATCTTGGGTTTCTAAGGTTTAAAATAAATATTTAATTTAGCACAGAGACTATATTTCTCAAATAGGCAATATACCAGCATATGCAGTGCAAGCATAAGGCATACTAAAACTAGATATGTAACTCTGACTCTAGTAGAACTCCAATGTTGAAAATTAAACAGTCAACACAAAATAAAGTCCCCATATAAAAAGTGCTATATATTAATTGTCAGTAAAAAAAAGTTCCATACAAGTCTTTGACCACTTGACCTCTGGAAGATTTACTCCCCTTCATGACCAAGTAATTTTTTTATTTACAATACGGGACACTGCGTTAATTCAATTGACAAAAAGTCATGCAACACTGTACCCAAAAAATAAAATGATATAATTTTTTAACCGCCACAAATAGAGTTTTTTGGTGGGGTATTTGATCACCATTTTGTTTTAATTTTTTGAGCACTGTAAACAAGAACATTTAAAAAAAAAAAAAAAAAAAAAAAACGCACAACATTTTTATTACTGCTATAACACATATCCAATAAAAACATGAAAAAAAAAATCAAAATACCTTGATCAATTTAGGCTTTTGGACTAAGGCTGCATTCACACCTTAGCGCGGCGTTTTGTACCGTGTTTTGCCGCGACAAAACGCATCGTTTTTAACCTTGTTTTTTTTACAGTTCATTGTCAGCTATGCCGAACGCCGAAGCCGCCTGAAAAAAAAGGGACCAGGACTTGTTTTGAGCTTCAGGCATAAGGCGTTTCTGCGTTCAGCGTGGAGATGTGAACCATCTCCGTAGAGAACAATGTTAAATCACCCCTCCAGCGTATTTTAGGCTGCAATAGTGTCGGGCTTTAGGTGACAAAATGCCTAGGTGTGAATGGAGCCTTAGTGGGGCTAAAAATAAATAAAACAGCATATGTTTGCATAACCCTAAAGTTTAGAGAAACTATTTCCACTCTATTTGCCTCAATATCAGAAGGCAGACACCCAATCCTATCTCTTTTGTTTCAAAATGAGTTAGGAAGGGGTATGGACCAGAAGCACTGGCAACGAATTTGGCAGACCATGGTCTACTGTTCCATTCAGGCATCGATGATGAACCCCTAGCAAAGTTTTTTCCCCACCTCCTCTAACAAATGTTTTAGTGGATGTCAATCCCCTGGCATCCTTTTTTACATATATGGTGGAAATACCATCACGAGATTCTGGGCTAAAATATACCATGAGACGCACTGTTGAACCTTAAACTGTCAGAATGTAAGAAATCACAATTACATTTCTTGACTTTTATTCCACAGTTGCAAAACAGGTTTTATGTAAGGCATGGCAATCCTTTACTCCTAGGTTTTTGCAAGTAAAACATTTTATTTGCCTTGTTTTATTTGAAAAACCTGACGGCATCTCACGCCGGTTAGGCCTCACGGTTCCATAAGCGTCCGTCTTGTTCATAAGAAGGAACTCGTACAGTTCTGGGGAAGTATAGAAGTTGTTTGTAGTGAGACAGTAGCCCTGGTTGAGCAAGGGCTCTATCAATGACAGAACTGACGCGCTTGCCATCCCAAAAAAACTGAATCTCGGGGAGAATTTGGTCCCTTTGCCAGTGTAAAGAACTGTGCTCCAAATATATCCAGAGCTGGATTCACACAGCATAAAGGATTTTATCCCAAAGCGAGCGCGCTTAGACGCAATACATTGTATCCAACTGAGCCTACCTTTATAGGCCATCAGACTTTCGTCTATGGCGATGTCCCGCTCAGGAACATAGGTCTGCTGGAAGTTCTGCAGTATCATTTGGTAAACATCCCACATTTTTTTAGCTTTGGAGCTGGATGAGATTGTTTGTCAAATTCCTCGTTATTTGCGAAGTGCAAATACTTCATAATCAAAGAAAATCGATATTCGGACATTACAGTTCCAAAAAAAGGTGTGGCCAATAATTTATTTGAGGTCCAGTACCACTTTTGGAGTGGTTTCCCCACCACTCCCTGTAAAATTAGGAGGCCAAGGAATTTCCAGATATCATCACTGGTCACAGGCTCCCATTTTCTGCGCCGAGAAAATAGCTGATGGATAGCAGCTTGCTGACCTTGATATCGGTTTGTCTCCAACACTATTTTATCGATCACCTCATCCGTCAAAAAAAGCCAGAGGTATTCCAACGGATTGTCACCCTCTATGTCCACTTTTATCCCAGGTGATCCTGTGAATGGAAACCTTGGGGGCGCTACGTGCTCCGTAGCGCAATCAATTGCGCACCAAGTCCGCACATCGCTGGGCACAGGTGCAGGATTGTCACTCACATCACTTTCTTCATCTGATGACGAGCTTTCCCACGCGTCGCTGTCACTCAGCTCCTCCGCAAGGGATTCTGCATCGCTGTTTGGCAGCAGGTTGCATAGCGATTTGGAAGTAGAGGCACGCTTTGCCATGATTGCTGCTCAGTATACAGACACTGGTACTGTAATCTGCAGACAGGTCACTTGAGAAAACACTGGGGGGGCAATCAAAGGTCACTGTATTTTTTTTAAATTTTTATCCAATTGTATCAGTGTGTTTTTACTGTGTTTCTACTTATACGTTTGAATTTGGCGCCGTCCCCCCCCCCCCCGTTCTGCCCCCCTGCGTCGCAACGCTCGCAGGGAAGGGAATCGGAGGTACACACAGCATCAGGCAGAACATCCGGCCGCCGTGTACTGCGAGGATTTGTCGCTGGAGCGCAGAGAAAAAGGTAAGAAACCTCTTTCTGCATCCAGCGAGGCAAGCCCGAGTGTGGCTCGGGGGTTACCGATCGTAGCTTGAAAATCTCACCCCGAGCCACTCGGGAATACCGCCAGGGAGGTTAATAGGGTTGTCCCGATACTTTTTTCAAGTAGTCGCCGATACCGAATACCGATACTTTTTTTAAACGTGTCCCCAAATGCAGCCATGTCCCCCCACATATACGCAGCCATGCCCCCAACATATACGCAGCCATGCCCCCAACATATACGCAGCCATGCCCCCAACATATACGCAGCCATGCCCCCAACATATACGCAGCCATGCCCCCAACATATACGCAGCCATGTCCCCAACATATACGCAGCCATGTCCCCAACATATACGCAGCCATGTCCCCCACATATTGCAGCCATGCCCCCCCCCATATTGCAGCCATGCCCCCCCCATATTGCAGCCATGCCCCCCCCATATTGCAGCCATGTCCCCCACATATTGCAGCCATGTCCCCCCCACCCGATGATGATGCCGCCGTATATATACAAAGCCGCCGCCGCAAACATTATAGGAACCTTTCAATAGCTCTTTTCCCTGATACGCATGTTAAGGACACTCCCTCTTGCTCGGGATTGGACAGATCCGAGCAAGGGGGAGTGTCTATACACGCGCAGCGGGAAAACACGTCCGGACCAGTCTCGTTAATTTATGTTGTCTTGTTGTCTATATGTATATATTTTTTGTCTGTTTTATGTGAATGACAATTGTTATGATTGCTAGAATTGCATTCTTTTAACTAAAATCCCCTTTTTTGATACTACAATAAATTATTTTTGTATCATATTTCGGGTATTTGATTATTTCCTTGTTGCCAATAGTAACCGCCTTTTTTTTCCTAGGTCTGATCTCAGACCGTTTCCCATTCCCCACCCCCCCTTTTCTTCTTTATATTTATTCATGATATATATGGTTACGGCAACAAGATTATCACTCAATAAATGATCAATTATAGACGGTTTCACTTACACCATCTATACACGCATGGTAAACTTGCACTTTCTCCTTTCCCCTTACCCTCATATTTTTCAGCTATTCAAAGGTGCCTATAATGGCGGTGGCGGCTTTGTGTATCTGGCGGCGGGGTCAGATTTGCATATACGGCGGCGGGGTTGGCGTATTCTAATGGGTATCGGGGGTATTTGCGGGAGTACAAGTACTCCCGCAAATACTCGGTATCGATCCCGAAAATCGTCAGTTGCTGTGTCCCACTAATGGTGCAAAATTCGAACGGAAACTCTTTGAAAAGATTTTCGAAAACAAAACTGGTTTTAGTCCTTAACCACTTGATACCCGCCCGCCGTCAAATGACGGCGGGCGGGTAACTCTCTGTTCCTGACTGCACGTCATATGTCATTTAAATCGGCTAGGGGCGTGCGCACACCCGTCGTGTCACTGAGAAGCCCGTGCGTGTGCACACGCGATTGCCGACAATTGAGCTGGGACGTGGAGCTGTGTGTGTAAACACAGAGCTCCACGTCCTGTCAGGGAGAGAGGAGACCGATTATGTCCCTTGTACATAATCGGTCACCTCCCCCAGTCACCCCCCCTCCCCCTACAGTTAGCACACACCTAGGATATACATTTAACCCCTTCCTCGCCCCTAGTGGTTTACCCCCTCCCTGCTAGTTACATTTATACAGTTATCAATGCATATTTATAGCATTGTTCACTGTATAAATGTAAATGGTCCCAAAAATGTGTCAAAAGTGTCCGATGTGTCCGCTATTTTGTGCAAACCAGTCACTATACGGTTATTGCAATTTTTTTTACCAAAAATATGTAGAAGAATACATATCTCTGCCTAAACTGAGATAAAAAATGTTTTTTTTTTTAAATGGGATATTTATTATAGCAAAAAGCAAAAAATATTGTGTCTTTTTTCAAAATTGTCGCTCTTTTTTTGTTTATAGCGCAAAAAAAAAAAAAAAAAAACACACACACGGGCGATCAAATACCACCAAAAGAAAGCTCTATTTGTGGGGGGAAAAAAAAGGACGTCAATTTTGTTTGGGAGCCACATCGTACGACCGCGCAATTGTCAGTTAAAGCGACGCAGTGCCGGAAGCTAAAAATGTTGTCTGGGCAGGAAGGGGGTGTAAGTGGTTAAATACTAAAGAGTGCTTTCCAGGCTCAGCAGGAACGGTTATAGTTCATGTTTGCACATCTGAGTTGTATAGCTTACAAGGAGTCACATGACTGTAAACCCTAATTCAGGGGTGTCAAACTCAATTTCGTCGAGGGCCGCATCAGCATTGTGGTTGCCCTCAAAGGGCCGGTTGTATATGGGTCGCACTACATACAGAATGCAGAGTTCAGGTTTACGTCAGGATTACACTATGTACACAGTGCAGGGATTCAGGGGTGCGCTACGTACACAGTGCAGAGTCCGCACAGAGCACCATTACATCAGAGTCCGCACAGAGCACCATTACATCAGAGTCCGCACAGAGCACCATTACATCAGAGTCCGCACAGAGCACCATTACATCAGAGTCCGCACAGAGCACCATTACATCAGAGTCCGCACAGAGCACCATTACATCAGAGTCCGCACAGACCCCCATTACATCAGAGTCCGCACAGACCCCCATTACATCAGAGTCCACACAGACCCCCATTACATCAGAGTCCACACAGACCCCCATTACATCAGAGTCCACACAGACCCCCATTACATCAGAGTCCACACAGACCCCCATTACATCAGAGTCCACACAGACCCCCATTACATCAGAGTCCACACAGACCCCCATTACATCAGAGTCCACACAGACCCCCCTTGTAATGCTGTGGACTCAGATGTAAAGGGGAACTCTGATGTAAGGGGGGCTCTGCCCACTAAAGCCCCCCTCTTGCATCAGAGTCCACAGAGCACCCCTTCAATTAATTTTATATATACACAGGGAGGTGGGAGAGGGTAAGCTTACTCACCCAAGGATGGAGGGTCAGGGACGGGCTGCCTGCAGCTTTTAAACGTGTGTTCACTCTTTAAATTTTCCCGGGGATGTGTGGGCGGGGCAGACACAGAGGGTGTGGGCGGGCCAGACAGCACAGAGAGGCAGTTAGAGGAGGAGCAGCGTCCGAGGCTGAGCCGTGTGTGAGAGACACACACGGCTCAGCCAATCAGCCGCTAACGTAGATTCGCCGGAGCCCGGAGATGACACAGTCACGGCTGCATAGTGGTAGGTGAGCGGCGGCCGCTACCTGTGTTAGCGCTGTCCAGGCCGTGGGTGCCCTTACCTCCCGCTGTGCAGCCTGATCATCAACAGGCCACAGAGCAGGCGGCGGGGGGTGGTATAGCAAAAAGTTTATATATATATTTTTTAAATTGTCGGTCTTTATTTGTTTATAGCGCAAAAAATTAAAACCGCTGAGGTGATCAAATACCACCAAAAGAAAGCTCCATTTGTGGGGAAAAAAAAAAAAAAAGGACACCAATTGGGTACAATGTCGCAGCAATGTCAGTTAAAGCGACGCAGTGCTGTATCATTAAGGGGGTAAATCCCTCCAGTCCTTAAGGCCCCATGCACACGAGACGCAAATGCAAACACATCTAAAAACACACATTTTCAAAGGCAAAAACCGGCGTTTAAAACGCCTGTTTTCGCCGCGAATTTCGCAGCGTTTTACCACGTTTTCGTTTAGTTAAGAGACATCATAAGACCCTCCCTAAGCTCAAAAAAAACTACATTTTTTAATCATTTCAGACATTTTGTGAGACCAAAGTGAGTAGCAGCTGAAAGAGCAGCAGTATACTTGTATTTAGCGTGTCACTTGCCACAAGCTGTGAATTGTCCACTTGCCACGTCATCTGCCACGTCACCTGGCCATGCCACCTGCCACAAGTTGTGAATTGTCCACATCACCTGGCCACGTCACCTGCCACGTCACCTGCCACAAGTTGTGGATTGTCCACTGGCCACATGACCTGGCCACGTCCCTTGCCACATCACCTGGCCATGTCACCTGCCACAATTTGTGGATTGTCCACTGGCCACGTCACCTGCCACATGTTGTGGATTGTCCACAATGCAATGCAAGCAATTATAGTTGTTTGTTTTTTTAATGGTTTTTCATCATTTGCCATAATTTTTGCGATTTCTAATGTAAAAAAGAAAAAAAAAAAAAATAGGCCACCTTCAAAAATGCCTATAAACGAAATTGCGGCAAAACGCCGGTACCGCGTTTTGCGTCTGAAACGCGAAAACTTTTGCGTCTGAACCCATTTTTTTGCTTCAGGAAAAACTAGGGTAAACTCAACTGCCTAAAAAAACGAGATTGTGTGCATGGACACATAGGATAACATTGAATGTGTTCCGGGGCAGTTGAATTTTTTTTCCAAATGCCTCTGAACTCGAGTTTACCAGTGTCCCGTGTGCATGGGGCCTAAGTGGTTAAAGCAGCTAGAAGAGGACAGCTACAACCTGGAAAACAGTAGCAGAACCAAAGAATTTTAACTTTGAAAAATGAGCAAAGAACTTATAGCAGACCTTCGGGTTTTTTTTTTTCATCTATTAGAGCTGCATGATTAATCGTCAAGAATCGTTATGATTTTTTCCCCGTTGTGATCTTGACAAAAGCATTTCCTGATATTTCTATGCAGAGAATTCTCTCTGCTCTGCTGAAGCCGTCAAAAGAAAGGAAGAAAAAAACTGGGCAGTCTGCAAAGTATCACAACATTCTTTAGCAGTGGAACAAAATCTAAACATTATAATAATTTGTCCTTTACATCAAAGGAATGCACTTCTGTGTGTAAATGAGGAAAGTTTAACCACTTAAACACTAATGCCACATACACACACAATCGGAAATTCCGACAAGAAAAAAGTTGATTTTTTTCTGACGGAATGTTGGCTCAAACTTGTCTTGCATGCGTACGGTCACACAAATCTTGTCGGAAATTCCGACCGTCAAGAACGTGGTGACGTACAAGACGTAGGACAAGCCGAGATCAATGAAGTTCAATAGGCAGTTTGGCTCTTCTGCTTGATTCTGAGCATGCATGTTTTTTTTTTTTGTTTTTTTTCGCGTCGCACATTGCATACAAACGAGCAGATTTTCCGATAGGAACTTTTTCCATCGAAAAAAAAAAAAAAAAAAATGAATGTGCTCACAATCTTTTGTTGGCGGAAATTCCGACAGCCCCTCGGTCTGGGGCTCCATGCAAAATCTCACCTTGTTGAGTTTTAATGATCATGAGAACGGCGAGGAATCAGCCCAGAAATACACGGGAGAATCTTGTCAATGATCTCAAGGCAGTTGGGACCATAGTCACAGGGAAAACGATGAGTAACACAATAGGTCGTAAAGGACTAAAATCCTGCAGCGCCTGCAAGGTCCCCCCTGCTCAAAAAAAGCACATGTACAGCCCCCTCTGAAGTTTTCTAATGAACATCTGAATGTTTCAGAGAACTGGGTGAAAGTGTTGTGGTCAGATGAGACCAAAATTGAGCAATTTGGCATCAACTCAACTCGCTGTGTTTGGAGGAGAAGGAATGCTGCCTATGACCCCAACAAAACCATCCTCACCATCAAACACAGCAGTGAAAACATTATGCTTTGGGGGCGTTTTTCTGCTAAGGCGATAGGACAGTGATGGCGAACCTTGTCACTCCAGATGCTTTGGAACTACATTTCCCATGATGCTCAGGCACTCTGAAGTGTGGTGGAGCATCATGAGAAATGTAGTTCCAAAACATGTGGAGTGCCAAGGTTCGCCATCACTGCAATAGGACAACTTCACCGCATCAAAGGGAAGATGGACAGAGCCATGTACCATCAAATCTTGGGTGAGAATATCCTTCCCTTAAAGCGGAGCTCCACCCAGGAAAACAACATTTTCCCATGTTGTTTAAAAAAAAAAAAGCACCTGAAAAAAAAAAATACTCACCCGAAATACCTGTTGCTATGCGGAAGTCCGTAATCTGCCTCTTCCACTCCGCGGTGCCTTTTCTTCTTGTCTTTCTGCTTGTCTTTCTGCTTGTGAATGGGGCGCGCTGCTTTCTGGGAACTGTGTGTGTTCTCAGAGAGCAGCGCGCCCATTTACAAGCCAGCGTGAGACTCACGCAGGCGCAGTAGGAAATGGGCAGTGAAGCCGTAGGGCTTCACTGCCTGTTTCCCATAGTGTGAATGGCGGCGCGGGACCCGGAGCGATCGTGGGACCGGCATCGGGGGGCCCATCAGCGCGGGCAAGTAGGACAAGGTAAGTGTCCTTATTTAAAGTCAGCAGCTACACTGTTAGTAGCTGCTGACTTTAAAAAAAAAAAAATCGTGGCTGGAGATCCGCTTTAAGCAGGGCATTGAAAATGGGTCGTAGATGGGTCTTCCAGCATGACAATGACCCAAAACACAGTCAAGGCAACAAAGGAGTGGCTCAAGAAGCACATTAGGGTCCTGGAGTGGCCTAGCAAGACTCCAGACCTTAAAGGGGAGTTCCACCCACAATTTCACGTTTTAAATATAAATACCCCTGTAATACACAAGCTTAATGTATTCCAGTAAAGTTAGTCTGTAAACTAAGGTCTGTTTTGTTTGGTTGTTACAGCATTTAGATTTATATTCTAGAAATAGACCGTGGCCATCTTAAGTGTGGGCATCATGAAGCCAGACTGTATGACTTCCTGGATTTCAGCTTTGCATATCTCGCACATGCTCAGTGCTGCACAAGCAATGTAATAGGTTTCAGTCAGGTTTGCAAGGACTACTGGGAAACATGATGCCTATCCCAGAAACCCTTGCAAATAGCCGTGTGACTTAATAGCTTAGGCTAATAAGGAGGAGGAAGTAACTTCAAAATAAAAAAGGTATTTACAAGCAACAAAATAAATAAAAATTGTCCACTATGAGATTAGGGCATGCAGCACAGACAAACAAAAAAATGGGTGGAACTTCACTTTAATATGTGGAGGGAGCTGAAGGTTCGAGTTGCCAAACGTCAGCCTTAAAACCTTAATGACTTAGAGAGGATCTGAAAAAAGGAGTGGGACAAAATCCCTCCTGAGATGTGTCAGACATTTCTGGTGGCCAACTACAAGAAACAGCTGACCTCTGTGGTTGCCAACAAGGGTTTTGCCACCAAGTACCAAGTCATGTTTTGCAAAGGGATCACTTATTTCACTCCTCATTAAATTGCAAATCAATTTATAACTTTTCAGCATGGATTCGGCATGCTATTCCACAAACGCCATGTCTCCACATCTGCCACTTATAGCTGGGGTTCCCACTTATCCCTCAAGCATACAATGGCCCAAAAAGTATTAAGGTGGGTGAAAATAAAAGGGTCTCGTTAGGTCTTGGGTCAATGCTATTGGAAAATCTGCAATACAATGTCTGTCTTTTCAAAAAGAAGTGTCAAGGCTATGGCAGGTGAAATCTTCAGATATATTCAAATTAAACATTACATTTCAGCAATAAGTAAAAATAAAACTCTCTTATTAACATTTAGCTTGTCTGTCAACAATATCACTACAAACGCGGCCTTATTTTACAGCTGTACCAGACTCTATCCACCACTGCACAACCCAGCATATATATTTGATTTTCAAATGGGAGGAAAAAGGATGTACAGACCAAGGCACAATGTATCATATATGGTGGATATATCCTAAAGGTACAGAGATTGTGGCTGAAGATCTATCATCTAATTAGAACCAACAGAACCTACATAAAAGAATCATGGGAAAGCCCTGTTACACAAACTCAATGTTTTAACAAAACCATCATTTAAACTTATTTCTTTAACTTTGTGGCATGGAAGTCATCCATTTCCAATTTTTAGTAGGTACTGCAAAGAACGGGCACCATAGTTAATGAATAGATGACCCCCTTTCTTCAGGACACTCAAGATAAACTTCTAAGGGCTTGGTAACACTGACACATGCCCAAATGCCCTCTGGAACCCACTCTCGGCCCTTTAGCCCAAGACACCAGTGCAAGGCAAGAGGTGGGCGAGAAGGATGTCCTCTGCCACACATTTTTTTTCCCATCTTCTCTTCCACCACCTCTTTTCTTTTTTCCTTTAGTTTTTCAATACTTTTTCCAGGCTACCCCTTGTTATCCCTCCATACCCCCCCTTCTTTCTCTGGTCCCTCCCTACATCAAACTTGCACAAATACCTATCATTCTTTGTATGCCAACACACATACTTTATAGTCTGTATTCTAAATATCTGGTACTCTTTCACTGAAATTTAACTAAAAGCTCATTATGTAATAAAATATTGCATAGTAATAATTTCAGGACCTTCGTAGACATTACAAAAAAAAAAAAAATACTTACTGAAAATATATTTCATGGATAAGTCAACTGGGCAGAATGTTTGCAAAAATTGCTAAAAAATATGAACACGGATATTACAGAGCATCTTTTTTGGCTTTAACTGCTCAACTAATAATAATTTGCACAAAAGGAAGGACGAGAGTTAATTAAACATATTATTATTGATGACTCCGGTGCTGAGTTCTTCCCATAGCACCCGATTATAATAGTACTCATACATTTGGAAAACACTAGTGTAGTATTGTGGCCTGGAGGATAATTTTATTTAACCACTTCCTTAGTGGGCACTTATAGCCCTTCCTGACCAGGTGAAATTTCAGCTTCTGGCACTGCGTCGCTTTAACTGACAATTGCGCGGTCGTGCGACGTGGCTACCAAACAAAATTGGCGTCCTTTTTTCCCCACAAATAGAGCTTTCTTTTGGTGGTATTTAATCATCTCTGCGGTTTTAATTTTTTGCGCTATAAACAAAAAAAGAGCGACAATTTTGAAAATTTTTTTTTTTTTTTACTTGTTACTATAATAAATAGCCCATTTAAAAAAAAAAAAAAAACGTTTTTTCCTCAGTTTAGGTCGATACGTATTATTCTACATATTTTTGGTAAAAGAAAAAATCACAATAAGCGACTGGTTTGCGCAAAAGTTATAGCGCTTACAAAATAGGGGACAGAATTATTACTAAATTTTTATTATTAATTTTTTTACTAGTAATGGCGGCGATCTGCGATTTTTATTGCGACAGCGACGTTATGGCGGACACATCGGACACTTTTGACACATTTTTGGGACCATTCACATTAATACAGCGATCAGTGCTATAAAAATGCACCGATTACTGTATAAATGTGACTGGCAGTAAAGGGGTTAACACTAGGGGGGCATGGAAGGGGTTAAATATGTGTCCTGGGTGAGTTCTAACTGTGGGGGGAGGGGGGGTGACTGGGGGAGGTGACCGATGCTGTGTCCCTATGTACAAGGAACACAGATCGGTCTCCTCTCTCCCCTGACAGGATATGGATCTCTGTGTTTACACACAGAGATCCATGCCTTGTCCCTGTAACCACCGATTGCGAGTGCCTGGCGGACATCGCGGACATCAGGCACGCGCATCAGTACTTTAGGAATGCAGCGGGCACGCGCACCGCCGGCGGCCGCGCACGCCCTCTAGTGGCCAGGAAGAGCGCTGGATGCATATATGCGTCCAGTCAGATATTCAGCAGCACCCGGCAGCCGCATATATTCGTACGGCCGCCGGAAAGTGGTTAAGGGCCCTTTCACACGGGGCGGATCAGTATTGATCCGCTCCGTGTGTCCGTAAGCTCAGCGGGGATCCTCCGTAAAATCCCCGCTGAGCTGTCGGCTGACAAGGCGGTCTCCGCACACTGTGCAGAGACCGCCCTGTCTTTCCTCCACTCTCCCCTATGGGCGGGGGGTCGGATGAATACGGACCGTATGTCCGTATTTATCCGATCCGTGAATCACATTGTCATTGTTATGCAACTAAGTGCAGGTGTATGACAAATTGCGCCAATGTGAACAATTGTACCAGCCTCAGAAGTGCAAAAGATTCTTGCTCCCCAATTTACTGGGAATATTACAAGCAGTGTGAAATGCATTACAGATTTTTTTTGGACTGCTGCTTTAAAAATATAGCAATTTGCACCTGTCTGCATGTTCTCTACAGAGAGCTTATCTGAAGCTTGTACAGTCAAGAGTGCAATGACAAATAAAATTCATAATGGAATCAAATACAGAATACCATGTTACAAACAAGATGGTCTCCAGATGTTTATGCATGCGCATTTTGTATGCATTTTACAGCATTCCAGTACAGTTCTGTGGGTTATAAAGGTTTAATTCAGTGGTCAATTAAACCTTTACAACCCCTTTAACCTCCCTTCATGACCGGGCCATCTTTTGCAATACAGCACTGCTTTACTGTAACAATTGCACGGATGTGCAATAATGTAATAATGTTAAATAACGTTAATGTTTCCCACAAAGTTTTCTTTTGGTGGTATTTGATTACCTCTGCAGTTTTAGTTTTTATATATATATATATATATACACACATACATATATATATACATATATATATACATACATATATATATATATATATATATATATATATATATATATATATATATATATATATATATATATATATATACACATACATATATATATATACATATACACACACACTTTTTTTTTTACTTTCTGCTATAAAAAACATACCCAAACAAAAAGTAAAAAATAAAAATTTGATAAGATGTATTCTGCTACATATTTTTTTGAGGGAAAAATCACAGTGAGGCCCCTCTCACATGGCTTTAGGATGAGGTCCGCCGTCAGTTTTTCAGGCGGACCCGATTGGACACTCCATTTACCCCTATGGAGCGGCGGATGTCAGCGGTCACATGTCTGCTGCCACCCGCCACTATCCTATCCGATCCTGTCCGTGAAATTCAGACAGATGGTGAGCCTATTTACCATCCGTCTGGCAGATGGTATGGGATCAGATGAAAACGGATAGGCGGTCCATTTTCATCCGATCCCCCTGGACCCGTCATCTGCCTGTTCAGAGGTGATCAGCAAAGTGGAGTCCGCCGCAAAAGTTATAGCGTCTAAAAACTATGGGATATTTTATTTATTTATTACTAGTAATGGCGGCAATCAGCAACTTATTTTGTGACTGCGATATTGCAGTGGACAAATCAGACACCTGACACTTTCTGGGAACCAGTGACACGAATACAGTGATCAGTGCTAAAAAATATGCAAGGTCACTGAACTGACACTGACTGGGAGGGGGTTAACATCAGGGGCGTTCACAAGAAACAAAAAAATACATGTCAATTTTTGTATAAGGCGGGTCCTCACAACACAAGCCTATGTCCCCTACGCTCCAAGAATGCCTAAACAATTATCTAAAAAGACCTGTGCTCATAATCGTATAGGAAATATACTATTAAAGAGGTTCAGCTCACTTCAAGTCTGATCATTTTCAATCAAGCCCCGATGACAGGGGCGATTTTGGATCCCCAAAATGTGTTGGATGCTTTTTGGGTGGCACCCCTGATTTTTATATGAATAAATTTGTATCAACCATTTAGCAGTGGTGTATATTTACATTATCTCATTAACCAGGCATGGAGCTTCTGGTCTCGGCCGAAAAACCTGAAGGGCACATCACCCAGCTTCTTCTGAAACATGTAATTTCTGGTTTGCGGCCGAGACCGTAAGGTCCATGTCTGTATGTTATCAAATACCCATCTTTGCTTGACATTACTTGTAAGGTACAGGTACTTGTTGTGAGCTAACACATGTTTAATAAATTCCAATACTACACCATGAGGATTTAGCTTCTTACATAATGACATCACTTATTGGAGGAGAGGAGAGTGCAAAGTGCCTAGTGGGAGGAAATGCTGACAGATGTATATGGCTTTAAATCGGTTGTATGCCCAATCAAAAAAAAAACAAAAACTGTTTTTCAACTCTTTCACAGCTCGTTCATCTGATCCTCCACAGGGGAGAGCGGAGATCTGACAGGGCCGCCCCTGCACAGTGTGGCTCAGCGGGGGGATCAACGGAGCAATCCACGCTGAGCAAGCAGAGGTTCACGGGGCCGATCATCACGGATCCGTCCCTTGTGAAAGCGGCCTTAGGCAAAAGGCATATGAGCTCATTATGAAATACTTAACTTAGAACAAAGCGTAGCTTCGGCACCGAGAGTGGCAAGAGCCGTGGTGACATCTCTCCCGTGCATACAAGAGAGTCCTGCGTTCCGGCAGGGAGTTCCGCCGAACCTTTAGAGTGCATGTGCCGCTGATGTCAGAGGCTGCATGCAAGGTGAATATCTCCTAAACCGTTATGTTATTAAACCTTTAGGGTCCTTTCACACGTCTATTCAGTTCGTCCGTTTTTTGGACGTCCGTTAATGAACCTCAATGCTTCCCTATGGGTTAGCGTCCGTTAGCGGATGAGCATCCGCTAACGTCCGTTAACATCCGTCTCCTTTAAGCTAAACCCTATTTTTCTTCCGTCAAAAAAACGGAACGGACGAAAAACGGATGTCAGCGGACGATCCGTTTAACATCCGATCCGCTGACATCCGTTTTTCATCAAAATATGTTAAAATATGTTAAAAAACAAAATTCAATAAACTTTAATATACATTCAATATGCATACAGCACAATACCCCTTGACCCAGGTAGTGTAAAGTCCGAATGTCACATGATTCTAGTACATGCTGCCCAGTGTGAGAACACAGTGCCTGTACATTCTTTGAGAAAGAGATAAAGAGACAAAAATGGCCAAAGACGTCGGACATGAGGAGCTGATCCAGCTTGTCCATGATCGGCCTGCCATATGGGACAAGAGGTCCACAGAATATAGCGACCGAGATCTCTGTAACAAGAAGTGGGAAGAAGTATTTGAGGCGGTGACACCAAACTGGCGGTCACTGAGCACTAAGGACCGTATTAAACGTGGAAAGTAGTTTGTGGTTTAAGGGGGGGTTGGGGGGGTCACCTGCCACGAATTGTGAATTGTCCACTGACCACGTCACCTTCCACGTCACCTGCCACGAATTGTGGATTGTCATCTGCCACGTCACCTGCCACGAATTGTGGATTGTCATCTGCCACGAATTGTGGATTGTCATCTGCCACGAATTGTGGATTGTCATCTGCCACGAATTGTGGATTGTCCACTGACCACGTCACCTGCCACGAATTGTGGATTGTCCACTGACCACTTCACCTGCCACGAATTGTGGATTGTTACCTGCCACATCACCTGCCACGAATTGTGGATTGTTACCTGCCACATCACCTTGGTTTGTGGTTTAAGGGGGGGTTGGGGGGGTCACCTGCCACGAATTGTGAATTGTCCACTGACCACGTCACCTTCCACGTCACCTGCCACGAATTGTGGATTGTCATCTGCCACGTCACCTGCCACGAATTGTGGATTGTCATCTGCCACGAATTGTGGATTGTCATCTGCCACGAATTGTGGATTGTCATCTGCCACGAATTGTGGATTGTCCACTGACCACGTCACCTGCCACGAATTGTGGATTGTCCACTGACCACTTCACCTGCCACGAATTGTGGATTGTTACCTGCCACATCACCTGCCACGAATTGTGGATTGTTACCTGCCACATCACCTGCCACTAATTGTGGATTGTTACCTGCCACATCACCTGCCACTAATTGTGGATTGTCACCTGCCACGAATTGTGGATTGTCACCTGCCATGAATTGTGGATTGTCCACTGACCACGTCACCTGCCACGAATTGTGGATTGTTACCTGCCACGTCACCTTCCACGTCACCTGCCACGAATTGTGAATTGTCACCTGCCACGTCACCTGCCACGAACTGTGGATTGTCCACATCACCTGCCACGTCACCTTCCACGTCACCTGCCACGAATTGTGGATTGTCCACTGACCACGTCACCTGCCACGAATTGTGGATTGTTACCTGCCACGTCACCTTCCACGTCACCTGCCACGAATTGTCGATTGTCACCTGACACGTCACCTGCCACAAATTGTGGATTGTCCACTGACCACGTCACCTGCCACATCACCTTCCACAAATTGTGGATTGTCCACTGACCACGTCACCTGCCACAAGACCTAGAGCAGAACAAAACCTAAATACACCCCTGTTCTCTAGTCACAACTGTACTCCAAATATGCGTTTTTAAATATTATACGTACATGTTGGAGTTCTGTCAGTTTATTGTGTCTGTTACTTTATAGGGAAAAAAATTGTGACAAGATGGCGATCTTTAAGAGACCGCTACAGGCGGGATCTCAATGAGGAGGCAAATTCTCGGAGCGGAGCAGGATCGTCAAATTATAAGAAAGGGACGTTCTTTGAAATGCTGGACTTCCTACGTAATGTGATGAGATTAACAAGGTAACTTAAAAAAATAGTTAACCCCATATCTTAACCACTTGTCCACCGCCAAATGACGGCGGGCTAAGGACTCCATTGTTCTGACAGGACGTCATATGACGTCCTGTCTTTTTAAAGACGTGGGCGCGCACACCCGCCGCTCTGCTAGGATCCCGGTGCGAGTGCCCAGCAGCAACGATCGCCGCCGGGCACACGCAATTACCCAGTAACTGACCGGGGACGTGGAGCTCTTTGTGTAAACACAGAGCTCCAGGTCCATAGGGAGAGAGGAGACTGATGCTGTGTCCCTTGTACATAGGGAGACAATCGGTCACCTCCCCCAGTCCCACCCCCTCCCCCTACAGTTAGAACACTCATAGGACACACATTTAACCCCTTCCCCACCCCCTAGTGGTTAACCCCTTCACTGCCAGTCACATTTATACAGTAATCAATGCATATTTATAGCATTGTTCACTGTATAAATGTAAATGGTGCCAAAAATGTCACAAAACTGTCCGAAGTGTCCATTTGATAAACGCTTATTGCATTTTCTTATTTCGAAAATATGTAGAATTATACGTATCGGCCTAAACTGAGGAAAAAAATTTTTTTTATCTTTTTTTGGGGATATTTATTCTAGCAAAAAGTAGAAAATATTCAATTTTTTTTAAATTAACGCTCTATTTTTGTTTATAGCGCGAAAATTAAAAACCGCAGAGGTGATCAAATACCACCAAAAGAAAGCTCTATTTGTGGGAAAAAAAGGACGCCAATTTTGTTTGGGAGCCTCGTCGCACAATTGTCAGTTAAAGCGACACAGTGCCGGAAGCTTAAATTTTGTCTGGCCAGGAAGGGGGTGTAGGTGCACAGTAGTCAAGTGGTTGAATTAGTTGACCTAGTAAGCTCCAAATGTTAACTACAGGAAAAATATCCGTATAATACAAAGGCATAATGACCTAGTTTTTCATTGCATACTAGCTCGTTATGAATTTCTTACCCGAGATAGAATTCCCCGTAATTAGTCTTATTTCCCCTCAATCATCGCCGCTATCACTCCTTAAGTGACTTGTGGGTATTGTGGCTCCGGGGCTTGCGATTGTCCCTAACCTTGATGACGTCATGCGTGTGGGAGTCACCAGTCACAAAAAGATCACCTTCAGAAATGGCATGCTATAGTTAGGCACCGTTGTCTAGGCGTTTTCTGCAAATAACTCCAAAACTATGTAGGTTTAGGAGATATTTAGTGCAACTACAGGTAAGCCTTTAATCTAGGCTTAATTGTAGGTAAAAGTGGTATGTAGGGTTTACCACAACACTAATCACACACATGGATCTATGTATTGTAATAACTCCTCTGTATTGACCTTTAACCCATCTATCAATGAATATTTTACAGTACTGCCAGTAACTTTTCAAACAGTGATGAAGACACCGATATTGAGGGAACACAGCAGGAGGAAGACATGGAAGATGAGGAGAGACATCCAACTCCTCTTGAAGACCCATCAGCGGCAGCAAAAGGCATGCCACCAAGACAACTTGTGCCTGTAAGTATCATATATAAAATGACTCTTGTTGAAATCTTTAAAGAATAAAATGTGCTAATAATTAATCTTCCACCCCTCAGATTCGTTCTATTTCCACCACTTCAAAGGGGGAAAAAAAAAAAAAGTCGATGAGGCAATGATCAATTTTATGGAGGACATGAGAGGGATGAGATGAGCTGACAATGATCCGTTTGCTGACCCTACAAATGAGGATGCCTGTTTTCTACGTAGTCAGTATCACCAAATGCAAAAGATTCCACCCAAAACCAAAATAGACGCACACCTCGCAATTGCGAGTTTTATTGGGTTGTGTGTGAAGGCGTCTATATCCAGCGACCCATTGCCCCCAGTTATCCCCCCTCCCCAACGCCCATTCCATTAAGAGTATGCGCCACCTACTTCTTTTAGTGGTCAGCATTACCACCCGGCCATTGTTCACCATCAGCAACGTGCCCCAGCCACCACTGCCCAAACTTTTGGACCCCCACCCCAATCACCCACATATGATTCCACTTCTTCCCAGGCCACTGCATATGCCAGTTCTTCTCAACTGTACTCTAGTTCCCCCAGTCCTTATTATACGAGAAAGAAAAGATGGAGTTGCGCTAAAAATAAAAAATAAATGAAAACAAAAGTATTGAGTGATGACCAAATGGTTATAATACCATGTGCAAGAAAAATATTATGTGAATCTAAAGTCCAGGTGTACTCAAAAAATTGATGAAAATCAAAAGAGTATAAGTGGAAGACCAAAAAAAACGTTAAAGAGTCCTTGATGGGCAGTTGTGTGAAAAAAAGTTGTTTACTCTGCTACAAAACTGTAAATATGATAAACAATGGAGGCTTACCAGAAGGCAAGCATAACGTGCTTGCGGCTACAACCCAGCCAGGGCCTTTAGGAGTCCACAGTAGGTTGATACAGCAGGAAAGAGGGTTGAGAGGTTGTGGGTAGCTCCAGGTGTATCAGCAGTTAATTGCCAAAAAAAGTTATTAAACAAACATAGTGAAGTACGTCAAACCAGCACATTGAACAATAAAAAATAATATATAAGGATGTCCTAGATAGTGACTTGAAATAACACCACCACCGTGTCACCAAATAAATTGAAGGCTTACCAGAAGCCAGATAGATATCGCATAGGAGAGGAAGCCTTGATTAAAAAAAACAGTGGAGCAGCTGTTGCCAGGGTGTATTAAAGATCTTCCGGATGTCAGCAGTGCACCATTTGGAGCTTGGCAGAGAACCAGTCCAGGAACGCCGTTATTTAGTCATCCAGCCCTACTCACTGTCTTCTATGGCATATACAGCGCCAACACCGTCCCATAGTTCAAGAAAAGAAGAGTAACCCCTGGAAGTCGCACATCTATGGTTATACGAACCTTTGAGTTTTGTTAATTTTTTTTTCTCCTTTTATGTTGCAATTTGTTATTTGCCCCTTTTCATATGTTACAAATTCAGCGTTATTAAAAAGTAGGCTACTATTCACCTAAATATTGCCGTGTGTCCTCTGGCCATATTTTTTGGATTGTTTTTATGTTTTAATAAGTCGTTTATATTGTATGTTTTGAGGTCATAAAAATAAAGATACTTGACTGCTTTGTAAAGCTTTTTTTTTTTTGGACTTTATACAAATAGAAAGAAACTGATGCAAAAAGGTGACGATCGTAGGGTCACGATAATGAGACTATGAGAATGAAAGCATACACTGATATAAATCACAAAACTGCAATACTAAAAAGAGATAAAGTAGTATTTTTTCAAAGTATTTCATTAACATTTTCTGTGTGACAAGAAAGATCATGCAGGTTAGCATAAAGGGGTCAAACATTGTACTACGAAGTTGCACATAGTAAAGTGCCTCGTGACTGTTTTTACACATGCTGATACTGCCACGGAACCTCTCCTTCTGGTGACATGAAAAAATTAGCAAAATGATCACACATGAGAAGAGCAGAATTGTTGGGTCGCAGTCCAGAAAAGCGTACAGAAGGTAAGTCAATCTCATCCTCTTTCTCAACACTAATTCCTTCTTTCTCACAGATTATATTATGGAGGACACAGCAGGCTTGGATTGCTAGTTGGGCATTCTCCAGGCTCAGTTGTATTGTTGTGTGAAATATGCGCCACTTGCTGCTCAAAATGCCAAAGGTGCATTCAATAAGGCGCCTTGCCCGACTCAAGCGATAATTGAAAAAAAAAATTGGGGTTGTTAAATTGTGCCTGGCATAAGGCCTTAGAAGATGCTGGGAAAGTCCAAATGCCTCATCAGCTACAAGCACGTGTGGCATATCTGTCCCTACAGTTCCTGGAAGAGGTTTATCTGATGGCAAATTTAAGTGGCCCTCATGTAGTCTTCTCCCGATTTGCGATGCTGAAAAGACTCCAATACGCCCCAATATCGACAGCTACAAACTTATAATTACTGTCACAGATTGCCATTAATACAAGGGAGAAGTATTTTTTGTAATTGTAAAATTGAGAGCCAGATCCAGGTGGCATCTGAATTCTGATGTTTCCCATCCAGGGCTCCAACACAATTAGGAAATTGAGTTTTCTTCCAGAAAGCTTTGTCAATTTCCTGCCACATGCATGTATCAGGAACAGGCATTGCAGTAGACCGAAGCTCCTCCCATATAGCTTCACAGGTGTCATGCACAATTCCAGAAATTGTTGAGGTTCCCAACAAAAAAAAATGGCTTAGGGACGTATAAGATACTCCAGATGCAAGAAACCTAGGAAGAGTAGAAGAAATTATGAAAGGAATCCAACATTACACTGGACATAATCAAGCACAAAGGTTGGCTGGCTTACCTGAGGGTAAGGAGAAGTCGCTCCTCTGGAGGCACAGAACATCTCATGTCTGTGTTCGTCCTGTCTAAACGGGGATGCAACTTTTCCAGCAAAAATTGAAAGGTTGGAACCGTCATTCTTGTAAAAATTTTTTTTTTTTGAGGGAACCGTCGCAAATCTGCGTAGTGCAGAGCAAAAAAACCCTCAGTTGGCCTCTTGAGCAGCATGGGATGTGTCCAGTACCTGCGTCTCCTCGGAGACATCTTTCTGGTCCTGCTTTTTTGTCTCCTCAAATAGTACAGCATGACAAATGATGTCACATGCTCATAATATCTCCCCAAATCCATTGTTATAAGCAGTACAGTACAGCAATGTATCAGGAAGCACAAAGCCTGCTAACACAAAGCAATATCGAAAGCACAAAGAATCATGGGAAAATTCTTCAAAGCTGATTAAATAAAGTTCTAAAACAAAAAAAAAAAAAAAAAACGGATGTAAAAACGGACGGAAAACGGATGAAAAACGGACGAAAAAACGGATCAACTGAAGGGAAAAAAACGGACCTAAAAAACGGTCCGCACGTGTGAAAGGACCCTTACGGTCTAAGGAATGAGGTGAGCTGCTAGCACACACAGATTGGATTGTGGTGTATGGGAGAGTGATCACACTACACAGGAAGGTGATTGTATTTGTACAATCATCGTCACTGACTTTTTTCGTTCTATTGATTCATGGACACATCTTTGTGAAAGTTTTATCACATGTCAATTCAGTCATTTATAATTGTATCCTTATTTGCACTATTCTGTATCTGTTGCAGCACAGGTGATTTGATGCACTACTCAGTAGGGGTATCGCATTAATATTTTAATTTTAGATTAATTGAGATGTAAAAGTACATTGTATATTTATTTGCACATTTGTTGAAGCTTCTTGCAGCACTGGCACTTGGACCATATTACCCAGCAGGTTTATAATACTCTTATTTATTTTTGCATATATTACACAAGCACGCACCACATTATAAACCGGGGGGGGGAGTTATTTCCTCCAGCAGTCATCAGAAAAATATACATTAGCTTTATGCTTCGTATATAGAAAAATTCCAAGCACGCTTTTATACTTCTATTTTACACAACTAAAGCTTTAGGAGTATTTTAAAAAGCCCCTACAATAGAGCTCGCAATTCTGGTAGGAAATAAAAGCATTATTTTATTCTAAGCATAAAGAAGTCTTTAGCTTTACCGTACTGTATATCTCAAAACATTTGAAAAGTAACAAAAAATCAAGTGGCCATATAAAAACTGCAAAGACATCACTTCTACAACAAAAGTGAAATACTTCTATAATAAGAAGAATAGAAGCAGAGGCATAATGCTTTTAGGAAGGTTTATTGGAGACACAAAACAAAAAAATTCTGTTTGACCCAGATAACACAAATCACTGCATTCTTCCAACAATGAAAGTAGGAAAATATGAAGTCCTCCTTACAGCTACATACCAAGAAAAACTGCCCACCACTGAAGTTTTAGATAGAAGTTATTTAGTCACTTGGTGCAGGTCAAATACAACCAAAGACTATATTAAAAGCACTCTCTAATCTTGTAAAAAAATCAGTTAAATGACAGCCTAGAGCAGTGGCCTCTTAACTTTGGCGCACGGGCCGGATGTGGCACTTTACATTCCTTTATTTGGCCCTTGGGGCACAATTCTATCCACTGACACCAATGCTGGGGCACTACGACATGTGTCCAAAAAGTGGTCCGTATCTTCACAGCAACATGGGTCAGGTGTGCGCATGCACATCACTATACAGAGACCCACTGAGAAGCGCCACCCATCGTGGAGACTTACCCAAAATAATCTCAGTTTTTAGTAGATGCTGGAAAGGTAAAATTACCTGACCGTGGCCAATGTTGGCAAGACATCTGTGCTTGAGATACTCGCTCAATTCACACCATGGCATTCTGGTTCGGGGGTGGAATCGCCGTAAATTCTGCCCACGTTCCTGAATCGCTGCAAGACACAGGACACACTTGGGATCTCCACTACTTTCAATGTCACCCCAATCGTGGCGCGACTATGCCGTGATTGTTGCCCAATGAATCGCAGTAAAATTGGGCAAACAATCACGCGATGCCCATCGCCTTAAGAAGTTCCAGGACCGATTGGGGCGCCATTAAAAGTTATGGGGATCGCAAAGCAGAATTGTAGGAATTCTGTCCCTGATCTGGAATGCCATGGTGTAAACGGAGCCTAAAAGGTCTCCACCCCTACTGTAGCCATTATGCCGGACTGCCACTCTGCGTGTTTTATTTATTGTATTATACAGTGTGGAAAAGGTAACTCTTCTTTCTGAACATACTAGTATAGAATATGCTAACAAACAGTTATATTTCAGCTCACAAATTCTTAGATGTGATGGCTGCATACATTTCCTTTTTAGGCTTTCTTTCCTTTATTTTTATCTGGTGATCCAGCCAGCAGTTCTGTTTTTCAAAAGAACAAACTCATTTGCAAATTCAGGAGTTTAGTGTTGAAACAAACCATTTACCACTGGTAGGGGTGCTTACAATGATCAGTGTTTATGTAAAACATTTATCCTAAAACAATAAAACTGATGCTTGTAACTCAGTGTGAGCTGGAGTTTGGCCTCGGACTCGCCCCAGATTGATAATGGTGCTGTCCGAAGCTCCAGGACCGGGACCGCGGGATTCGCGGACCCGATCGCCGCTGCAGTGCGGCGATCCGTCCCTGGAGCTGAATAACGGGGTAATTCGCATCATCCCTGTAATAGGGGGACGCGATCGATGACGTCACACCTACAGCCACACCCCCCTACAGTTGTAAACACACACACAGTCACAGCGAAAGTCACAGCGCCACCTGTGGTTAACTCTCTCAAACTGCAACTGTCATTTCCACAGTAAACAATGCAATTTAAATGCATTTTTTGCTGTGAAAATGATAATTGTCCCAAAAATGTGTCAAAATTGTCCGAAGTGTCTGCCATATTGTCGCAGTCACGAAAAAAAAAAAAAAAAAAAAAAAAAAAAAAAAAAAAAAATCGCTGATCGCTGCTATTAGTAGTAAAAAAATAATAATTAATAAAAATGCAATAAAACTATCCCTTATTTTGTAAACGCTATAAATTTTGCGAAAACCAACCAATAAACGCTTATACGTATCGGCCTAAACTGAGGAAAAAAAATGTTTTTTTATATATTTTTGGGGGATATGTATTATAGCAAAAAGTAAAAAATATTGCATTTTTTTTTAAAATTGACGCTCTATTTTTGTTTATAGCGCAAAAAATAAAAACCGCAGAGGTGATCAAATACCACCAAAAGAAAGCTCTATTTGTGGGGAAAAAAGGACGTCAATTTTGTTTGGGAGCCACGTCGCACGACCGCGCAATTGTCAGGTAAAATGACGCAGTGCCGAATCGCAAAAAGGGGCAAGGTCCTTTACCTGCATTTTGGTCCGGGTCTTAAGTGGTTAAAGCCCATAAATTGAACTCTATGTTAGCCTATGTGCCCATGCACACCTGGGCGTTTTTTTAGTGTTAATGAGCTTTGGAGTTTATTGGCTTTTTTCTGAACGCCCAAAATTTGCGTTCAAAGTGCTGTTTTTTGGCGGGAAAACCGCAAAACGCTGGCGCCAGAGTTTTTTAGCGTTTATCCATTGAAAAAAAAAAAAAAGCTGATAAAAGCTACACTGAAAAACACTGATTAAAGCTATTGCAAAAACGCTAAAAAACGTTGCAAGGCTCCCTGCAAAGCTACTGGCGTTTTTTTATAGCTCTTATCAGCTTCAGTGTGCATGGAGCCTAATACAGGTGTGTTACTGCAAAGATCACCAGGTGAAAACAGAGGGAGAAACACCTAAAAAAACAAACAAAAGAGAACTAATGCAATCCTACAATAAATTACATATTTGGTATTGGGTTTAATACTGCTTAAATATATTATTTATGTCATCATTTTAAAGACTCAGGCCGCTATTTTTCAGAAGTTCATCAATGGCAGACTTTGCCTGCTTCTGTACAGGTTTACGTTAAAGTGGTTGTAAACCCCTACATACATCCAGCGCCGTGACTGGCATCAGGTGCTACACAAAGGTGAAACTAATGCCCCTACATACGATGTACCTATTTATCTGTTCAAAGTGCTGAATTATACAGCTTGTCTGAGAGTTCAGAAAAGAGGGGGCGAAGAACTAATGTTCCACTCAGTGAGGGGAGCTCTGAAAGCTGATTGAAGGCCCCCCCCCCCCCTTACACAGCACACAGGGATACAGCTGAGGCTGTCAATCAGCTGGAGGTCCCTCCCCTGTTAGGCCTCGTACACACGACCGGTTTCCTCGGCAGAATCCAGCAAGAAACTTGTTGGGAGATGTGTTTTGTCGAGGAACCCGGTCGTGTGTACATTTTTCGTCGAGGAAACTGTCGAGAAACTCGACGAACCAAAAAGAGAGCATGTTCTCTATTTCCTCGACGGGAATGGAGAAAATTGGCTCGTCGAGTTCCTCGACAGCCGAACAAGGAACTCGACGAGGAAAACGACAGTTTGCCCAGATGAGTTACTCGGTCGTGTGTACGAGGCCTTACCATTGTTTTCTTGGTCTCACGAAAACTTGTCAGAGGTGCTTCACGCTGATAGAGGAACAAAGCAGCAGACAAAATTGACACTTAGTTCTCTTAATTGGAGACAAGTACACATTATAGAAGGATATGCTTTGTTCAAATTTCATGTCTGAGGTTTACAGCCACTTTAACCACTTAAGACCCGGACCTTTAGGCAGCTAAAGGACCCGGCCAGGTTTTGCGTTTCGGCACTGCGTCGATTTAACAGACAATTGCACGGTCGTGCGACATGGCTCCCAAACAAAATTGGCGTCCTTTTTTTCCCCACAAATCGAGCTTTCTTTTGGTGGTATTTGATTACCTCTGGGTTTATTTTTTGCGCTATGAACAAAAAAGAAAAAGTGCCAATTTTGAAAAACAAAAGCGATATTTTTTGCTATAATAAAACAAAAAAAAAAAATACTCAGTTTAGGCCGATATGTATTTTTCTACATACTTTTGGTAAACAAAAAAATAGATAGAATAAAAAATAAACAAAACGCAATAAGCGTGTATTGATTGGTTTGCGCAAAAGTTATAGCGTCTACAAAATAGGAGATAGATATATGACATTTTTCTTATTCATTTTATTACTAGTAATGGCAGCGATATGCGATTTTCAATCGGGACTGCGACATTATGGCGGACACATCAGACACTTTTGACACTATTTTGGCACCATTGTCATTTATACAGAGATCAGTGCTATAAAATAGCCACCGATTTCTGTATAAATGACACTGGCATGGAATGAGTTAATCACTAGGGGGCAATCAAGGGGTTAAATGTGTCCTAGGGAGTGATTCTAATGGTGGGGGTGGGCTACCACTGACATGACAGCGATCACTGCCCCTGATGAAAGAGAGCAGTAGATCCCTGTCATGTCACTACGCAGAACAAGGAAATGCCTTGCCTCACGGTACGGTATCGCTGGCCGACAGGAAACAGAGTTTGCGGGCACGCTACCATGGCGGAAAATTTGAAGGGACGTACAGGTACGCCCATTTGCTGACGTACATCTGTGTGCGCTGGTCAGCAAGCAGTTAAAAGAGAAGTCCATCTTTATGAGCATGTTTCATGCTACCACCATGTTAACATGACACATGTTAACAGTCTGCAACCCTCCTCCCTCAAACAGTCAATCCACTGATCTCAGTTGCAATGCTTTGCAATGATGAAATACTTTATCTTTTCACTCATAAGAAATGTATTATAGCCTAAAGCTGACCATACAAACACATTTTGGCCAGTTTGTGATGAACCATCTGACATTCAAACTGTGGGTGTCTGCACCACTTTGTCCAACATCCTTCAATCAGAAAACTGAAGCAGCGGGGCAAAAAATTGTTGACCCAACAGCACCTATCGGTGTAAAACAATGCTGTTGGAATACAATCGACAGCAGTGCAGATTTCTCTAACCAAACTTGTTAGCGTTGATAAGGGAAATTTGTTGATTTCCCTTGTTTAGCCAAGAGGGCTGAACAAGGGCTGAACAAGAGAAATCTAAGTGTATGGCTAGGCTTAGGGGTATAGAAATTGTTCCATTTCAAAAAGGTCAGATACACTCCCTGTTCATTTCTACCTTTATATGGATGGAGAGCGGCTACTTGCTACCAGACAACCACAATGGGGTTTATATAGTAAAAGCGGAGAGTGCAAAACCTGGTGCAGTTTTGCAAAGAAGCCAATCAGATCCAGGTTTAATGATCAACACCTAAATGAACAAGCTGGCGTTAGAAGACAATTGACTACCACGCACAGCTGCACCAGATTTTGCACTCTCCAGTTTTAGTAAATCAACCTCATAGGCAGGGCTGGTGCAAGGATTTTTGACACCCTAGGCGAAACCTAATTTTGCCGCCCCCCTTGGCTCCACCCCTGACCCCACCCCCTTTGCCCTGCCCATGTACTTATGTACTTTTGTACTTAGTGTTTTAGCGGTCTTTCTTCTCCAGCACGGAGCAGCGTATCCTTCCGGGTATAGGCGTTCCTAAATCAAGCGCAGTTGATTGACGGGCTTGGATAGCGTCACGCCTTCCGAAAATACCCAAAGTGACACTCGGCAAAATAAACGACGCCTGCGCAGTCAGCACTACACGGCAGGCGCAGGCGCCGTATAGAGCCGTAAACAGCCAAGTGTCACTTAGGATATTTTTGGAAGGCGTGACACGCTATCCAAGCCCGTCAATCAATTGCGCTTGTTTTAGGAACACCTACTCCCCGCAGAAATCCCCGCTCAGAGCCGGAGAAGAAAGAGTGCTAAAACGATAAGTACAAAAAATAAATAAAAAATCCAACATACTGCAGATGTCAGCAGTATGCTGGATCTAGTGGCAGAAAGTTGATTTTTGGGTGAACCTCCACTTTAAGGTGGCAGCCCCTACATGTATATCCTACCTAGGTAGAATAAAAATATGAAAGGAAAAAGGTATATAGGTGTTGGTGCCTCCTAGTGTTAACGATGCCTGCTTACGCAAGTGAAAGTGCAATGTGTTAAATATGGGGGTAGTGAAAATCAAATAAATAATATGCTAAAGATATAAATGCAAAACGATTAAAGGTGCATAAATATATAAGGGTGTATGGATATTAATATCATAAATGCAAACAATGATCCATATATCATACGGTGCTAGATTAAAAAATAATAAATGCTAAACCATAATTAATAGTCCATATTCAAGTGCGGATAGGTTGGCTGTAAACTGCATGCAATAAAGTGCTGGTAAAACGTGCCAAGGTGCTAAGTGCCAAGATTAAGGAAAATTCACTGGTGATTCACTGATGCCCTCTTCCTCCATACTCTGGTGTATCCCGCACTCACCAGATCAGAGACCCCCTCCTGGGGTACAAAGCATTTACAACCTATCTGCACTTAAATATGGACTATTAATTATGGTTTAGCATTTATTATTTTTTAATCTAGCACCGTATGATATATAGATCATTGTTTGCATCTATGATATAATTGTGGCATATATATGCAGTTTTCAGCCAACATATCCGCACTTAGTTATGGACTATTAATTAAGGTTTAGCAATTTATTTTTAATCTAGCACCGTATGATATATGGATCATTGTTTGCATTTATGATATTAATATCCATACACCCTTTTATATTTATGCACCTTTAATCGTTTTGCATATTATTTATTTGATTTCACTACCCCCATATTTAACACATTGCACTTTCACTTGCGTAAGCAGGCATCTTTGACTGTAAGGGATGCCCATCAAATGCCATCTCACCAGTGCCCATCAAATGCCATCTCACCAGTGCCCATCAAATGAAGCCTCATCTCTGCCCATCAAATACAGTCTCAGCTCTGTCAATTAAACACAGCCTCACCAGCGCCCATCAAATGCCTTCTCACCTATGATCATGAAATTCCATCTCACCAGTGCTCATCAAATACAGTCTCACCCAGGATTCAACAAAATCCAGGTGCCCGGTCGCAATTGCGACTGGAATTAGCGACCTGGCGCCTGGGGAAGGAAGCTTAGGCCTGCAGTCAGGAAGCACGTTGAGCCAAAAAAGAGAGCATGCTCTCTTTTTCCTCGTTGTTCAATGAGGACTTTGGCTCAACAAGCTTTTTGGACTGCTCATCGGGAACCTCGTCGGGGCGGAACGATCAGTTTAGCCCGACGAGGTTCTCGGACGTGTGTACGCGGCCTCACTTGTGCCCATCAAATACAGTCTCAGCGGCTCCCATCAAATTCCATCTCACCTATGCCCATCAAATGCCATCTCACCAGCACGCATCAAATACAGCCTTACCTGTGCCCATCAAATATAGCCTCACCAGCGTCCAAATTCCATTTCACCTGTGCCCATCAAATGCCATATCACCAGTGACCATCAAATACAGACTCATGCACGCCCATCAAATAAGTCTCACCCGTGCCCATCAAATAGTCTCAATTGTGCCCATCAAATACACCTTCACCAACGTCCATCAAATTCCATCTCACCTGTGCCCATCAAATGCCATATCACCAGTGACCATCAAATACAGCCTCATCCGCGCCCATCAAATACAGTCTCACCCGTGCCCATCAAATAGTCTCAATTGTGCCCATCAAATACAGCTTCACCCACGTCTATCAAATTCCATCTCACCTGTGCCCATCAAACGCCATCTCAGCCGAGCCCATCAAATACAGCCTTACCCGCACCCATCAAATTCCACCTCACCTGTGCCCATCAAATACAGTCTCACCTGTGCCCATCAAATACAGTCTCACCTGTGCCCATCAAATACAGCTTCACCCACGTCTATCAAATTCCATCTCACCTTTGCCCATCAAACGCCATCTCAGCCGAGCCCATCAAATGCTGCCTTACCCGCACCCATCAAATTCCACCTCACCTGTGCCCATCAAATACAGTCCCACCTGTGCCCATCAAATACAGTCCCACCCGCGTCCATCAAATACAGTCCCACCCGCGTCCATCAAATACAGCCACACTCGCGTCCATCAAATACAGCCACACTCGCGTCCATCAAATACAGCCACACTCGCGTCCATCAAATACAACCACACCCGCGTCCATCAAATACAGCCACACTCGCGTCCATCAAATACAGCCACACTCGCGTCCATCAAATACAGCCCCCCTCTGCGTCCATCAAATACAGCCACACTCGCGTCCATCAAATACAGCCACACTCGCGTCCATCAAATACAGCCACACTCGCGTCCATCAAATACAGCCACACCGCGTCCATCAAATACAGCCACACCCGCGTCCATCAAATACAGCCACACTCGCGTCCATCAAATACAGCCACACTCGCGTCCATCAAATACAGCCACACTCGCGTCCATCAAATACAGCCACACTCGCGTCCATCAAATACAGCCACACTCGCGTCCATCAAATACAGCCACACCCGCGTCCATCAAATACAGCCACACCCGCGTCCATCAAATACAGCCACACCCGCGTCCATCAAATACAGCCACACCCGCGTCCATCAAATACAGCCACACTCGCGTCCATCAAATACAGCCACACTCGCGTCCATCAAATACAGCCACACTCGCGTCCATCAAATACAGCCACACTCGCGTCCATCAAATACAGCCACACTCGCGTCCATCAAATACAGCCACACTCGCGTCCATCAAATACAGCCACACCCGCGTCCATCAAATACAGCCACACCCGCGTCCATCAAATACAGCCACACTCGCGTCCATCAAATACAGCCACACCCGCGTCCATCAAATACAGCCACACCCGCGTCCATCAAATACAGCCACACCCGCGTCCATCAAATACAGCCACACCCGCGTCCATCAAATACAGCCACACCCGCGTCCATCAAATACAACCACACCCGCGTCCATCAAATACAGCCACACTCGCGTCCATCAAATACAGCCACACCCGCGTCCATCAAATACAGCCACACCCGCGTCCATCAAATACAGCCACACCCGCGTCCATCAAATACAGCCACACCCGCGTCCATCAAATACAGCCACACCCGCGTCCATCAAATACAGCCACACCCGCGTCCATCAAATACAGCCACACCCGCGTCCATCAAATACAGCCACACCCGCGTCCATCAAATACAGCCACACTCGCGTCCATCAAATACAGCCACACTCGCGTCAATCAAATACAGCCACACCCGCGTCCATCAAATACAGCCACACTCGCGTCCATCAAATACAACCACACCCGCGTCCATCAAATACAGCCACACTCGCGTCCATCAAATACAGCCACACTCGCGTCCATCAAATACAGCCCCCCCCTGCGTCCATCAAATACAGCCACACTCGCGTCCATCAAATACAGCCACACTCGCGTCCATCAAATACAGCCACACTCGCGTCCATCAAATACAGCCACAGTCCATCCACACTCGCGTCCATCAAATACAGCCACACTCGCGTCCATCAAATACAGCCACACTCGCGTCCATCAAATACAGCCACACTCGCGTCCATCAAATACAGCCACACTCGCGTCCATCAAATACAGCCACACTCGCGTCCATCAAATACAGCCACACTCGCGTCCATCAAATACAGCCACACTCGCGTCCATCAAATACAGCCACACTCGCGTCCATCAAATACAGCCACACCCGCGTCCATCAAATACAGCCACACCCGCGTCCATCAAATACAGCCACACATCAAATACAGCCACACCCGCGTCCATCAAATACAGCCACACTCGCGTCCATCAAATACAGCCACACTCGCGTCCATCAAATACAGCCACACTCGCGTCCATCAAATACAGCCACACTCGCGTCCATCAAATACAGCCACACTCGCGTCCATCAAATACAGCCACACTCGCGTCCATCAAATACAGCCACACTCGCGTCCATCAAATACAGCCACACTCGCGTCCATCAAATACAGCCACACTCGCGTCCATCAAATACAGCCACACTCGCGTCCATCAAATACAGCCACACTCGCGTCCATCAAATACAGCCACACCCGCGTCCATCAAATACAGCCACACTCGCGTCCATCAAATACAGCCACACCCGCGTCCATCAAATACAGCCACACTCGCGTCCATCAAATACAGCCACACCCGCGTCCATCAAATACAGCCACACCCGCGTCCATCAAATACAGCCACACCCGCGTCCATCAAATACAACCACACCCGCGTCCATCAAATACAGCCACACTCGCGTCCATCAAATACAGCCACACTCGCGTCCATCAAATACAGCCACACCCGCGTCCATCAAATACAGCCACACCCGCGTCCATCAAATACAGCCACACTCGAGTCCATCAAATACAGCCACACCCGCGTCCATCAAATACAGCCACACCCACATCCATCAAATACAGCCACACCCACATCCATCAAATACAGCCCCCCCCCCCCCCCCCTGCGTCCATCAAATACAGCCACACCCGCGTCCATCAAATACAGCCACACCCGCGTCCATCAAATACAGCCACACCCACATCCATCAAATACAGCCCCCCCTGCGTCCATCAAATACAGCCACACTCGCGTCTATCAAATACAGCCCCCCCCCCTGCGTCCGTCAAATACAGCCACACTCGCGTACAAATACAGCCCCCCCCCTGCGTCCATCAAATACAGCCACACTCGCGTCCATCAAATACAGCCACACTCGCGTCCATCAAATACAGCCACACCCGCGTCCATCAAATACAGCCACACCCGCGTCCATCAAATACAGCCACACTCGCGTCCATCAAATACAGCCACACTCGCGTCCATCAAATACAGCCACACTCGCGTCCATCAAATACAGCCACACTCGCGTCCATCAAATACAGCCACACTCGCGTCCATCAAATACAGCCACACTCGCGTCCATCAAATACAGCCACACTCGCGTCCATCAAATACAGCCACACTCGCGTCCATCAAATACAGCCACACTCGCGTCCATCAAATACAGCCACACTCGCGTCCATCAAATACAGCCACACCCGCGTCCATCAAATACAGCCACACCCGCGTCCATCAAATACAGCCACACCCGCGTCCATCAAATACAGCCACACTCGTGTCCATCAAATACAGCCACACCCGCATCCATCAAATACAGCCCCCCCCCCTGCGTCCATCAAATACAGCCACACCCGCGTCCATCAAATACAGCCACACCCGCGTCCATCAAATACAGCCACACCCACATCCATCAAATACAGCCCCCCCCTGCGTCCATCAAATACAGCCACACTCGCGTCTATCAAATACAGCCCCCCCCCCTGCGTCCGTCAAATACAGCCACACTCGCGTACAAATACAGCCCCCCCCCTGCGTCCATCAAATACAGCCACACCCCTGGGTCCATCAAATATAGACACACTCGCGTCCATCAAATACAGCCCCCCCTGCGTCCATCAAATACAGCCACACCCGCGTCCGATCAATCACATCAGTGTCAATTAATGCAAATCAAGCTCTGGGGGGGAGGGGGCAGATATTTTAATATACACACATACATTTAATTTTTTTTTGTTATCACATACACAAAAATGTTACTTTACTCACCAGTCACCACACCAACTTGAAAGGTGAACCCTGTGGTGGCTGCCTGCCCTCGCTCACACCTCTGCTGTTGTACAGTGGCACTGGCAGGGTGCCTCTTCAATGCTCCACCTCACCTGTCCCCCCCAAGCCCGGGAACCGCCAGTACTAATAATCCCATGATGCATCGCGCGGCATCAGGCTCCACACACTGTGACTGACAGGACTCAGGAGAGGGGGAGCTGTGCTGCGGACTGTACACATCCTCTTGTCACACACAGACTGTCAGTCATTGTGGACACTGGACAGAGAGAGAGAGAGCTGAGAAGGGAGGGGCTGCTGCTGCCTCATGTGAGTCGGCTCTTTCTCCTGAAAAGGAGGATCATTGATTGCTGGACACGGACGGACCTTTGAGGACACAGGAGATGAGATGATCACAGTATTGTATGCACACTAAACAGCGGAGGGCGCCCAGGCTGGGGGGGGAGGCGAGTGCGGGACCTATCTATGCCACTTGTTACACCTGCTCATGTCAGTCAGACAACTGGAGCCGTGCGGGGGTCTGCCTAGCAGCGCTGCTTGACATGTCAGGGCTCAGGACGCTGCCGCCTGCCAGCATTTTGTGGAGGACAGTGCGGGAGTAATAGCGTTCGGGCGCTCCTAGGCGACAGTGCGCTCTAGGCGGTCGCCTAATCCGCCTAGTGGTAGCGCCGGCCCTGCTCATAGGCCAGGGCTTGACAAATTTGCTTTGAATCTAGGAGCCAGATTTTTTAACCACTACTGGGCACTTTTAACCCCTTCCTGCCCAGGCCAATTTTCAGCTTTCAGTACTGTCACACTTTAAATGACAAATGTGCGGTTATGCAACGCTGTAAACACATGACATTTCTATAAAAAAAAAAAAAAACACACCTTTAAGACAAATAGAGCTTTCCTTTTTTGCTAAACAAACAAAAAAAGACCAAAAATTATGAAAAAACAAAAACCTTTTTCTTAATTTTTGTTATAACATTTTGCAAATAAGCAATTCTTCTTCACTGATGTGTGGTGATAATGCTGCACTGGTAAGGCTGTACTGATAAGGCAGCATTGATTGGCACTGAAAGGCGGATATGCTGCACAGATAGTCATTATTGGTGTTGCACTGATAGTCAGTGCCCTGATTATCACTGTAAATGTACCCTGTCACCGGATAGCCGGTTATCGACTTTCCTTTCTTCGCGCCGTGACAGCGCTGAGGAAAGAAATGCAGATTACCGTCATTTGTTTACATGTGATCAGCTGCGATTGGATGCAGCTAATCACATGGTAAAGAGCTGCGGTGACTGGCCCTTTGGCTTCACCTGTGATTAACTGCAGGGGGGGTAGGGTTCTGGGAGGAAGTCGATAGTCAATGGACACCCTCCCAGAATAGGACGACCGAGCTGTAGCCGTCTTTCAGCTATAGCGCAATCGGCAAGTGTGAGGCAGATGCTGATGGCTGACAACTGGG
This sequence comes from Rana kukunoris, assembly GCA_029574335.1. Lineage (NCBI taxonomy): Eukaryota > Metazoa > Chordata > Amphibia > Anura > Ranidae > Rana > Rana kukunoris. The sequence continues at coordinate 273,358,020 of CM056052.1, forward strand.
ATTTGTCAAGCCCTGCCATAGGCTCACTCTTTTCAACTTTAATAACATTTGCCAGTGTGATTTGTTGGTCTTAGATTAGGTTTTCAGTAATCTGTTTTGAATTCTTCATAAATTCTTCTTTTACAGAGCGCCAGTACCTGTTTTGTAGTCAACGTGAGCCTTCATCCTTACATGCAAACCTTCCCCAGAGACGTGCTGTACATATCTACACGTTGAAGGAACTAGCTTGACCTCTTGTGGCAGATGAAGCTTGTCACAGCTATCCGGAGATTGAATTTGCAAAGCTGATTGACCCACAGAAATGTCAATTGGAAATCTTTTGCCTTCAAGGCCACTAAAAAGAAAAACACATAAGAGTATAAAAAAGAGAGCGTACAGGCAACAGGTTACAGCAAACATTTCAAAAGTTATTCAGGCTTTTGATGCAAAGCAACAAAGGCATCAGTTGTAGACATTCCCTGTTCTTCATCAGGCCCAAAGAGAATATAGCATAAACAGATCAACCTTTCTTGGAAACAATTAGGATTTGACATTATATCCGTAACCATCAAGCATGCATATGGCAAAAATATAATTTAAAAAGGAACAAGACCCACGATGTATACTGTATGTCAACAAAACATTTCATCTGAAGATAACTGGTAGAAAATAAATAATGTTAAAATATTCAAAACGACAAACTATGTGTAGGAGGTTCCAGCAGCCCAAGAGTAGGGTATCACCGGTGCACACAAGAGCCGCTTGAAAGCGCTACTGTTTTGAAGTACTAAACTGTGCGGCGGGAAAAAAAAAAATTATGTTCTCCTCTCTTGTCTGGTGAGCTTAGTACTTTGTGTACCACGAAGCTGTATCTTCACCTGTAGAGACTTGATTTGTGCTTTATTAACCACTTCAGCCCCGGACCATATTGCTGTCCAAAGACCAGAGCACTTTTTGAGATTCGGCGCTGCGTCGCTTTAACTGACAATTGCACGGTCGTGCGACGTGGCTCCCAAACAAAATTGGCGTCCTTTTTTTCCCACAAATAGAGCTTTCTTTTGGTGGTATTTGATCATCTCTGCGGTTTTTATTTTTTGCGCTATAAACAAAAACAGAGCGACTATTTTGAAAAAAATGCAATATTTTTTACTTTTTTCTATAATAAATATCCCCAAAAATATATAAAAAAAAATATTTTTTCCTCAGTTTAGGCCGATACGTATTCTTCTACATATTTTTCGTAAAAAAAAAAAAAAAATCGCAATTAGCGTTTATTTATGGGTTTGCGCAAAAGTTATAGCGTTTACAAAATAGGGGGTAGTTTTATGGCATTTTTATTATTTATTTATTTTTTACTAGTAATGGCGGCGATCAGCGTTTTTTTTCGGTACTGCGATATTATGGCGGACACTTCAGACACTTTTGACACATTTTTGGGACCATTGGCATTTTTTTAGCGATCAATGCTATAAAAATGCATTGGATTACTATAAAAATGCCATTGGCAGTGAAGGGGTTAACACTAGGGGGCGGGGAAGGGGTTAAGTGTGTTCCTAGTGTGTTCTAACTGTATGGGGGGGGTGGACTTACTAGGGGGAATCACTGATTTTCTGTTCATACATTGTATGAACAGAAAATCAGCGTTTCCCCCGCTGACAGGAACGAGCGCTGTGTGTTTTCACACACAGCTCCCGTTCCCCGCTCTGTAACGAGCGATCGCGTGTGCCCGGCGGCGATCGCGCCCGCCGGGCACACGCACGGGACTCGGGGGCGAGCGGGGGGCACGCGCGCGGGCCGGCGGCGCGCACGCGCCCCCTAGTGGCCGCGAAAAGCGCGACGTAGAGCTACGGGCTCTCGCGCACCCGTGCCGACCTGCCGCCGTATAACTGCGGCGGCTGGTCGGCAAGCGGTTAAAGGGGTAAAGGTACAATTTTTTCCCCCCCCTAAATAGCTTCCTTTACCTTAGTGCAGTCCTCCTTCACTTACCTCATCCTTCGATTTTGCTTTTAAATGTCATTATTTCTTCTGAGAAATCCTCACTTCCTGTTCTTCTGTCTAACTCCACACAGTAATGCGAGGCTTTCTCCTTGGTGTGGGGTGTTGTGCTCGCCCCCCTCCCTTGGACTACAGACTATGATGTGCTATAAACATGATATCCAGTAATGTCTGCTGAGCTGAACTGAGCTGCAGGAACAAGTAAATGCTGACAAAGATTTATGGCCTGGTTCACACCTGTGAATTTTTATTGCATTTTTATTGTGGAGAAAAACACACTACAGTCCATTTAACATGGTTTCCCAGTTCACATCTGTGCATGTTATGGAAAGGGCCAAGGACTTTTTTCTGGTTCCATAGACTTCAATGGATCAAAAGCGTGTATTTAAAAAAAACACAAAATGCATCTACAATATGCAAACTGCTATCTACATAGGTGTGAATCAGGACTCAGAGTAGATTCACACTGGAATCTGTTATATTGCTTTTCAATATAGATGTGGGGTGTGGTAAGGATTAGTCTGCCAACATCCTGAATAGCAACACAATACAATATCTGGTATATCACAAAAGCTGCTGTGAATATACAATATGCAGTGCTGTGATAAATATAAACGTGAGTTACATAAACATAAAAAAAAAAAAAGTCCAGTGTATAACAATCAAGTCCAATGTTGCCACTCAGCAAGTCCAAAAGAAGCTGTCCAATCACCATAAGGATGGAAGGCTTACCAGAATTTGTGACAACACAATTAAGTGCTACAAAGACGCTTTCATAATGCCGCTCATGTGGAGCATGATCAATCCTCTCCTTTTATCGTGATCTCTGAACTCCATATGGTGTAATACTGTTAGGGCCCTTTCACACGAGCGGACGAACGGTCCGCTCATTACAAGTCCGTTTACGGACTTGTAATGGGTCCCTATGGGAGCGGATCCGTTAGCGGATGATGCATCCGCTAACGTCCGCTCGATCCGCATCCGTTTTTGCGGACGGAAGAATGTCCTATTTTTCTTCCGTCCGGCCAAACGGATCGGATGCAAACGGACAGACGGTCCGTATTCATCCGACTCCCCATAGGGGAGAGCGGAGGAGAGACAGGGCGGTCCCTGGACAGTGTGCGGGGACCGCCCCGTCCGCTCAGCGGAGACCCCCCGCTGAGCTGACGGACACATGGAGCGGACCGAAAAACGGTCCGCTCCGTGTGAAAGGAGCCTTACTGTTACCACTCTGATAAATTACAGCCAGGTAAGTAACACTGCATGCATAAAATAGAAGTGCAAATGCTGATCTCCAGCCTGTGATAGATGGAACACAGATAGGACATGCGGTGACGCCGGGGGGCTGGGGATAACGTCAGCGGGAGGCGGAAAAAGAGGGCACGGCTAATGCCCAAGGCTTTTGACTCTGTTCAGAGAGGCCGCGCTCCGTTTCACAGAGAGGCAGAGCATAGTGTGGCTCACGGATGACGTCATCACCCAACAATTGATTGCATTTTCCACTATAGAGTAGTTGTACATGAATGGAAAATGGATAATGTAGCTGCTCATCTTTAAATCAAATTGTTTTGCAGCACCAATTGTTCCCCAAAAGCAGTAACAAGGTGTAATACCATGGCTAGTTACTATTCATAATACTCATCAAAACTATTAAAACATGATCTAGGAATGGAGTAGGTTAACCTATCAATCATCTGCCCATCCTCCATTCATAGATTATGTTTCATTCATGGAAGTAGAAAGTAACAGCTTCTATGAATAGAGAAGCTGGGTGAAAATAATGGGCATACTGTGGATATAAAAAGTCTACACACCCCTGTTAAAATGCCAGGTTCTGTGATGCAAGAAAAAGATAAATAATTTCAAAACTATTTCCCCCTTTAATGTGACCTATAAAGTGTACAATTCAATTGAAAAACAAACTTAAATCTATTAAGGGAGGGGGGGGGGGGTGTGAGTAAAAATGAAAAAATAAAATAATGTGATTGCATAAATATGCACACCCTCTTATAACTAAGGATGTAGCTGTGTTCAGAATTAAGCATTCAAATTGACTCATGTTAACCACTTAAGGACCGCCGCATGTACATTTACGTCGGCAGAATGGCACCGACAGGCACATCAACGTATATATACACGTTGGTGCCTTGGGGGGGATCGGGGGTCCGATCGGACAACCCCCCCGCCCCCCCCCCCGTACATGCGGCGGTCCGCGCGGCTGCAGGAGCGATCCGACAAGTGGGGGCGGCTACCCGTTTTCACCCGCCCCCTCCGGATCGCTCCCAGCCAATGCGGAGCCCCCCCCCACCCCCCCCCAATAAAGTTTTAACCCCTTGATCACTGCCCTAGTTAACCCTTTCATTCCCTATTGCCAGCATCACTAAGCGATCATTTTTCTGATCGCTGTATTAGTGTCGCTGTTCCCGCTAGGTAGCTAATTTTTTTTTAATGCGATTTTTTTTTTACTAAAGACATGTGGCTAAATAAATTTTGGCCTAAATGTTTGACTAAAATTTAGTTTATTGTTTTTTTATTATAACAAAAAGTAAAAAATATTGATTTTTTTTCAAAAATGTCGCTCTATTTTTGTATATAGCGCAAAAAATAAAAATCGCAGAGGCGATCAAATACCACCAAAAGAAAGCTCTATTTGTGGGAAAAAAAGGACGCGAATTTTGTTTGGGAGCCACGTCGCACGACCGCGCAATTGTCTGTTAAAGCGACGCAGTGCCGAATCGCAAAAACCCCTTGGGTCATTTGCCAGCGTATTGGTCCGGGTCTTAAGTGGTTAAATAGGAGTCAATACACACCTGCCATCATTTAACCACTAAAGGATCCCTTCACGCCGATATACGTCGGCAGAATGGCACAGCTGGGCACATCAACGTACCTGTACGTTGCACTTTAAGGGTCCTTACACACGGAGCGGTCCGTTTTTCGGTCCGCTCCGTGTGTCCGTCAGCTCAGCGGGGGGTCTCCGCTGAGCTGTCGGGCGCACGGGGCGGTCCCCGCACACTGTGCAGGGACCACCCCGTCTCTCCTCCGCTCTCCCCTATGGGGAGTCGGATGGAAACGGACCGTCTGTCCGTTTGCATCCGATCCGTTTGCCCGGACGGAAGAAAAATAGGACATTCTTCCGTCCGCAAAAACGGATGCGGATCGAGCGGACGTTAGCGGATGCTAGTGTGAAAGGGCCCTAAGCCCAGCCGTGGGGTCGCGGCCCCGTTCTTCACTGTGGCGCCATGATCAATCGTGTGATCACTTTTATAGGGATACACAAATCGATGACATCACATCTACAGCCACACCCTCCTACAGTTGTAAACACATATTAGGTCACACATAACCCCTTAAGCGCCTCCTTGTGGTTAACTCCCAAACTGCATGGTCACTGCACTGGGAGCCACGTCGCACAACCGAGCAATTGTCAGTTAAAGCGACGCAGTGCAGAATCGCAAAACCTGGCCGGGTCCTTTAGCTGCCTAACGGTCCGGGTCTTAAGTGGTTCAACAGCCTCTGATTAACCCCAAATAAAGTTCAGTTTTAGTAGGTCTTTCCTGACATTTTCTTAGACTAAGATAGCCACTCCAGAACCCTCACTTTATTCTGTGTAGCCAATGACAGGTAGACTTGGCCTTGTGTTTTGGGTCATTGTCATGTTGGAATGTCCAAGTACGTCCCATGCGCAGCATCCTGGCTGATGAATGCAAATGCTCCTTTAGCATTTTTTGATAACATACTGCATTCATCTTGCCATCAATTTTGACCAAATTTTTGTGCCTTTGCGACACATTCCCAATACACCAGTGATCAACCTCCATGTTTCACAGTAGGAATGGTGTACCTTTCATCATAAGCCTTATTGACCCTTATCACTCCAAATGACTGTGCCAGAAAGTTTGAGGCTTGTCTCTGTGCTGTTTGGGTTAGAGTCTCTGCCACCGACTTGGCTCTAGTAAATTAGTAACGGCCTCTGCCACAGGTCCGATACTTGAGAGCAATAGAGCGTATCCTTTCAGTCAATTTCTCTTCAAGTGTGGGGACCCAGTAAGTCACTGGGGCCCCTCGGCAATTCAGTTTCTCTGAGCCATGAGGGCCCAGAGTTGGGAACTCTGCGTAGCACAGGGCCCGGCCAGGTAGGCCATAGTTGTGGGGCCCGTGATGTGCGCACACCCTGAAGGTGGGTGCCGCACCTGGAACCAGGGACCCGCGAAGAACCCCAAAAAATGGCATCTGCCACAGATATACCCTCCCCCAGCATGCCCCGCGAGGGAAACACCCCTCCAATTGGCTGCTGGGGAAAAGTGGCTCTGCCTGAATCCCTTTGGTGCCACCTGCCGCCCAGAGATGGAACTGCATCCCTGGAGCACAGAATAACCCACAGGATAATTAAGGGCTTTCAGCAGCCTAATTTAATGTTTGGGGGTTCCAAGGAATTTTCTAGCAAAAAAATAAATAAAAATGATTAACTTGAAAAGAGCTGTCAGAAAAATGATGTTGATGTTTAAGTAGTTAAACGTTCCTAATTTCACACAGAAGTCTATTCCTTTGATGTAAAAGGTCAAATTGATACAATGTTTAGACTTAACATTCCACTGATAGAATGTTTTCAAAACTTTGCAGACTGCTAAGACTTTGACTTTTGGCTGAGAGCAGAGAGGAAATTCTTTGCATACCAAAGATCGAGAAACCCTGTGTCAAGATCGCAACGGGAAAAAAGTCACGATAGCGATTCTCCCTGATTAATCGTGCATCTCATATATATATATATATATATATATATATATATATATATATATATATATGTGTGTGTGTGTGTGTGTGTGTGTGTGTGTGTATATACAGAAGTATATTGTACCAAATTGTGTGTATACAAAAGTATAGAGTACCAAAGTGTGTGTGTGTGTGTGTGTGTGTATATACAGAAGTATACACAGAATTATGTGTGTTCATACAGAAGTATGTATACAAAATATATATGTGTGTGCATAAGTATAGTGTACCAAAGTGTATATATGTATAAAGAAGTATGTGTGTAGGTGTGCGTGCGTGTGTTTATACAGAAGTATAGTGTACCAAAGAGTATACAGAAGTGTGTATATATTTTTATAACCAATATTCCACCCATAATCCAATGTAGAAAATAAATGATATGCATATTATTATCAGAAATGGGTTTAATATATCCCTATGTATATGTATAACCAATATTCCATCCATAATCCCTGTGTATTGAAATAATTATATGTATAATATTATCAGTAATGGGTTACATATGTTAATTGTCAGGAGTTAACATAATAATTACCCATACCCATATTTCCATCAAAAACAGGTCAAATGTAATGTTCCATTAATTCAGTATAATTTACTATGATCCTGGTGTACGGCTGAATAAAAAAGCAACAAGTGAACAGTTAAACATTAGCAACTGCTTCTTGCAACATTGTATCACGCAGGGCAGGAAAGAATAACATATTTTTATAAACAACTGAATCATTACCATTTATATGTGTATAAAGTGCACTGACATCTAGTGAGAGTTCTCAGTATTGCAGCCAATAATCCAATCATCCCATCATCCCAATATGCAGTTTAGTACGTCCCAGAAGTATAGTGTACCAAAGCGTATATATATGTGTGTATACAGAAGTATAGAGGAGTGTGTGCATACAGAAAAAAAATTATATATATATATATAGTCTGTGTATATACAGAAGTATGTATACGAGTGTGTATACAGGAAAGGGGTGTGCTGACATGTACACACTGTTCCCTCCAGCACTGCCCATTGGATGACACCTGTGAGCTCCCACGTGAGTTGGGCACTATGTACAATGACTAGAGAACTGAAAATAATATGAATACATTACCCCAGTATCAGGCTGCCAGTCTCCATGTTCTTCCTTATCTCCAGCCGTAACCTAGAGCCCATGTTCAGTTATCCCGCCACCGTCCCAGCATGCAGGAAGCTTTACAAGCGTGATCTCTTCTGACAGACAACTACTGCAGCGCCACTATTCGGCCGCGGGCACACACTGCAGCCTAGGAGCCTGTCTGCAGCAATGGTCTGAGCTGACACCTGAGCTCCCCTTCCTGTACATCCGCTAAGCCTGGGGCAGCACACGCTTACATGAGAGCTGCAATCACAAGTAAACCTTATCAAATGTGTGTCTTTTTAAGCTGAGATCTGTGTGAACACATCGCTGACCTTCTTAACACATGGCGATGTAATACGATTTAACAGTTCCAAATGTAAAACGATTTGCAACTACTTAGTGTGGGCAAAGCACCCGTCTCAAAGATGGCCGTGCGGGGTGCGGAGCTAGAATGGGCTTCCTGTCGCATACTCCAAGCGCCTCTCCCACCGGTCTGGTTTGCTTTCCCGATGCATGCCGGGAGCTGTCAGCTGGTCGTTGCACTGCACAGGTGAGAGCCCACTCAGATGATGCTTGGATGGGACAGGGATCCGTGTATAGGTCACAGGGATGGCACAGGTGACCTGGCATCACCCCCCGGGCACAGGCTGTACATGGCGGCCCTGACTGGAGAGTGTGGGGGCTGTGCGGGGTCACACGGGGCAAATGACATCAGGGCTAATAGATAGGCATAGGAAGACATGGCACCTAGTGCTGGGATTACCCTTATCTGCCCACAGCCTGTGCACTGATTGGTCTGTGTGTAAGGTCTAGGATAAAGATCACCATGGGTAACCATAATCAAACATTGCACAGATGTGGTGTTCATAATGGAATACAGATCTACTGGATGTACATCCCAATCATTGTGTGTGTGTGTGTGTGATCAACAACAAAGGGGATTGGTAATGTGCTGCTCAAATACGTGGAAATATTACACCTGATGAATCATATCTAGGTCATGTGAAGGCACTGTCATGTGTTCAGCACCTATCATGATTGGGATCAGGTCCTGTGAAGGTGTAATCATGTATAGATCAGCTGTTTATCAGACCAGGATCCAGTATCATATTTGGGATCACTTGTAGATCAGGCCGTGTGAAGGCGTAATCATTTATTGATCGGATTAGATTCTGGCATCATAGGTAAGGACATATGAAGGTATGATCAGGTGTTGAACAGACCAGGATCATGTCTCATATTTGGCATTACTTCTAGATCAAGTCATGTCAAGGTGTGATCGTGTATTGATTATGTATTATGATTGCCATCATTATTAGGTCATGTGATGGTATGATCAGTTATTCTGATCACCATCATTAATGGATCTGGTGATGTGAAGGTATGATCATGTGTTGATCAGGTATCGTAATCGGAACCTCGTATATATCCAGTCATGTGAAGGCACAATCATGTGTTGAGTAGCTCATATATGGATCTGGACAGGACCGGGTATCCTGCTCAGGATCATGTTGGATCAGGTCATGTGAAGGTATGATCATATGGTAATCGGTTCATGTACGGATCAGGTATTATGACTGACATCATTTATAGCTCTGATTATGTGTTGATGAGGGATGATACTTGGGATCCCTTATAGATCAGGTCATGTGAAGGTACGATTATGTGTTGATCGGGTACCATAATCTGGATACCCTATAGGTCAGGTCACGTGTTGATCAGATTGGGTATTATAATTGGGATCCCCTATAGATTAGGTCATGTGAAAGCATAATCTTGTTGAGCAGCTCATGTATGGATCCGGTCAGGTGAAGGTATGATCATGTGGCTCAGAAGACATTCATTTTATACTACCTTGTTGTAGTGCCTTGCACCTAGTAGAACTGAGCAATAAAGCAACACAAATGATAGCACTACAGTGCATTTCATGCCATGTGTTGTGCTGGCGTAATAGGCTGGAAATGTATTTTATTTATCACTGAATAGAGAAATCTATGGTTTAAACAGGGTTCTCCAAACGTTCTAAACAAAGGGCAGGTTTACTGTCCTAAAGGGTTTAGGGGGCCAGACTTCAGCCATCCAAAGTACAAAATGTCCCATTGTCAAGGGGAGTAAACAATCCCCCATCATTGGTGTCAGTGGGAGGAAATGTGCCCCGTCATTGGGCAATTTTGTTGATGTCATTGGGAGTAATTGTGCCCCATCATTGGTGTCATTGGGCCCTTTTGTTGATGTCATTGGGAGTAATTGTGCCCCACCATTGGTGTCAATGGGGCCCATTGTTGGTGTCATTCTGAGGAGCTGTGCCCCCATCATTGCTGTCATTGTACCCAGGGCTCAAGTCCTGCAGGAACGCGTGGGAACGGAATTCCTGCACTTTTTTCACAGCAGGAATTCAGTTCCCTTTGCAGGACTAGAGCAGCCGAGCCGCCCGGGCAAATCCTTTACTAAGCGGCGATGCCCAGCTCGAGTCACTGTCAGGGGCAGGCGAACCTTAGTAATCCTTTGTTACTGCCCGCTTCCTGTATATGAATTAATCAGGTAGTGTGTGGGTATTCCGTCACTTCCTCGATGCCGCAATGTCTCCTGGAAGCTTTTGTCATTGTTCCCAGGAGACATTGCGGAGGTCTGCCGCGAGTTATCGTGGGATTTAGAAAGAACTTGCGGTTTAGTAATTATGCATATGAGCGTATAATTTCTCCAATCGCCTTTCAGGACAACCTCGGAGAGAGCGTAGCTCCGCCCATTCTTTAGGAAACACCCATGATCCTTTAAGATCCCTCCTCTTCCACCATGGCCTCAGTTATTGTGTTTCCTCCGCCATGGTGGAAGCATCATAGGGAACCAGGGAGCTGTCTCTCTCCAGGCGGGTTTTTTTTAAGGCTTACCTTGTTTGTTGTGCATCTGGCGGCGACCATCCCGGCCCCCCTCTACGGGGAGGGGGCGTTCAGGAGTCCCCAGGCGCTCCGGTTCAGTGGAACTTCGGCTTCCCAGGGGACGGGGTCTGTGTGCCCAGGAACTGCGGTAAGGGTCTGGTGACCGAGCGGTAACCGGCGCGGGTCGGCGGTGTTGCGCATTCTCAGTTCCGGGTCCCGGCTGGCGAGTGCGTCACGCACGGTGACGCCGTTTCCGGGGGGCGTGGCGCTGTTGGTTCCCAGCGCCTGGAACGCAGCGTCTGTGGGGCAGGTCAGGTGACCGGTACTTCCATTTCCGGCCCCCGATGATGACGCGGGAGGCCGGGAAAGTTTAAAATGGAGTTTGTTCTCCAGCTACTAGTGTGACTGCCCTCTACAATGGAGGAGAGACAGACAACACCAGTGGAAACAGGCGCTGCAAGCACCGGTCAGGCCCAGGTAAGAGGGGTACAGCGGTGCCTTTTATTCTTACTATGTATGGGCCTAAGTTTGTTTATTGATGTTACTCCCTGAGGGAGCCTGTGGTTATCAGTCCAGGTCAACGCTCTTGGTCTGTATAGCCGTTAGAGGTGGTGGCACTTAGTTTCAGGTTTTTTTGTTTGTTGCTTGGCATCACTGGGTGTTTAAAAAAAAAAAAAAAAAAAGGAGAGATGGTGATTTGGTTTTCATCTCATTACAGGAAAAATCTACAACCAAGGCTAGGCACTTGGATGCACCCAGGAAATGCCCATCCTGTAAAAATCCTTTAAGGGATTCTTGGCAAAAGCCAATGTGCAGGTCCTGCATCAAAAATCTGGTAGAAGAGGAAACTTCACAACACTATAGGGACCTCTTTTCCTCAGTTCAAGAACTGGCAAGCTCTTTAGGCTCAGTTAAGGATCTGATCACACAAGGCTCCGCAAATTCAGGGGAACCCCAGCAGCCACCACCTAGCCCGAAAATCCCGGTTTCTAGGCAAACAGATGGGGATTCGGCAGATGAAGGAACTAGTACTCTCCCCTCCCTCAAGGATTCAGATGAGGAGGAGCAAGAGGAAGAAGATAGTAGCAAAAGTTCTAAGTTTAAATTGCCCTTGGATGAAGTAGAGGACTTACTTAAGGCAATTTACGCTACCCTGGGTATTGAGGAAAGGAAGATTCAATTATCCATACATGATAAGATGTATCAAGGATTGGATGAATCTAAAAGCCGGGTTTTCCCGGTCCACAAGGTCCTTTCGGACACCATCAAAAAGGAATGGAAAGACCCCGAAAGGGCCCCCTTTTTTTCCAAGACCCTTAAAAGAAGGTTTCTGTTTGAAAGCAGTGAAACAGAAGTATGGAACAAAAAGCCCAAGGTAGACGCAGCATTCTCGCAGGTGTCTCGTCATACAGACTTGGCTTTTGAAGATATGGGGGTCCTAAAGGACCCGATGGACAAGAGGGCGGATTCTCTCCTAAAGAAGGCCTGGGATTCCACTGCAACCAATTTGAAACCAGCCATGGCCGCCACAATATTCGCCCGTAATCTAGAATGCTGGGTGGAGAAATTAAGGAATCATGTAGAGGCAGGTACCTCAAGAAAGGATCTATTAGAGTCCTTCCCCTTAATTTTGAAAGCCATCAAATATATGGCAGATGCTTCTGCTGAGTCCATTAAAATGGCTGCGCGGTCAGCAGCTCTGGTTAAAGACCTGGTCGGGTGATGCCCCCTCTAAGGTCAAGCTCTGTGGGCTACCCTTCTCAGGGGACCTTCTGTTTGGTCAGGACCTGAAAAAAGGTTCTCGACAGAACGGCTGATAAGAAGAAGGCTTTCCCCCCTAAAAAAGGTCAAAACCCCAAAAATAATTTTCTTCTTTTTCAGCAGTCCCATAAGAGTAAGGAAGAAAATAAAAAGAGATGGGGGTCCCATAGAGGTAGAGGTAGAGGAGGTATCCTTTTTAAAAAACCCTCAGAACCAACTACCAAAAGTAAGTGACGATCTGCTTCCAGTGGGGGGAAGACTGGCTGCCTTTCTCCCACAATGGAAACATATGACCATAAGCCCCTTTGTGGAAAAGATCATCGCGGAGGGGTACAGTCTGGAATTTTCAGAGTGTCCCCCAAAGAGATTCTATATCACAAGCCTTCCCCGGGACAAAGAGAAAACTACCGCAATGATGAGCCTATTACATGATCTGATGAATCAGGGAGTGATTGTTCAGGTCCCAGAACATCAGGAGGGTCAGGGTTTCTATTCCCACATTTTTTTGGTCAAGAAGCCCTCAGGCAAATTCCGCCTGATCTTGAACCTAAAGGTGTTAAACAAGTCGATCAAGTACAAACGTTTCCGTATGGATACGATTTACTCAATAACAAAGCTACTGACACCCGGTTGCTTCATGGCATCCCTGGACCTCAGGGATGCCTACTTACATGTCCCGATTGCCCAAGCATCTCAGCAATTCCTCAGGCTGGCAGTGAATCTAGGGACCAGGATATGGCATCTTCAGTTCAGGGCCCTCCCTTTCGGGCTGTCCTCCTCACCCAGGATTTTTACAAAAATTATGGCAGAGGCCTTGGAGCCACTGAAGCTGAAGGGGATTGCGGTCATCCCATACTTGGACGACCTGCTGTTCTTTGCGGACTCCTGGAATCAGCTTGCGACGAACCTTCAGGTGTCGCAGGTCCATCTCGGAGGTCTCGGCTGGTTGCTAAACCGCGAGAAGTCAAATCTGATACCTTCTCAAGAGACAAGGTTTCTGGGGTATACCATAGATTCAATCCTTCAGAAAGTTTTTCTGCCTCAGGAGAAGATAGAGAAGATATTGGTTGCTGTAGCTCAGGTACAGACAAACCAAGGGGTGTCAGTCAGGACAGCAATGGCAGTCTTGGGCCTGCTCACAGCCGCAATTCCGGCAGTCCCATGGGCGAGGTTACATTCTCGTCCTCTTCAGACGTGTATCCTTCAATCTTGGTCACACCAAGAATCACTAGAGAAACGTTCCAGATTAACATCAAACGTAAAACGAGCACTCTGGTGGTGGAGGAACCCGGTCAATTTGAACAAGGGTCTTCCCTGAGTATTCCCGATAGGAAAACGTCTAACAACAGACGCAAGTTCCTGGGGTTGGGGAGCCCATCTAGAGGGACAGACTGCTCAGGGCACCTGGTCCAAAACAGAATCCAGAAGGTCCTCAAACTGGAGGGAGTTGAAAGCTATTTTCCTGGGGCTTCAAGCCTTTCATCAGACAGTGAAGGATCACCACGTGCAGGTCTTGTCGGACAACACCACGGCGGTGGCGTATGTCCTCAAGCAGGGGGGGGGGCCAGAAGCAGGGGCCTTATGCAGTTGGCCAACCATCTCCTGTCCTGGGCAGAGTGGAATGTGGCATCCCTATCAGCGGTGCACCTAAAAGGGTCTCAGAACCTGTTAGTGGATCTGCTAAGCAAGAGATGCATAGTAGAGGCAGAATGGAGCTCAAACCCAGAGGTCTTCAGGGCAATCACTCAGGAATGGGGCCAGCCGCAGATAGACTTGTTCGCCAACCAGCAGAATACGAAAGTGCGAAGGTTCTTTTCTCTCCACAGAGAGGACCAAGCGGTAGCCATAGACGCGCTGGCCCAACAGTGGCACTACCAGCTGTGCTACGCCTTCCCCCCCTTCACTCTGATACCTCTAGTCCTAAGGAAGTTCAGGGAAGAAAAATCCAGTCTGATCTTAATCACTCCCTACTGGCCAAAGAGACCGTGGTTTGCATCTCTTCAGAATTTAGCCACAGAACCACCGTGGAAACTTCCACTCAGGAAGGACCTACTGTCTCAGGGTCCTGTGAACCATCCGGAAGTAGAACGTTTACAGTTGACGGCCTGGTTTCTGAAGAGGACCTCTTAAGGGCAAAGGGACTCTCTAATAAAGTGATAAAAACTTTACTAGACAGCAGGAAGGCGGTGACCAGGGCAATTTATCTTAAGGTCTGGCGAAAATTCAACTCCTGGTGTACGTCCAAAAATGTCCAGGTTAACAGTGTAATTTCCGTTGTAGAGTTTCTTCATGCAGTAATGGAGAAAGGGTTAGCAATTAGCACCCTAAAGACGCAAGTGGCAGCTCTTTCGGTTTATTTGGAAAATACTTTATCTAAGGAAGATTTAATTTCAAGATTTTTCAAGGCACTAGGTCGAAATAGACCAGTAGCCTTTAGAACCTTTCCCAATTGGGATTTATCGATTGTGTTACAGGGTCTCACGGGGGCCCCGTTTGAACCCATAGGGGATATTTCTTTGAAGAATTTAGTGCTAAAAACTATTTTTTTGGTGGCCATCACGACTGCAAGAAGGGTCAGCGAAATCCAAGCTTTGGCAGTTACAGAGCCTTTCTTAAGAATTTTGCCGGACAGAATAATTCTTCAGACTGATCCAGCATTTCTTCCTAAGGTCTCATCAACCTTTCACAGATCTCAGGAGATAATCCTTCCTACTTTTTCTTCAACCCCCTCAAATGCAGGGGAAGAAACCTTTCATACTCTTGAAGTAAGAATATGTGTACTTCAATATTTCTCTGTCACCAAGGAGTTCAGGAAATCAAACGCCCTATTCGTAATATTCTCAGGGCCACGAAAAGGAGAGAAGGCTTCCAAGAGTACGTTGGCTAGATGGCTTAAACAAGCCATTGTTGAAAGTTATCAAGCCAGAGGAGAGGTGCCTCCTGCCGGAATTAAGGCCCATTCAACAAGATCTACGGCAGTTTCTTGGGCCGAAAGAGCCGGTGCTACGCCTGACCAAATATGCAAGGCAGCTACGTGGTCCAGCTATTCGACTTTCCTGCGGCATTACAGGCTAGACTTATTGTCCGCTGCGGATCAGGCCTTCGGCAGGAAGGTACTGCAAGCAGTGGTCCCACCCTAGGGTAAGTTACTCGGTTATCCTCTCCGAGGTTGTCCTGAAAGGCGATTGGAGAAAGGCCTAGTTAGACTTACCGGTGACGGTATTTCTAAGAGCCTTTCAGGACAACCGCTATTTTCCCTCCCTAGGTATTTGAATAAAATGTTTTTAAATGTCTATCATGGTTTGTTGTGGTTGTTCTGTGCTTTATTTTCCAGTGGGCGGAGACCACAATAACTGAGGCCATGGTGGAAGAGGAGGGATCTTAAAGAATGGGCGGAGCTACGCTCTCTCCGAGGTTGTCCTGAAAGGCTCTTAGAAATACCGTCTCCGGTAAGTCTAACTAGGCCTTTTTTTCTTTTGGTGGGGGAGTGGATCTTGGGTGGGTGTTCCCACACTTTTTTCATCAGGACTTGACCCCTGATTGTACCCTTCATTGCTGTCAGTGAATAAAATATCACCCCACGGGCAATAGGTTGGAGACCACTGGTTTAAAGGAAAACCGGGGTTCTGTGAGAAAACCGGGGCTCTGTTACTGCTGACCACTTTCTAAAAATGCTAGGTGCCTGGCCTGAAACGATGCAGAGCTTCAGAGTAATGACCCTAGAAAGTACTGAAGCTTTTGGATCGGATTACCATTTAAAGCTGATCTCCAAACAGTTTAACACACAAATGACAAACATATGAGAGTTGTGTTATTCAACAAAGCATTTGTATTTCTATCCATTCCATCCTCTACAAAAAACAATAAAGCCAACTTGAACTTTTCACTATTGCAGTTAAAAGGGAATTAAACCCCCCCCCCCTACTGGAAAAAAAACCTGCAGGAGAAAGCCATAATGAGCTAGTATGCATAGCATACTAGCTCATTATGTGGCACTTACCTGAGATCTAAGTGCTCCTCGTTCCCCTCCGCAGCCATGTCCCCTCCGATCGTCTTCTGTGTATCGCCGCTCCGACGCTGTGACTGGCCGGAGCGGCAATGACGTCACTTCCACGCATGCGCGCGGGACTGACAGAAAACCGCCATGCTCGGTGCGCCTGCGCCGCTGTCTATAGCGTGCAAGCGCTGTAGAAATCACTGCAGTGTTTTCTGCAAGTATCCCCTAACCGTGTAGGTTAGTGAGATATTGCTTGCACCTACAGGTAAGCCTTGATCTAGGCTTACCTATAGGTGCAAGTGGTCAGAGTGGGTTTACAACTATTTTAAGCAACAAAGTTAAAGTGGAATTAAACCCTCCTATCATTTTCAGCCATGGAAGCTGCCATCTTTGCCTCTGTTTAATCTACAACTGCCATGATGCTGCCCATGTGATCAGTTATGACACCAGCCATTGGATGGTTTGAAGTGTTACATTTCCGACATGTGCTGGAAATGAAACAGTTTTTTGAAACTGGCAAATAGATGGGTTTACGTTCCACTTTAAGTCTTGTCCCTGCCCCCAGCCTGTGACTGGACAGTAAATGAGAAGCAGAAGACAGATAAGCTCATCACTCTGTGTCTCTGCTCTCTTCCTATAAGTTTATCCCTTGTTAGTACATGAGTACTGCAGTACACCTGATTACCTCAATAAGCTGTTTTCCCTTTCTCAGTCTGAGCTATTCTGCTTTTCCCTTTCCCAGTCTTTGCTGTTCTGTAGAGGGGTTGCAAGAGGCTGATACCATCTGATACCATGCCAATATCAGATGCTTACACTATTCACTTTTAACAACACCCTTTAGGCCTCATTTCCACTGGTGTTTTTACAGCCACTTTTCTGAGCGTTTTTTGCAGCTTAAAAACGCCTGTCCATGTTAGTCTATGGCCTCATGCCCACCATGACGTTTTTGAGCTGTAGATGGCTAAGCTGCAAAAAAAACGCGGAACCAGTGCGTTCTGAAGCTCCAGCAATAGAGCTGTAAAAACGCCAGACATTAAAAACGCTCAAAAACGCGCAAAAAGCTCCAGCTCCACAAAAAAAAAATTTTTTTTTTTTTTCTAAAATAAACATGGACAGGCGTTTTTAAGTTGTAAAAAACGTGGCTGTAAAAACGCCAGTGGAAATGAAGCCTCATAAGGCGACATTTAGCAAACATTTTCTGCAGTTGACCCTTCCTGGTGCATGTGTTTTAAATCACAGTGATTGGTTTGCCACCTGTGAATGTTTGATTTGTCACTGTCACTGCTTTATTAAATACGCTACTTGATATTTTCTTGGTGAACGTATACTGTACTTACAATAATAGAGATCTACATACAAAACATCTATACATTCCCCTGTGCACAACACTACATCTGGTTTATGTGATGCAGGACACAGGTCTGCAGGCCTCCCCTTGTAGTGTCGGATATTGGAGTCTCTAGAGCAGGGGTAGGCAGCCTTTTGAGCACAGTGTGCTGAAAAATGTTTTGAAACAAATTGAGCATGGCCATTTTATGAAAAAAATGTTTATGAAAAAAATGTGTAAACTACTTGAGTAAGAAGGACAAATTAACATCCTGCACTCTCCCGCCTCAGATCAGCCCCAATTCCTGCTCCCCTATCTCTCAGATCAGCCCCAATTCCTGCTCCCCTATCTCTCAGATCGGCCCCAATTCCTGCTCCTCCATCTCTCAGATCAGCCCCAATTCCTGCTCCTCCATCTCTCAGATCGGCCCCAATTCCTGCTCCTCCATCTCTCAGATCGGCCCCAATTCCTGCTCCTCCATCTCTCAGATCGGCCCCAATTCTTGCTCCTCCATCTCTCAGATCGGCCCCAATTCCTGCTCCTCCAGCTCTCAGATCGGCCCCAATTCCTGCTCCTCCAGCTCTCAGATCGGCCCCAATTCCTGCTCCTCCAGCTCTCAGATCGGCCCCAATTCCTGCTCCTCCAGCTCTCAGATCGGCCCCAATTCCTGCTCCTCCAGCTCTCAGATCGGCCCCAATTCCTGCTCCTCCAGCTCTCAGATCGGCCCCAATTCCTGCTCCTCCAGCTCTCAGATCGGCCCCAATTCCTACTCCTCCATCTCTCAGATCGGCCCCAATTCCTGCTCCTCCAGCTCTCAGATCGGCCCCAATTCCTGCTCCTCCATCTCTCAGATCGGCCCCAATTCCTGCTCCTCCAGCTCTCAG
>CM056052.1:274726717-274756717 GCA_029574335.1 Rana kukunoris
TAAATTTATCCCAAATAGCTAGAGAATATTTTGTTATGGGATTAGATAGATGAAGCCTATCAGCGGGTCTGAGCCATAACAGGTTGGCTACCGACATGGTATCGCTATCTACTGACTCAACAGCAACCCATAAAGGTATTTCATCTGTAGCATGATATTTGGATAGTGATGCCATTTGTGCAGCATTGAAATAAGTAATTGGGTAATCCCATTCCTCCTCTCAATTTATGGAGGTATCACATAGATTTAGGAATACGGGGTTTAGTTGTGCCCCAAATAAAGGACATAACTCTACGCTGAGTAAGTCTTAGAAAGTAGGATGGTAATGGGATAGGAAGTACCCTAAATAAATATAATTATTTGGGCAATATTGACATCTCTACCGTGTTTATCTCTCCGATCCATGACAATAAAAAGGGAGGTCCATAACTTCATTAAGCCAGTTGTTTGCTGCTAATTATTTACCTCTACTGAAGCAAACATATCCTTAAGGGAGACTGAGTTGAATTCCTAAATAAGGGAGTTGTTTGGGAACCCAATTGAAGGGTAAGGAATTGCAAGCGAGATGAAGATCAGATTGGGACAAAGATATTTAATGCATTTCATTTAGATGGATTAACATGAAGTCCTGAAATTTGAGCAAAACTATCCAAAATCTTGAGCAAGTTTGGGGCTGTTACATGTGGATGTGACATAAAAATAAGCATATCATCCGCGAAAAGACATATTGTATACTGATATCCACCTAACTCTCTATAGCTTTTTAATATCAGCGTTAGATCTAAAAAAAGGAGTTGTAAAAGAAAAACATTTTTTGCCTAAAATTAATGTCTGCAAGGTTGACAGACAGAATAGTGTAATGATTCTGTTAACAAACAAATACCTATTAAATTCCTTCATCTATATCACCTCCGGCGTTCTAGTTTCTGTTCTCTCATTCACTTCCTGGTTTGCATCACTTGTACATGTAAGAACTACATTTCCCAGTATGAATTGTGGCACGCCCAGTAATTCACACCTCCTTGAAGTCTCTAACACATAGAGAGCGTCCTGCCACACAGATGTAGTTCCCAGGAGGGGGCGAGCACGTTACTGACAACCGCAAAAAGTAACCGCATTTGCCAAAAGTAAATGACAATCTGACTCCAGTAGGAGGAAGGTTAACTACTTTTCTCCCACAGTGAACTCAGATGCCCATAAGTCCTTTCGTGGAAAGAATCATCACAGAAGGGTACAGTCTGGAGTTTTCAGAATGTCCTCTGAGAAGATTCTATGTCACAGCCCCCCTCGGGACAAAGAAAAATCTTCCCCAATGATGAGCCTATTGCAGGATCTAATAAGTCAGGAAGTGATAGTCAAAGTCCCAAAACATCAAGAGGGCCAAGGTTTCTATTCCCATATATTCCTGGTAAAGAAGCCCTCAGGCAAATTTCGCCTGATCTTGAACCTAAAGATTCTGAACAAATCGATCAGATACAAGCATTTTCGTATGGACACCATCTACTCCATAATGAAACTGTTGACTCCTGCCTGCTTCATGGCATTCCTAGACCTCAGGGATGCCTACTTACACATTCCGATTGCCTTAGCATCCCACCAGTTTCTCCGCCTTACAGTGAACTTAGGGCCCACTGTGTGGCATCTTCAGTTCAGGGCCCTTCCCTTCGGTCTTTCCTCCTCCCCCAGGATCTTTACAAAGATCATGGCGGAGGCATTGGAACCTCTGAAGCTGAAAGGGATTGCAGTCATTCCATACCTGGATGACCTGCTTATCTTCACAGACTCCCGGGATCAAGTTGCGACGAATCTTCAGATCTCGCAGGTTCATCTCAGAAGTCTAGGCTGGGTACTAAACCTGGAGAAATCAAATCTAGTTCCAACTCAAGAGACAAAGTTTCTGGGCTATACCATAGACTCGGTCCTTCAGAAGGTCTTTTTACCCCAGGAAAAAATAGAGAAGGTTTTAGCCGCAGTAGCCCAAGTTCAGACAAACCTTGGGGTATCAGTCAGGTCAGCCATGGCAGTGTTGGGTCTACTCACAGCCTCAATCCCGGCAGTCCAATGGGCAAGGTTACATTCTCGTCCCCTTCAATTGAACGTTCTTCAATCCTGGTCACACCAAGAGTCACTAGAGAAGCACTTCAGATTGACATCAAAAGTAAAGAGAGCACTCTGGTAATGGAGGAACTCAGGCAATTTGACAAAAGGTCTTCCTTGGGCGTTTCCAGTAGAAAAACGCCTAACAACGGACGCAAGTTCCTGAGGCTGGGGAGCCCATCTAGACAGGCAGACTGCTCAAGGCACCTGGTCCAAACCAGAAGCCAGGAAATCCCCGAACTGGAGGGAATTGACGGCCATATTCCTGGGTCTCCTGGCCTTTCAACAGGTAGTGAAGGACCGCCACGTTCAAATCCTTTCGGACAAACTACAGCAGTGGCTTATGTCCTCAAACGGGGGGACCAGGAGCAGAAACCTCATGCAGCTAGCCAATCAACTACTATCTTGGGCAGAGCTAAACGTGGCATCCCTGTCAGCGGTGCATCTAAAAGGGTCTCAAAACCTGTTAGCAGACCTGCTAAGCAGAAGGTGCATAGTGGAGGCAGAGTGGAGCCTAAATCAGGAAGTTTTCACAGCCATCACTCAGGAATGGGGGCAACCACAGATAGACCTGTTTGCCAGCCAGCAGAATGCGAAACTTCAGAGATTCTTCTCCCTTCACAGAGAAGATCAGGCAGTGGCCATAGACGCACTGGCCCAGCAGTGGCATTACCAACTGTGCTACGCCTCCCCCCCCCCTTTGCATTAATACAGCTAGTCCTAAGAAAGTTCAGAGAAGAAAGGACCGGCCTGATCATAATTACTCCCTACTGGCCAAAAAGACCTTGGTTTGCATTACTTCAGAATTTAGCCACAAAGCCGCCGTGAAAACTACCTCTCAGGAAAGACCTTCTGTCACAGGGTCCTGTGAACCATCCGGAAGTGGAACGTCTACACTTAACAGCCTGGTATCTGAAGAAGATCTCTTAAGGGCAAAGGGGCTTTCTGACAAGGTGGTAAAGACTCTACTAGATAGCAGAAAAGGGGTAACCAGGGCAATTTACCTAAAAGTTTGGAAAAAATTCAATTCCTGGTGTTCCTCCAAGGATTTCCAGGTTAATAGTGTCATTTCTGTTTTAGAGTTTCTCCATGCTGGAATGGAGAAGGGGTTCGCAGTCAGCACCCTCAAGACGCAGGTAGCGGCACTTTCAGTTTACTTAGAAAAACCTTTATCTAAAGAAAGTTTAATTTCAAGATTTTTTTAAGGCACTGGTTCGAAGTAGGCCGGTAGCCCTCAAAACCGTTCCCAGTTGGGATTTATCCATTGTACTACAGGGTCTCACAGGGTCTCCGTTTGAACCCATAGGGGACATTTCTTTGAAAAGTTTAGTGTTTTAAAACTATTTTTTTGGTGGCCATCACAACGGCAAGAAGGGTCAGCGAGCTCCAAGCATTAGCTGTCACAGAGCCTTTTTTGAGAATCTTTCCGGACAGAATAATTCTCCGAACAGATCCAGCCTTTTTACCGAAAGTCTCTTCAACCTTCCACAGGTCTCAGGAAATAATCCTTCCTACATTCTCTTCAGTCCCCTCTAATGCAGGGGAAGAAGCCTTCCATACTCTTGACGTAAGAAGATGTTTGCTTCAGTACCTCTCTGTCACCAAAAAAATTCAGGAAATCAAATGCCCTATTCATAATATTCTCGGGGCCACGTAAAGGGGAGAAGGCTTCCAATAGCACATTAGGCAGATGGCTTAAACAAGCTATTACGGAGAGTTATCAAGCCAAGGGAAAAGTGCCTCCTACAGGGGTTGCTGCCCATTCAACAAGATCTACGGCAGTTTCCTGGGCCGAAAGGGCCGTTGCCACGCCTGACCAAATTTTTAAGGCGGCTACATGGTCCAGCTATTCTACCTTTCTTCGGCATTACAGGCTAGACTTACTGTCTGCTGCAGAGCAAGCCTTCGGCAGGAAGGTACTGCAAGCAGTGGTCCCACCCTAGGGTAAGTTACTCGGTTATCCTCTCCAGGGTTGTCCTGAAAGGCGATTTGAGAAAAATATAGTTAGACTTACCGGTGACGTAATTTCTAAGAGCCTTTCAGGACAACCACTATTTTCCCTCCCTAGGTATTTAAATAGAAGTATGTTTAAATGTCTATCGTGGTTTGTTGTGGTTCTTCTGTGCTTTATTTTCCAGTTGTTGGAGTCCACAATAACTGAGGCCATGGTGGAAGAGGAGGGATTTTAAAGGGTCACATGTGTTTCCTAAAAAGAGGCGGAGCTGCGCTCTCTCCAGGGTTGTCCTAAAAGGCTCTTAAAAATACCGTCACCGGTAAGTCTAACTATATTTTTTAGCTATTAATTTGATGTCTAGATTCAGGAGGGATATAGGACGATAATTAGCCCAAGAGGTTGTGTCTGAGTGTGGTTTGGGGATCATAGCAATAATAGAAGTCAGGGTTTTTGTTCTGAATGAATGTCCCGTCAAGATTGAATTGAAGGCTCTAGTCAAGATTGGTGTTAAAATGTGTATAAACTGTTTATAATAAGCTGCAGAAAATCCGTCCGGACCTGGTCTTTTCTGAAGTTTTAAAGTTTTTATGGCATTTGACATGTCAGTATCTATAATGGGACCTTTAAGGAAATCACGCTGCTCTTGGCTTAAAGTAGGGAGTGTGATTTTAGAAAACATAGTGTCAGCTTTTGTCTTGTCAAAGTTTTGAGCAGAAGAATACAATTTAAGGTTAGAGCGAAAGACCTCTAGTATCTTAACTGGGTTACTAGAGTATGCTTAACAGGATATTTTCAGTCTGATGCGTGTCTGTAAATGTTGTGTAAACTTCAGGCTTCTTGCCATTGGGGTGTCAGGTTTATTGGCCTTAAGATACTGAATGTGTTGGCGTTTGCGTAAGAGTTTGTCAGCTGAGTCAGTCAAAATAAGATCTAGACGGGCTCTTTCCAGTTTGGAGTTATTTATGGCATCCGGGGAAGATTGAGAGGTCGAATGACATGCATTAAAGGCAGACTCAAGTTTAGCGAATATCATTTTTCGTTCTTTTTTGATCATAGACGCTTGTTGTAACATTTTTCCTCTGACAGATTTATGGGCCTCCTATAAAGTAAGGGCCGAGATGTTTGCTGATGAAGCCGGGAGGTTAAACTTCTGCGATTCTGATCGGTGGTTATGGCTGTATCCGTCATACCCATTTCAGTTGGGGCTGACTTTAAATCTCCTGGGGAACGACAGACGTATTTGGTTTCCAGATGAGTGAATCTGAGACAGAAGGGGAATCCCCAGTGATAAATGATTTGATGCTTTTGGAGCACTTGTAATAGTGGTTTGAGCGCACGCCTCTTCGCCACTGTAAGTGGGGACAGGTCAGTGAAAGCTGATGGGTATAGCTCTGAAAGCTGAGGAGATCTTTACCTCTAGCAGCTGTAAGTAGCTGTTCTTTGGTTTTGTAGTAGTGTAATTTGGCTATGATATCTCTGGGGGGACCATTGGGTTTGCGTGGAGCCAATGCTCTGTACTCTGTCCATTTCAAGTCTTTCAACAGGAGTACCAGGAATTAATTCCTGAAAAAGCGCCGTTATGGGTTCATGCAGGTTCAGAACAGATACTGAGATACCTCTGATCCGTATATTGGACCTGTGTTCTCTGTTTTCTTGGTCCTCTAAACACGCCTGTAAGGCTGCATTTTCCTCTTTAAGAGCTGCAAGTTCAGAGCTATTAGTGTTCTGTATAGTTGTCTATTTCATCCACTCTCTGTTCCAGTTCTGTAGTTCTCTGACCAAGTTCTCTTATTTCCCTGGTTAGCTTATCTGTTAGCTTATCGGTTTTAGAGCGTTTTGATTTGCGAGCAACTTTTCTTTTTTTTATTCTGACTTGGTTTGCTAGTGTTGACTAGCAAAACGAGCAGAATTCAAGCTAAATAGGACTGCAGTACCTCATTTTGCTTGAAGTACGGGGGCGCAGAAGCTGAGCATAGCCAAAAATAGGCCTGCAGTACCTCATTTGGCCTGAGATATGGGGCGCAGGAGACAAGAAAAGCTGAACATTGGCATGCAGTACCTAATTTGGCCTGAGGTAGTGGGGCGCAGGAAACAAGCCAAAGTGTCCTTGGGCCTTTTCAGACGTTTTCGGCACACTCTGGTGCCCCCCCCACCTCTGGCCGCATTCGGTATTGCATTCCATTGAAGTCAATGCGGAACAAATTATTTTAGTTTCTGTTGACTTCAATGGGAAAACTCGCTTTGATATGTGAGTACTTTGGATTACGAACATACTCCTGAAACGGATTATGCTCGTAATCTGAGGTTCAACTGTACTGTATATATTACTAGCAAATGTTGTATAGCATTTCCTTTGTCGTGTTTCACATTTTTCCCAGCATTTTATTTCTGTGGTGATAATGTATCATGAGTCATATAGCTACTTATTATTATCGTTATTGGTAATTACACAGTTAAAAAAGTAAACTATAGCTGCTACTGCGTGTGTGCAAGCTTCACTGTGTTGCAACTTCCTTTGTGCCTGAAAAACTGTCTTCTGGGGGGCGTGACCGGAAATGTTCCCCTGCATGGACGTGTGAGCTCCTAGCTTCTCCACAGCACCACTGCTTGTTTCGGGGACACTGACCACTCGCACATGGGTGGGACCAGGTGCACTCGCTCCTCCCAAGGTCCTGGGATCCTCTCAGCCGGCTCCTCTGTGACCCTCCGTGGGTACTTCTCGCCGCCTCCAATGTCACACACAGGGAGACCAAGATGGCGCCGTCTCTCTCTACGCAGCAGAGCCTTCTGCCACGCACTCACTTTTGTGGACCATCGGAACCCATCTGGGGATCAGCAGCTCTCCACCAGCCAGCCTCAGGAACGGTGAGTCCCCCTGGCCCAGCTACCACAGGCGGCGCCGCCGCATGACTTCAAAGGCCGTCCCAAGACTGCTTCGCAAGGCCTCAGATCTGGGCCTGACTCTTGGGAGCCCTGACTCCCCTGCCTCTCTCACCATCTAGGATGACTTTCCCCCACTGCCGGTACATGACCATGCCTGGACACTGGGGGCCTCACAGGCGGAGCTCTCCTGTACACACAGGCCACAGCCTGCACCTCTCCTGATTTCTGCTCCCCCCCCCCCAGCCACAGAGACTCCCGTAATACGGACCCCAGGCCTGCTGTGTGGGGAACAGACCTGGCAGCCTCTTATGCCCGGGAAGTCAGTTCCCCTGCCGTGGTCCTCATGGATGGACAGGCGCCCCCCTCCCCACAGCGGCCCCCAGAGTGGTCGAGCTCACTAAAGCCAAAACTGCATCCCTGGGCACCAGCCCAGCCCGAGGTCCCCCTGAATTTGCTGCAGGGCCCCCCTCCACCACATCTTTCCCAGCCCCATACGGGGACTGATCCTGTTCTCCAGCACATCCCCCCTGGCAAGCGTACCTCTAGGCCATACAGACTAAAGGTGTCTTCAAGCTGCTTATTGAGGAGGTCAAATCAGCCTGACGTGCTGAGATTCAAGTCATCAATGCCAACTTCAAACACCTATCTGACAGAGTGGAAATGGCGGAGGAGAAAATCCAAGAAACAAAAATTGCGATCCATCGCACCCAGGTGCAAGGCGCCGATCATTGTTTAATGCTTAGAGACATGCAGCGCCAGGTGGAAGATTAAGACAACAGGGGGCCCAGAAACAACATCCGTGTCAGGGGCCTGCCTGAGTCGGGAGGCCCCAAGGACCTGCACGATACCCTCCAAACCCTCTTTAACAACCTCTTGGGAGACCCCCCGAATAAGCCAATAGAGATGGATCGGGCGCACCACGCCCTACAGCCCAAGGGACCTGCCTCTAGGACCCGCGACATCATCTGCAAGGTCAACTCCTTCCCCCCTGAAGGAGGACATTATGCGCAAAGCCTGCACCACTAGAAAGGTGGTCTTTGGCAATGTCCAACTACAGTTGTACCTGGACCTATCCTGGATAACCCTGCTGGGGCGTAAACTCCTACAACCCCTCCTTCTCTCGCCCTCCTACAGGAACGCTACATAGTCTACCGGTGGGGTTTCCCTCTCAGCCTTACTGCCCGCCGGCAGGGACAATCGGTGGTGCTCCGCTATCCTGAAGACCTGGAAACTTTTTGCGAGACTATGGACATCCCTGTCCCCCGCCTCCAAGAATGGGACTTGGTAGCAACAACCCCGCTGCCACCTATGGTCTGGCAAAAGGTCCCTCCGACCAAGAGACCCTGGGACCCGGCCTCCCATCACGGCCGTGCCCACCCCAGGCATGGCTGAACACTGCTGAACCCGACCTTCATTCCGGCCATGGCTATGGCATACTAGCTCTTTTGTTTGATCCCCCCTGACCCACCCATCAGCTCCATTAGAATTCCCCCTAGGCCCATCGCTAATCATTTGTTTGCTCATTGGGCACTTAATGTTGGAGATTTGAGAGTAGTAACTCTTCCGTTCACCTGTCCCCCCATAGGTTCAACCTTCTAGAGTTCCCTTGATACCCCATTGAAATTTGTGGTTATTGACTGTAGTAGTTCTCTGTCCCCCCCCCCCCCCCCCCAGCATTGGTGTCATGGGATACAATAACAAGCCCCCCTCCTCCTCCTCCTCCTGTATTGGTGTCAGTGGATGCAATATTAACCCAGCGTTGATGTCCGTAGACTCAATAATAATAACCCCCAACATTAGTGTCAGTGAACAAAATAATAACCCCCCTTTTGTAGCGTGTATTATTGCGATACAAGTCATATTGTAATCGGATGTTATTAAAAATTACCTTTCCTTTTCAATCTGCAGCCTCTGTAAATTTCTATAAATGCAATGCAATTTGGCTACATGGAGTTGTTGTCCTGTACACCAGAATGTTTTCTGACCACTCCCCAGAAACCTAATTTCCTGCTTGTCTGACTCGCCAGTTTTCCCAGAAGTCTGCCTAAGATACAAGTCAGATTTCAGGCATCCCCTGCAAGAAAAAACACATTTTTGGTGAGATATTTCCAATAGGAACACGTCTAAAGGGATGCAGCTACCAGAAGCTTTCCTAAATGGTGCCCTGCAGCTGCCAAAGCTGACTGATTAATTATGAAACCACTCTATTAGACTCACTGAGCCCAGAGGCACAGACAAACACACATGGATTTCTTCAGAACAAAAAAAGTAGAAATCTGCAACAAAGGTTGTTATAATTCTTCTCGACAAAAGTGGAATTATGCTTTAAAGTCAAATCCGAACACCTAAAAAAAAAAGAACCCTCATCTCCACACACACAAGAATATAAACATATAGGGGTAGATTCACATACCTCGGCGCATCTTTCTGCCGGCGTAGCGAATCTTCTTTACGCTACGCCGGCGCAACGCTGAGAGGCAAGCATGGAATTCACAAAAAGCAAATGCTCTCAACGTTGGCCTGCGTAGCGTATAGTTGTCGGCGTAAGTCAAAGTAGGTGAAAGTGGGCGTGATATATTTAAATGAAGCGTGACCCCATGCAAATGATGGGCTGAGCTTCAAAAAACGAACTGCGCATGAGTCATATCTTGGACGCATCCCAGTGCGCATGCTCACAGTCACGTCAAAATAACTGCCTAGGATATGTCAAAACACTGCCTACGACGTGAACATAACCTACGCACAGCCCTATTCACGTACTACGTAAACGACGTAAAAATCGATGGCGTTCGTTCCCTGGTCCATACCTTTGCATGAGTTGCGCCTCCAATATGGGGAATAACTTTACACCGGACTTAAGCCCTACGCAAATCGCTTAAACATGCGCCGGGCGCAAGTACGTTCGTGAATCGTGGATCCAAAGAAGAGGGGAGAGGCTGGCAGGCTGCCCGAGAGAAAGCGATGAGCTCTTTGGGCAGCTGCCAGGGGAGTTACTTGTGTCTGGTGCCACTGGCAGCGGCAGATGAGCTAGTGGATGCCCAGGCACAAGGATCCAATTTGTGGTCACCGTGGTGACCTGGCGCCTGGGCTTTTTTTGAGCTGCGACATACTCTCTCGTCTTAGTGCGTCTAGGCATAATGTGCTTTCCCCAAATTCATATACCTATTTACGCTCACCAATATATGTGGGTTAGATGCACAACAAAATACTAAAGAGTGTCATAGACACTCTTTTATAAACTCCCTGATGGAGTCCCTTGCCAGCCTTCCTTGTTTGTTTTTTGTTTTTATGAATATCATACATTTTTTTTTTTTTGGATTGGCCGAAGTGGAGAAACAAGCAGATAATGTCACAATCTCAACCTCGGCCAATCTGAGAATGCCTTGTATACATTGAAAAATACAAGGCCGTTTTACTCAATGGCACCTTTACTCATGGCCAAGGTGCCATGCAAGCAAATCTCTGTTCCAGTAACAGAGCAGAAGGTGCTTGTAGGAAGACAACAGCTTGCTCCTAATGTATATAGCAAATGCTACTATAGTGTGTGTAGTCCCAGACACCAGCCTGCTCTTGCATGATGATAGTTTGTTTTAACAGAGTTGTCCCTAATGAGGTATTTCAAGTGACAGGAAACCTGTAGTTTTTCTTGTCTCAATGTAACATGATGATATACAGTAGTAAAGCATCCATAATTGTCTCTATAGTTATAATCCTATGCAGTAAAAATATCCTAGTTATTAATCCAAAAAATCTTGGACTGAATTAACATAACTTTTGAACTAAACATCCATGCAAGCTTGGGAGATGTTTGCTGCATAGCAACATTTTAAGAGCCAGTTCACTTAATTTTTTGATTGTGCCTGTTTTGTATTGGTCATAAAAGGGCATTTTTAGCAGCTGTAGCTTGAAAGCCACACAGAATAATAATGGAACAAGCGGTGCTTTCATTACCTTATTAAAAGTTTGATGTTTTTAGAGGCTTTGAAAGAATCTAAGTGGGTGTACAATTTATGACATGACACAAGGACACATGCATGGTTGTTGAAGGAAATAGAAATTAGGCAAATTTCTGTTATTTTCAGATGAATGTTTTACAGATGTGAACCAAAGAGTAAATGTTCATAGCATTTGCATTATTACATTTTAAGCAGTTATATTGACTACTGTTTACTTGTAAAATTAACATTTTTTGGGTTTAGTTTACAGTGACAGTGTTTCTCATCAAGAATGTGACTTTTTTAAAGGGTACTAAAGGTTTAGCTTTTTAAAAAGAAAACAAAAAATAAACATATCATACTTGCCTGCTCTGTGCAGTGGTTTTGCACAGAGCAGCACCGATCCTCTTCTAGGGTTCCCCGCCGGCACTCCTGGCTCCTCCCCCTTGACCAGTGCCCCCAGTAGCAAGCTGCTTGCTATGGGGGCACTAGTATGTGCTCACTCTCAAGCTCTACTCTATGCATCCATAAGATGCATATAGCCACTGCTTGGCCCTGCCCCTGTTTTCTCCTCATTGACTCACTGTCTGTGATTAATCCAGCTGCTGTTTCAGCCATTAAGGAGAGGGAGTCCTGGGACAGCCGAGAATCTTGTGCACATTGCTGGTTCGAGATTAGAAAAAAAACCTTCAACCTTTACAACCACTTTAATGTGTAGAATCACAAAGCTACTGTATCCAGTAAACTGCTTAGAGACAGTGTTGCCTACCAATACTCATTCCCTACTCATACCTAGGGCACAAATATAGATTATGTGAGATGCTGTATTTGTAAGTAGCATTGTTCTAAACTGAAACTGTTGAGTATTCATCTGTTTAAAAAACAATCCTTACAAATTGCAGGCATTTAATGGTACTTGCAAGGACCCTCATAATACTCTTCTGATTTTTGCATGCCCTCCTGGATCTTTGGGTATGCTACACAGAAGTAATTGATTTCTGCACAAGCTGAATTCTACTATTCAGCTGTCCAGTGAGAGAGCCTCAGTAGTTCTCATGGTGGGTTCTGAAGTCAGGCAAAACATTTACAATGTCTGTGTTTTGTACATCTGAAATCTAAGGCAACCGCTCTGGCTCATGGAAATCAGAGAATTAGTCTTTTCACAATACATTGTAGACAGCTTGATGGGTGCAGCACAGATTGTGGCCAAAGCTTACCTGCAGGGCAATGTAATTCCTGAGAGTCAATGTATTATCTCACCAGTCTAAGCTGAAAAAAGGTGACCATGTTCTCATAATACAAATATCTTCCTGTTTACTGCATTGTATCATGGACAACATCTGTTAGTAGCAACTAATTCCATACTACTTTCCATTTTTCCACTGCAGGTGAGAGAAGAACAAACTTTTATTTTAATTTCAAGTACAGCGTCGGTCAAACAGTTTTTCTTTAGTTTTAGTAGAACTCTGTCAGGTTTTTTTAAGGGTCAGTTCACCACCTTTTCAGAAAAAATGAAAAGGTGAACGAACAACACCCCCTCGGTCCCCACTGTACTTACCTTTGTGGAGGATTAACTGCCAGTAGCCAGTATACAGTCCAGGTATTTATAATCCCTGCTCTTCGTCCCTTTCTTTCTAGGGCTTTTGTGACAGATCAGAGCGATTCTGATTGGTCAGCGCTGACACGTTACCACTTTGACGAATCATAATCGCTCTGATCCATCCTGGAAGCCCTAAAGAAGGGGAAGAAGAGAGGGGCTTTTAAATGCCGGGTCTGCTACAACAACTGTATGGGCACTGGCAGTTAATCACCCACAAAAGTAAAGGCAGTGGGAACTGGGGTGGGGTTGTGTTGGCTCACTTTTTTTTTTCTGAAAAGGTAAATTTACACTTAACGCTTTTGGGAGATTCATTTACCCTTCACTGATAGAAGGGAAATCTCAGTGGTTACAGTTGTCACTGGCATGGTAGGGGATTTCCTCTTAATTTGGATGGGGAGGTTTCTAACGACTTCCTGCTTTGTTTCTGGGAGAGGAAGTAATATGGAGATCTCCCCAATGAAAACACTGAATGCATTAGGAACCTGACAGATTTTTCCCTCTAATGCCCTGTACACACGATCACTTTTTGTGATGAAAAAAAATGAAATTTTTTAAAATGTCATTTAAAATGATCGTGTGTGGCCAAAATGTCATTTTTTGTCTTCTGAAAAATGACCAAATAAAAATTCGAACATGCTCGAATTTTTTATGTCATTTTTCAAAATGTCATTTTTTGTGTCATAAAAAATGATCGTGTGTGGGCAAAACTACGTAAAAAATGACGTTTTAAACCGGCACATGCCCAGAAGCAAGTTAGGAGACGGGAGGTAAAACTACCATTCATAATGGAGTAAGCACATTCATCACGCTGTAACAGACAAAAAAGCAGGAATCGTCTTTTACTAACAAGTAACCAGCTAAAAGCAGCCTCAAGGCAAATAGAACTTCCCCTTTAGAGTGCCATCACTTTGTTCATCATTTTCCAAAAATGATGGTGTGTACGCAACGTCATTTTTGAAAATGAAGTTTGAAAAATGTTGTTTTTTTTCATGAAGGAAAATTACATTTTTTTTCATCACAAAAAGTGATCGTGTGTACGGGGCATTACATTCTGTCTAAAATGTGAAAATGTTTCTACTGGAGTTGTATTTGAATGATGTTGATGCTTTTTTGTATTTCCAGAAGCTTCGCTTTCCTCGGCTTATATATTTTTTACCCTGCATATTTTTGCCTGTGGTTTATTGTTTTTATTGTTATTCATGGTGCCATTTTGGTGATTTCCCTACTTTTCCTGTCCCTGTTTCTTTCTCACCTTCTTTTTTTTATTTTTATATATATATATTTTTACTAATACAGCTGTTTTTGTTGATGTTTAACTGTTATGCCGTGTACACACGGTCGTTTTTTGCGATGAAAAAAAACGACGTTTTTTAAAACGTCATTTAAATTGATCGTATGTGGGCAAAACGTCGTTTTTTGTCTTCAAAAAAACGACCAAAAAAAAATTCCAACATGCTTGAATTTTTTGTGTCGTTTTTCAAAACGTCGTTTTTTGTTTCACAAAAAGTCACCGTGTGTAGCAAAAACGTCGTTCAAAACGACGTTTTTCAACCCGCGCATGCCCAGAAGCTAGTTATGAAGCGAGCTTCAATGGAAAAGCGTGGTGAACGTAACCTTGCTTTTTGTGAAAAAACGATGGTGTGTATGCAAAATTGTCTTTGAAAAGTGACGTTTCAAAAACGTCGTTTTTACTTCACAGAAAACGTCGTTTTTTTTTCATCGCAAAAAACGACCGCGTGTACGCGGCATTAGACTCACCGTATGTTTCTATCTGACTGTACAATTTCTGCATAATCAGAATAATGTAGATCTACAACAACTATGTAACATGAAGACCTACCTAAGCCATCCAATATGGCAGGCAGCTGTACTACATAATTGTTGGTAGATCTGAAGGACATTGTACAAACAGGTTGCAACGGGCGTGGTGAGCTTTATGCTCACTTCTGTTAACAATGTTATCACTGGTACAGCCAATAGAGAGCGATATGACAGGGATTCTAACCCTTCTATACCCTGTCTAAAACTAAAAGAATGTTTTAACTGGTGCTCCACTTTAGTCATATACAGTATAACACATTTTAATCAAAAGTTTATTTTCATAACTCTCTCTATATTCTATGTTTTTAGTAAGTCATTGTTTTCTTAGAGTCTTAAATACTATTTATTTTACTTTTACAGCCTTAACTTCATCAGACAACAAAGTAACACAAGAAGTAAATGGTCAGTTTCCCACTCATTTACGTATGAATGTGTTGCTTGTTGATATTGTATTGTCTCCTCCTTGTTCATGGTGGTTGGCAGGCAGTGTATGCTCAAGATCCTATTGGCTTCTTAGTTGGGTCTTGTAGAAATGTGCCCAGGGAGCAGCATTGCACCACAGTAAAATGTTCCTTGTGTTATTAGGGCTACATAGTATATTTTTTTAACCACTTAAGGACCGCCGCATGTACATTTACGTCGGCAGAATGGCACCGACAGGCACATCAACGTATATATACGTTGGTGCCTTGGGGGGGTTCGGGGGTCCGATCGGACCCCCCCCCCCGTACATGCCGGTTACCTGGCCGAGCGATCTGGGATGAGGGGGTGGCAGTTGGTTTTTGTCCGCCCCCTCCGGATCGCTCTCAGCCAATCCGCGCGCTCCCCCTTATGTGAGCACATAAATCAGAGGTCAGGTTGGCCATATGTGGAGCATGGTACCTGCATCACCTCTGCATCACCAGCAACGATTAGGGTAAATTGGCAGAATTGTGTGTAATCAAGTAAGACACCACCTGGGCACATTTTTAGTTCCTCTTCTAGACGTAAGTGGACAGGCTTGATTTGAATGCGAGACAGAATGACTTTTCCCAGTCCTTGGCAGCGAGTGAGCCAAGCTCTCTCTGTCTCTCTATCCAAAAACTGGAGCCAGGCTTTAACTCCTGGTACAGCTTAAAATGGTTGTAAAGGTACCTTTTTTATTTAAAAAAAAAACATATCCTACTACCCTCCACTGTGCAGAATCGTCCTTTTTTGGGGACCCATGGGGGCTCTCGCGGCATCTCCCCGCAATAGATAACCCCCTCTGGGAAGCTCTCTCCTGAGGGGTTTGCCTTGCGGGCATGCTCCTGTGTCATACACTCTGCGTCCATAGCTGCCGAGTGTATGACTCGGCCCCGTGCCATTAGATTTGATTGACAGCAGGAGCCAATAGCTGCGCTGCTATCTATCCAATGAAGAGCCAAGAAACCGTGGAGAGAGCGACGCGGCATCGCGCCCAGGGAAATTCAGGCCTCAGGTAAGTAAAATCGGGGGGGGGGTTCGGGGTCGGACATTGCAAGGTGTTTTTTCACCTTAATGCATAGGATACATTAAGGTGAAAAAACACAAGGGTTTACAACCCCTTTTAATGCTACACATGTATATCGGCCCTATTTCACCTCTGTACATACTATATGCTTATGCATGATAGTGAGAGCAATATTAAATCTGCAATTGTTTGAGCTCAAGTAGGTAAAACTCCAGGCAAATGTATAAAAAGCTAACAACAAAAACCTGGGGAATGCCCAGGGAATAACCAAGCCTACTTACCGACCAGCTAGCAGAACAACCAATTAACCTGTCTAACAATGTGCGTTAAAAACAGGGGTTTTCCCATACTGATTGGGAGAGAGATCTGAACCTAACGCTGTCTGATCGTCAATGGCAGACAGCCTTGAAATCAATCTATAAGTCCACCAGATGCACTTCCTTATGGGAATTAACCCACAAATTGCACCTTAGATGTTATCTGACACCTCAAATATTGGCCAAATTCCAGCCACATACATCTCCCACTTGCTGGAGGAATTGTAACGAAATTGGCACTATTTTCCATGTTTTTTGGTCATGCCCTACCCTGTTTGAATTATGGACAAAGATCGAGAGTCTTATACGGGATGTGTGCCACATCCCATTCACTCTCACTCCACAACTAGCTATACTAAATGTAGACATTGACTTACTGCCGGTATCTTTCCGCCTCATTGTTGCACACATACTTCTAGCGACCAGACTACTCGTGGCCAGGCGCTGGAAAACTAATGTAACGCCATCTGCTACAGAAGTTATAGCATTAGTCCACTCCCACTGCACATATGAACTGATTCTGTCAAAGGGACAACCATCCCATTCTAAAATCCATGCACACTGGCTCCCATGGACACGTTGGTACGCCAAAAATCTTAACTGATCCGCCCTTGACACAATATAGTCACTGTCTTGCTCTCCCCCCACCCCCCCCCCCCCTCCATCCCCCCCACTTACTTCCCTTACAGATAGCCTTGTCTTGCCCCTACACTATATAATTTACTAGATGGCACATATGCCTTATTACATATCTCCTAAATAGTTTTCAGGCATTAGGCATATACCACTTTGGTTACGCATTCATACTTGACAATTGACTGTTCCTGTTGCTAAAGGTTACCTATTCCACTGTTGGAAATTTCCTTTCTGTTACCCTGCCTGAACACACTGGGGGAGGAATGCCTCACCATCCTCCTGGACACAGAATGCTCCCGTTGGGGGTGTCTAGGATCGTAGTTATCATAGCATGCTTGGCATTCACCACCCATAACAGTTGTGTATTCTGACAGTCTTTGTTGACCTGTTATGTTGTGTCTACTCTTTGCCATGTTTGAAATGTCAATTATGATGTACGACGCCACTGTTTGTAATACCAGTTGTACATTCAATAAAAACTATTGAAACAAAAACAGGGGTTTTGTCCGCACGCATTTGCAAACGCATGCGTGAGCCACAGAGCCGCGCCAAGGCACCCCATAATTCTGTCGTCCTAACACTAACAGTAAGTGTCCTCACAATGGAGGCACATGCATTTTAATGGATAGATAGGGGCAGGTGGACTGAAGGGGAGCCACCCCTCCTTAAAGGTACAGAAGCACACCAAGCACCCAGCATATAGCACAATGGCTGCAAAGGTGTTGGTGCACTGCTGGACCAATATAAACACCACAGGTGAAACAAAACGTATCCACCGCCCCTATCTATGGCTGGCAATCGCAGTAAGTAGCAATGGAAGGCTAAAACAATGTATAAAAAGCACATACTTTTATCCAATTATATATTTTTATATAACAATGTTATATTTTCAACATACAAACGAGAAAGAAAACAAAACCAAGCAAATACACAAAATCAAGACCTATTCAGCAGTTTACAAAACAAGAGCAATTAGCAGCATGTTCTTATATACTAGTGCAGTGATAAATGAAAAGGAGCAAATATTCATGTCCTGGGACAGAAATATGGCACAGGAAATATATCATTAGAAAAGGCATAGCTATGCCAGATGACCTCAGAGCCAATGGGAGTAAGTCATTGTGTACATGTAGGCACAGAACACTATTCTGGAATATCTGTATCTTGGGAATCTAGTCAGGGGTAGCAGACCTTTTTGAACTTCAGTTTAAATATCTTACAATTGCTCAGCAGGAGACAGAGAAGAAGTGCACCAGCACTGTGAGCAAAGCAGGTCTAATACAGTTTACAGTTTTATCATTGTATACAGTATATTCCTTGTAAAACGTACTTCTGCACTAGAATCCCTGAATTCAGACAGGTGCCAGTACCAACTTACATTTAAAGTGAAAACCTATGTTATGCCCCTTTAATTACCTATTCAAAGCACGTCATGCAGACTGCTAGAGACATGCTGTTTGAATTGTGGGATGTGGGGGTGTTAAAACACAAATTATTTTAAAGTGGAGATTTGCATATGTGGCTGGATTTATAGGTCCCAGGACATATTGGTAACTCTTTTGAAGAAACAAACATATGCCTGTTTGCCTCCTACCAAGCCACTTGCATCCGTTCTTTGAAAACCACTTCATTGCCCAAACAGTAAGGCAGCCAGACTCTTCGGGTATGGCTGGTGGACAGGAGAGGCTCCCCCCTGACTTGCCGTCCACCAGCCATACCCGAAGAGTCTGGCTGCCTTACTGTTTGGGCTTACGTTTGGACAGATTCTTCTGTCCAGCCCATGCACTGGTGTGTCACACCAGTCTGATATTTGTGGCGTCCAAAAGTCAAAGCTGTCTGGAAGGAACCTCACATTTTTCTGCTTTTACTATGACCTCCATGCTCCTGAGGAAGCGTTTCATTACACCAAACATGTAGAGCAAGAATTTTCTGCACATTGGATCCCTGTTCAAGACTATACATTCCATATGTATCATCATTGTTCCTCTGTTATGTATTTCTCTTGATTTGAGTATACCTATACTATTGTAACATTGTGGAAGTGTAATTTTGGTACTTTTTGGGGCAATATTCTGACGATTAATATATTGTGACTTATGAATGTATATTCTTTTATATATTTTTCTATAAATAAATACCTACAGATTTTTATAGTTAATATCTGTGTGCCGTTTAAAGTCCAAGGCCCGGATTCTCAAAGAGTGGGCGCACATTACGCCGCCGTAACTCAAACGACATACGCTACGCCAACGCAGCGCAGAGAGGCAAGCACTGAATTCAGCAAGCTTTTGCTCCCAACTCTGTGCCAGCGTAGCGTAGAATTCGATGACGTAGGCCGGCGTAAGTGGAAGTGGGAGTGACTCTATGCAAATGATGGTCCGAGCGTGGTGCAGTGTTTTACGCCCGGCGTATCATAAACGGCGCATGCGTCGTGACATGGACGCATGCACAGCACCCCTATGCGCATGCTCATAACCACCCTGGCGCAACTTCCTAACATACACCTCCCCCGGCCTACGCCGAGCACATAAATGCGCCCATCCAGCGCAAATGTACGCCCACTTGTTCCCTGCTGCAGACCTGTGCCAAGATGTCAGATCATGAGAGGGAGAGGAGGAAGTAAACATTTTCGGCTGAGGAGAGGGCGATCCTGACCTCTGCCATCTCCAAATTCGATGCCTTCCTCCATGGCGCACAGAGCAGGAATACCAGCAAGGCCAGGAAGCAGGAAATGCTCCAAAAGATCGCCCTGAATATCCATGCCCTTGGGCCAAGACCTGGAGGGAGGTGGGCAAAAACATAAATGACATGCGCCGGTGGGTCAGGGAGAAGCTGGCCAAGGTGAAGAGGCACCTCAGGGGCACGGGAGGCGGACCATCTTCTACTGTGAAGTTGACAGCTGAGGAGGAGGTGATAGCCAGCTGTCTGGAGCAGGTGGAGGGGCTGGAGGGCTGGAGGGCTTTGACAGGACTTAAGGAAAGGTAAGTGTGTTTCATTCCCTATCCGGTGTGTAGCATGTGAGGGGGTGCAAGGGGACATGTGACAAGTGTGTGGGTCCACCAACATGTGAATGCTTTGTATCATCCACAGATGTGCTGGAGGGAGCTGGGCCATCCTCTGCTGCTGGATGACCCACACCATCCAGGAAACATCCTCTTCTAGAGTCTGACCCCCTGCCAAGCCATGTGACATCTGCTGGTCTTGAGGTCGTTAAAGGGAGGAGCAGTTGGATATTCATGAGGAGGATTGTTTATATTTCGAAGAGGATTCCATCTTGGACGGTCCCTCCGACACAGTGGACCCCCTCAAGGGCTACCCCGTCCAGACAGACTCAACCGGCTACTTCCCCTAGGAAGGCTGTGGCCAAGACTAGGAGTGAAGCCGGTTCCCTCCAAGAAGGGCTTGAGAGGGAGCAGGCACTGCAGACGCGCCACATGGCAGACATTGCGTGCGACCTGCACAGAGTCGCTGACAGCCTGGGCTTGTTTGTTGGGTCCATGAATATGCAGCAGTGCCTCACACAACAAGCTGATCAGACCCAGGCCATATCGGACTGCCTGCAGGACGTTAATGCGAACTGCGCAGCCATGGCCACAAGCCTCTGCGAACAAAGCGAGACCCTCGATGCCATGCATCACCAGATGTTAGCAGGGGGTCCCTCGTCATCTAGGGACGTGCAGGCCACACAGGATCGGTACACTGCGGCTATGGGGGAGCTGCAGGCCACAGCATCAGGGATCCTGGCGGAGGTGAAGAGCCTGGGGGAGGTTGTGCAGATCAACACTGCCGCCGTCCAGATGGAGGGTCGGCAGAACAGGCGCCTACAGCGCCAGACCAACGCCCGTCAGCTGCGAATGCAGGCGGATACCATCAGCGTTCTGACACGCATTGCCATTGCATTGGAGGGGATGCAGGCAACATCTGCCAGAAGCGACAGACCAGGGGATGACCCTCCTCATGATGCCCCACCCCACCACCCCAGTCGTCACCCAGACAATTAAGGAGCCGAAGCCTTGGCACGAGGCCTGGCCCACGAGAGGGCAAATAACTGTCCTCTGAACATTTGTAGCTCAGAGTATGAGATATGTATATGTATATATGTATATATATATATATATATATATATATTGCACAGATGTATGTGCCGTCCTCCAGTAAGGGCATGCCATGTCGGACAATGGCATGATCACTATATTATTTTTTTTTTGTCACTGCACACGGTCAGGAGTGCAGGCTACAGTGTGACTGGTGTGTGTGTGTGTGTGTGTGTGTGTGTGACATTCCTGCCAGCAAGGCGTGTCAACTTGGTTAATCGGGGAGAGGTTATCCCCACGACTGTGTGAATGTGGTATGAAAGGACAGCAACATCATTGGGGCCTTGGCGTGCCGTTGCTGCTCCCAAGTCCAATGTGAGGTGGATGTGGTGTGTGTGTGAGCTAGGGACCACAGTGGTGTGCATTCGTGCATTGTCCGTGTGCCATGATGAATGTGTGTGTGTGTTTAACGTGCAATGTTGGCATACAGATGTGTTGTCCTGCAAGTGTGGTTGCTCAGCTCGTCCGTAATGGTGCTGATGCAGCTGCTCTCCAGCTGACCTGTGTACGCCTGTTGCTGAGTTACACCTTCTTTATGGGGAATAACTTTGCGCCGGACGGACAACTTATGCGCGCCCAACATAGTATGCGTCGGGCGCACGCACTTTGTGAATCGCCTTATTTCCCTTATTTCCCTTATTTCCCTTATTTCCCTTATTTCCCTTATTTCCCTTATTTCCCTTATTTCCCTTATTTCCCTTATTTCCCTTATTTCCCTTTCCCTCATTTGCATGCCATATCAATGGGAGAAGCACCATGCGTCCAGCCCATATTTGCGCCCACACTACGGCGACGTATCTTGCACACGCCGGCCAGTTTTTAGGCGTATATTGGTTTGTGACTCTGGCGCACACATACGCCGGCGCACATTTGCACTTCGTCGGCGTAACGTGATTTACGTCGGCGTAAGTGCTTTGTGAGTCCGGGCCCAAGTGTCTAGTTTAAAAATGAGTATTCATTTTCACTTCATTGCATTGTTTAAAGCGTTTGTTACCCCAACATTTCATATTCCTGATATACCATGTAAAGTAAAGAATTAACCACTTGCCTACAGGGCACTTTCACCCCTTCCCTGCCCAGACCGATTTTAAGCTTTCAGCGCTGTCGCACTTTGAATGACAATTGCGCGGTACCCAAACAAAATTTTTATTTTTCCCCCACAAATAGAGCTTTCTTTTGGTGGTATTTGATCACCTTTGTGGTTTTATTTTCTTGCGCTATAAACAGGGACAAGTTTGAAAAAAACAATATTTTTTTATTTTTAGGTATAATAAATTACATTTTTTTTTTTTAAAACCAATTTTTTCCTCAGTTTAGGCCAATATGTATCCCTCTGCATATTTTTGGTAAAAAATTGCAATAAGCGTATATTGATTTGTTTGCATAAAAGGTATAGCGTCTACAAAATAGGTGATAGATTGATAGCATTTTTATTATAATTTTTTTTTTTTTACTAATAATGACGGTGAACAGCGTTTTTTTTTTTTTTTTTTTTTAAATCGTGATTGCGATATTGTGGCGGACACATCGGACACTTTTGACACATTTTTGGGACCATTGACATTTATACAGCAATCCCTGCTATAAAAATGCATCGATTACTGTATAAATGTGACTGGTAGTGAAGGGGTTAACACTAGGGGTGAGGAAGGGGTTAATGTATTCCCTAATTAGTGATTCTTACTGTGGGGGGATGGGAGTGACTGGGGGAGGTGAACGATGGTTGTCCCTATATACAAGGGACACACCATCGGTCTCCTCTCCCTGACAGGATGTGGATCTGTGTGTTTAAACGCACAGATCCACTTTCCTGCTGAGAAACTGAGCAATCGCGGTTGACCGGGCGCGTGCCCTAGTGGTTTTTAAAGGCGCGACCTCATATGACGTCCACCCAGGATAACAGAGTCTTCCACCCGCCATCTTTTGACAGTGGGCGGTTGACAAGTGGTTAAAGAAAGTATCCTGTTCTCTTTGTATTGCTTCCTCTGTGTGAAATCCTGTGTCACCTGCCAGTCTCCCTACTTTCCTATTTCAAACTGACCACCTTAGGCATATAAGCACTTCATTCCCAGCATGGTCAGTTCTCTAGCTTTGCTGGGAATTGGGTGTGCTCTCCTCCAATGATCAGACTTGTCCTGACACACCTCCCCAGCACAGCCATTCACTGGGAAATTCGGTGTGCTGCTGCTTCTCCTCCCCCCAGCTCTTGGACCCCTTTTCACATTGGGGCAAAAAAAAACACCTGTAAACCACCAGAAAGAAGCCTCATCTGCAACCCTGATGTAAAAGTCAGAGTGCTTTAAGAGCCCTTTCACACTGCCAGCGCCCGAAAAATGCTGGTAAAGCGCCGCTAAAACTAGCAGTGCTTTACTGACATTTTTTGAGCACTAGTGGGACACTTTTAACCCCTGCTAGTGGCGGAATATACAGTTAAAACTGCCCACAAGGCGCTTTGCAGGAGCTTCCACTGATTTCAATGGGAAGGGGTGCTTTAGGAGTGGTGTATTAACCGCACCTAAAGCACTGCAAACAAACTGCTTGCAGGACTTTTTTTGATGCCCTGCCAGCTCAGCGCCTCAGTGTGAAAGCACTCGGGCTTTCACATTGGGATTGCAGGTGAGGCTTCTTTCAGGCGCTTTACTTGTGCTTTTTTTTAATGCTAAAGTGCCTGAAAAATGCTCCAGTGTGAAAGGGGTCTTGTACAACTGAGAACAGAGGGAAGGTGATGATTTAAAAAAAAAGGGAAAAGAAGGTATTTATAATGGTGTTTTTTTTTGCTTTTATATATCTTTACACAAATGTTTTGCCTTTTGTTTTCTATTTCAAGCTGAATGGGTTGTTTCACAAGGTGATCGTTTACCATCACTTTAATCTTGATATTGCTTTGCTGTGGACAATAT
Source organism: Rana kukunoris (assembly GCA_029574335.1). Classification (NCBI taxonomy): domain Eukaryota; kingdom Metazoa; phylum Chordata; class Amphibia; order Anura; family Ranidae; genus Rana; species Rana kukunoris. The sequence continues at coordinate 274,750,426 of CM056052.1, forward strand.
TCCAAAAGCTTTCACTTTTGATGTTCAAAATTCTTTAGGTGCAGTGTCTCGTTTGAAGCATGAAGATAAACTCTTTCATCCCAGGTTAGTATGATTTTCTGTGTGGGATAAAATAGTGATGTTGTGTATATTTATTTGAAAAGGTTACAGCTTACTAGTCTTTAGATGTGATGTAAATATACTGGGTAGGAGACATAGGAGGAGGTTTACTAAAACAAAATCTGGTGCAGCTGAACATAGTGACCAATTGGCTTCTACTAGGTTCCATTGTCAAAGCATTAATTGAACAAGCTGAAAATAGAAGCTGATTGGTGCACACAAAATCTGGTGCAGCTGCACATAGTGACCAATCCGCTTCTAGGTTTCGTTGTCAAAGCATAATTGAACAAGCTGAAAATAGAAGCTGATTGGTTACTATGCACAGCAGTACCAGATTGTGTGTGCACCAGTTTTAGTAAATCTCCCCCATAGCATACCTTTATAATAAATGTCTCCCTATATTATAGGGAACGGTTTTAATGATTTCTCTGTAGCTGAATGATATACATGTATATTGTACAATGGGGTCAATTCACAAAGCTTTATTTTCAGATTGCGGGTGTTATTTTAACGATTTTGCACGTTATTGAAGCTAATTCAATTCACTAAACGATTTAACGCTTTGAAAAATCATCAAATAACGTTTCACTACACAGAACCGATATTTTAAGGTGTGGATCCTTATTAAAGAGTCAAATCGTTATTTTAAAGAGTCAAATCGTTAAATATGTACAGAAGTGCAATTCACAAAGATTTTTTTGACAGTTATCGATCGTTAAGCAATCGTTAAATTAACACCTCCCTCAGGGTGGCGTTATGACATTTCCCAGGCGATATTTTGTTGTTAGAGGAAGCTTTTGGCGATTTTTGTAGTGTAGTGTAGTGTTGGGCAAGCTAGAACCGTGCTCTATTTGAACTTAAAATTATCCAGAGGCGAAGAAGAACACGTTAGAATGTTGTTCAGATTTATAAACGTGTATTCCGTTCACATACTATTTTGGATGACTTTTCTGAAACCCAGGTGATAGCTAAATTCCGATTATCATCTCCCATGATTTTTTCTCTGTATGAGGAAATACACATGGCTTTAGAAAAACACACACTAGAAGTTTTGCACATCACATGCTCAATCTCCATGTGTATTGCTTGTGTGTCTCTCTCTCTCTCTCTCTCTCTCTCTCTCTCTCTGTATCTGCTCTTTTCCACATGCAGCTGTTCTCCTCCCCTTCTGCTCCCAGAATGCATCTCTCCAGCATTATTTAACGATCTTAAGAGTTATTTTAACGTCCCAAATGTTAAAAATAACGTCTGAGTAGTTAGCATAACGATTGGATAAAGAGTCAGTTGAAAACCATAACGACTATGTTAAATAACGATTATAGCTTTCGTGAATACCATGTTTGCTAGCGTTAAATAAGGAGTGCTAATTTAACACCTGAAGAAAACCAATAACGTTTCTCTTTGTGAATTGACCCCAATGAATGTTGTAAAGGAATAGTTTCATGTGTATAAAGTTTATGGTTTATGTTATAATAATAGAGCATTATCAAGGCATTTTTAGAATGATAAAAGGTTTACAATATGCACTATATATGAAAGTTATCCTCCTTCCTGGGATCACATGACCAATCAAAATCATTCTACATTTATAAAATGGGTAATATAAAAACAATTATGGAACTGGAATGTCAGCACAGATATGGACTTTATACTAAATTCAGTACATACACACCAGGTGTGATATGGGAATGATTGTGTATTCACCAGATTTAACGCCAAAAGGATGTAGAATTTTCAACAGGTTTCACAATTTTCAGTAAGCAGGATGCAAGGAATGTCTTTACTCTGCCTGATCAGCTGAGGCTCTCTTGAAATTCTGTTTACTAACCAAACTGCTATCCGCCAAATGATCCTTGATCTGCTCTCCCACATAGGTTCGACTGCAGGCAGTAACCTCACTGCGCACCCAAATAAAATCAACCAAGTTAGATCTGCATGCATTGAATGCCCCCATTAGCGGGGAGGAATTGGCTAACACTATTAAGAGCCTACCAACCCACAAATCCCCTGGTCCAGATGGCCTTCCATATTCCTACTGCAAGACATTTCTCCCGATTTCTATCGACCCATCTAGTATCCCTATACAACTCTCTTCTTCAGGGCGAGTCCCCTCATCAGCAGTTTTTACATTACTATATCTCAGTTATACCTAACCGGATAAAGATCAGTCGCTTCCAGACGGCTACAGGGCGTTTGCACTTTTAAATTTTGATTATAAGCTATTTAAAAAAAAATTGGCTAACTGCCTTTCCCAATGTTTGACAAAACTGATCGATAGAGACCAAGTAGGTTTTGTCCCCACTAGAAATGAGGGTGACAACACTAGGCGTACTATTGATCTCATTGATATGCTGAACAGAGTACGTAGACCTGCTCTGAACCTTGGCCTTGACGCTCAAAAAGCATTTGATAGATTAACCACTTCAGCCCATTGTTGACCAGGCCATTGTTTGAGATACGGCACTGTGTCGCTTTAACTGACAATTGTGCGGTCGTGCGGCACTGTACCCAAACATAATTGATGTCCTTTTTTTTTTCCCCACAAATAAAGCTTTCTTTTGGTGGTATTTGATTACCTCGGTGGTTTTCATTTTTGCGCTATAAACAAAAAGAAGACTGACAATTTTGGAAAAAAAAAAAAAACACTATCTTTTACTTTTTGCTAACAAATATCCCCCCAAAAAATTGCAATAAGTGTATATTGATTGGTTTGTGCAATAGTTATAGCGTCTGCAAAATAGAGGATAGATTTATGACTTTTTTTAATTTATTTTATTTTTTACAGCGATTTTTTTTTTTTTTTTTTTTTTTTTTTTTATCGGGACTGCGATATTGCGGCAGACAAATCTGAAATTTTTGGGACCATTGACATTTATACAGCCAATTAGTGCTATAAAAATGCACTAATTACTGTGTAAATGACAGGGAAGGGGTTAACACTAGTGGGTGATCAAGGGATTAACTGTGTTCCCTAATGTGTGGGGGGGTGGGACTGATTTGGGGGAAATATAACTGTGGCAGCTGGTCTGTAATCGGTTAAGATGGCCCTAAATGTTTGCTACCCTTACTAAATTCGGTTTTCACGGACCCTTCATCACGGCATTTAAAATTCTCTACTCTAATACCTCACCCCAAGTCCAAATGGCTTCTTTTATGTCCCGATCCTTCCTAATGTCTAATGGCACTAGACAGGGCTGCCCTCTTTCCCCACTTCTTTTCATCCTATGCCTAGAGCCCCTGGCAGAGGCTGTAAGATCCCATCTGACATCTGAGGGGTACCCATGCGTCATTGGGAATTTAAACTATCTCTATTTGCGGACAATGTACTTCTGAATCTTACCAGCCTACATATTCCCCCCCCCCCCTTCCTGCATGCTCTCCTATCCTAGTTTAGCTCTCTATCCGGATACAAAGTTAACACATCTAAAACAGAAGCCTTTCCGCTACATATACCGCCTGCAGACCTTTTTATAGCTTCAAAACTTATACCCTTATTGTTGGTGCACCTACTTTCTCAAGTACCTGGGAGTACAAATCACACCATCGTACTCATCCCTGTACTCTGCAAATTCTATCCCCCCTGTTCAAGGACATCAAGGCCATGTTGATGCGTTGGAATCCTCTCCCAATAGCTTGGATAGGTAGGATCAATGTGTTGAAAATGTCAGTTATGCCAAAATTACTGTATTTTTTTGAGACCCTGTCTATCCCTATTCCTATGGCCCAATTAAAATTGCTCAAACTATGGTTTCTTAATTTTTTTTGGAAGGACAGATCTTTTCCCCCAGAAGTTGTGGAGGTCTGGGAGCCCTGGACATTAACAAATATTATCTGGCCTTCCACCTCCGTGCAGTGGTGTCCTGGTCTAGTTTAATGCCGCTGAATAGGTGGTCGGGGATTGAGATGACCTCTTTGTTCCCAGCTCATCCTTGCTCCTTTAGTCGCCTGCATTATTTTCGGATCCCAAACTCTATAGTCTCTGTTGTTTTTCATTGAGGATATGCTCATGTCACACAATTCTTCCTCTCTTCCCCGTGTCCCCCACTCTCTAATGTAATCTTTAATCCTTTTATTTTGGGAGTGGGATGGGCTACGGATAGCTTATCCCACTCCTGAATGCTCCCTTTGGCACAGGCTGGCTGTTCCAACTCTTTGTACACCCAGTCAGATGTAAATTTTGCCCTTTTGCCGACCTTCAAACTAAATATCAGATACCGAAACATATGTTATTTTTCTACCTTCATATAACCCACTATTTATCAACTCTCTCTCCCTGTCCCTTATTCTACTATTCAATTCTATTCAACTTCCTAAGTATCCAGATGTGTGGCACAGAGAGAGACAGCATTTAAAGTGTAATTTTTCTGGTACAGGACCCCGAGGTATTACATCATTTTGACCCCTCTTTGTTGGAGATGTGGTAAGAGGGACTCTACCATATCTTTTGGCAGTGCAAGTTAATTGTAGATTTCTGGTCCATGGTGGTGTCTCTGCTCCAGCAAATTTTTAAGTCCCCTCTTTTGCCGGATCCATTACATCTCCTCCTAGGTCTCCCATTCCCTAGTCTGGGAAAGGCCTTGAATAGATTGGCTTCCAATATTTTACTAGCTGCTAAGAGAGCCATTCCACTGTGTTGGTTATCTCCCTCCCCCCAACCCAAGCTCAGTTTCTATAAGCTATTGCTGACATACGTAGAATGGAGCACATGACAGCCATAGTAGAGGATGCTGTTGACAGGTTTGACAAGATCTGGGACCTGTGGAATCATTCTGAGTATGGTTCTTGCTCCTGAATCCCTCTTGTACCCCACATACAGCTCCATGTCCTCCTGTCACCTCCCACGCTTCCGATCTCTTTGCAGACCTAGTTACATAATGCAGCTTAATACTGTACTTCCTAGGTCTATGTTCTTGGTGTACACCCTGCTGACACTCAATTGTCATTGGCTATAGCCTTTTCAGTAGTGTTGCCTATTTTATGATCAACATGTTTTTCTTTTTTTTTTTGTGTTTTGATTTCTCTGACTTTACTGTGCATAATGTGCGTTATTTGTACTCCAACAAAGCTTCAATAAAAAAATACAAGAAAATAAAAAAATGTTGTTTTACATTAGTGATGCTCATTTTTTACTTGCCATGGTTGTTACATAATTGTTGCACTCAGTATACTTAAACTAAATCAAAGTAATTTTCTGGTTTAATAAAAAGAGAAAAAAATGTTGTCTTTTGTAGTCTAGTTTAGTAAATGGAGGTGAAATTGCACTAACACAGTGCTTGTATGCTCTCTTTACTCCATAGTAACCAGCTATTAGTGTAATTTAAAATGTAAGAGTACTCTTTAACAGATTGCACAACCTCACTAACAGCAGAGAGCATTAGTGAACAACATATAGTGTATTAAAAATAACTTTCATTAAGTGATTATGTGGCAGTGTGGTGTAAATAATTTACTGGTGCTGTTGCTCATCTACTGGTATATAAATCAATATGGACCTACAACCATAAAGAAGTCAAACGTAATGGCCTTGGAGTTCTGAAAGCATCTTTGGGGCGGTTTGGGAGCCCCTACCTTCTGAAGCTCCTGAAAAGCGATTTCGAAGTGCCGCAACACAGGCATTTTTAACCTCTTTGGCCGCTAGCTAGGGGTTAAAAGCACCTTAACCACTTCAATACTGGGCCTATTCTGACACTTCTCTCCTACATGTACAAATCATCATTCTTTTGCTAGAAAATTATGCAGAACCCCCAAACATTATTTATGTTTTTTTAGCAGACACCCTAGGGAATAAAACTACGGTCATTGCAACATTTTATCTTGCACGGTATTTGCGCAATAATTTTTCAAACGCTTTTTTTTTGGGGGAATAAAATTGTTTCATGAATTAAAAAAATAACAAAACAGTAAAGTTAGCCCAATTTTTTTTGTAAAATATGAAAGATTATGTTACACCGAGTAAATAGATACCTAACATGTCACGCTTTTAAAATTGCGCACACTCATGGAATGGCGCCAAACTTCAGTACTTAAAAATCTCCATAGGCAACGCTTTACATTTTTTTACAGGTTACCAGTTTAGATTTACAGAGGAGGTCTAGTGCTAGAATTGTTGCTGACGCGCTAACGCACGCCGCGATACTTCACATATGTGGTTTAAATGGCGTTTACATATGTCGGCGGGACTTAAGCATGCGTT
>CM056052.1:274759217-274981717 GCA_029574335.1 Rana kukunoris
ACGGTCCACGGACCATTTCCATCGGATATGTCCGATCGGGAGTTTGATCCGATGGCGTGTACACACCATCGGATCAAATTCCCCGCCGCCGGACGGCGCGGTGACGTGGCGATGACGCGGCGGTGACGTTGACGCCGCCGCGTCACCGCTACGTCACCGCACCAGGAAGTAAAACACTTCCGCGCATGCGCCGAATCCATTCGGCAGCGGCGCGGCGGCGGTGGGAGCCGACATGTCTGCTGGTAAGTGTACTAACCAGCAGACATGTCGGGCGGACAGATTCCCACCGGATAGATTTCAAAGCTTGCTTTGAAATCTGTCGGGTGGACAAATCTGTCCGCTAGCCCATACACACGAGCGGAGATGTCTGCTGAAACAGTCCATCGGACCGTTTTCAGCGGACATATCCCCTCGTGTGTACGCGGCCTAAGACTGCTTTCACACTGATGTGCTGCAGTATACCCACACAGTGTAGTGCACCTGTGTCTGCGGGTTAGCTGAACTTTGCTATAGACTCCATCTGTGGCAAAAGCCGGCACTGTAGAGAAAGTATCGGCTTATGGGGCTCTGCTCTGCAGCCGCTTTCTTCCTCTACCACCAGCTTCATTCACAACACTGTCGCTGTGGTATGGCGGGTCAGCAACCTGCAATCTGGACTTGCCAACCCACCATTCCAGAGAAGGAGGTCGCGGGCCACATCAGAGAGCTCCGCGGGCCACATGTGGCCCCCGGGCCACTGGTTGGCCACCCCGGTATACGCCGATATACATCGGCAGAATGGCACGGCTGGGCACAATCACGGAAGCAGCGGGACTCGCGGACGCGATCGTCGCCGGAGCCCCCGCGATCGGTCCCCGTAGCTGAAGAACGGTGAGAGGTGTGTGCAAACACACCTTCCACTGTTCTTCACAGTGGCGCTGTCATTGATCGTCCGTTCCCTGATATAGGGAAAGGCGATCAATGACGTCACACGTTCAGCCCCACAGTTAGAAACACATATGAGGTCACACTTAACCCCTTCAGCGCCCCCTAGTGGTTAACTCCCAAACTGCAATTGTCATTTTCACAGTAAACAATGCATTTTTATAGCTTTTTTTTGCTGTGAAAATGGTCCCAAAAATGTGTCAAAATTGTCCGATGTGTCTGCCATAATGTCAGTCACGAAAAAAATTGCTGATCAATAAAACTATCCCCTATTTTCTAAACGCTACAGATTTTGTGCAAACCAATCGATAAACGCTTATTGCGATTTTTTTTTTTATTTTTATTTTTTTTATCAAAAATAGGTAGAAGAATACGTATCGGCCTAAACTGAGGAAAACATTTTTTGTTATATATTTTTGGGGGATATTTATTATAGCAAAAAGTAAAAAATATTGCATTTTTTTTTCAAAATTGTCGCTCTGTTTGTTTATAGCACAAACAATAAAAACCGCAGAGGTGATCAAATACCACCAAAAGAAAGCTCTATTTGTGGGAAAAAAGGACGCCAATTTTGTTTGGGAGCCACGTCGCACGACCACGCAATTGTCAGTTAAAGCGATGCAGTGCCGAATCGCAAAAAGGGGCCTGGTCCTTTACCTGCATTTTGGTCCGGGTCCTAAGTGGTTAACAGATAAATATGTGTCTGTGTAGTTTGTTTAAACCTTATCACCATAAATAATAACATTAGATTTTTTTTACTCCAGGAGTATATAAGTTTGGAAATTCTAGAGAAATGCTTAAATAATACAATATGATTTCACTAAACCCATTCGATTTTTGTCAACCTAAATTATTCTAGTCAATTAACCACTTGCCGACCACCGCACGACTATTTACGTCGACAACATGGCACGGGCAGGCAGATTGGCGTACAGGTATGTCCCTTTAAATTTGCTGCCCAGCGGGCGCGCGGGTCCTGGGAACTCTATGTTCCTGGGAGGCTCGCGATTGCGGTTGGCAAGGGCACAACAGTGAAATGCCTTTGTAAACAAGGCATGCCCCTATTCTGCCTAGTGACACTGTCACTGATGACTGTTCCCCTTGATTGGGAAGAGTTATCAGTGACGTGTCGCGTGTAGCCAAGCCCCCTAACAGTAAGAATCACTTCCTAGGGAACACTTAACCCCTGCAGCGCCACCTAGTGGTTAACCCCTTCACTGCCAGTGTAATTTTTACAGTAATTGGTGCATTTTTTTATAGCACCGATCGCTGTAAAATTGCAATGGTCCCAAAATGGTGTCAAAAGTGTCCGATGTTTCTGCCATAATGTCGCAGTCATGATAAAAATGGCTGATCGTCGCCATAACTAGTAAAATAGTTTTTTTAGAAAAATTACATAAAATAGTCCCCTATTTTGTAGAAGATATAACTTTTGCGCAAACCAATCAAGAATACGTAATGGCCTAAACCAATCAAGAATACGTAATGGCCTAAACTGTGGAAACAATGTATGTATTAGGGCAAAAATGTAAAAAAAAATTTTTTTCAAAATTTAAATCGCAGAGGTGATCAAATGGCACCAAAAGAAAGCTCTATTTGTGGGAAATAGAGGACGTCAATTTTTGTTTGAGCCACTTCACATGACCGCGCAATTGTCAGTTAAAGCGGTGTCGAATCGCAAAAAGTGGCCTGGTCTGTGACCACCAAAATGGTCCAGGGCTGAAGCGGTTGAAATGTACTGGAGATTTTAATCTACTAAAATGTAGGATATTTTAGTTGACTAAAATTACTGCAGATTTAATTGACTAAATACTACGAAAATTAAAACCATTCTGATGAGTAAAATGGCATTTTAGTCAAGACCATGACTAAATCTAAATACAAATTTTGCACCAAATTTAACACTGGTGTGACCGAGCCCTCAGACTGGTGTGCCCCAAGATTGTGCACAATTCTGAAGCATGCCTTGACTGAAAAAAGATTGAGAAACACTGTTCTAGACAACAGCTACCTAAATCTTTAACTTCAATTGTTTGGCGATGGCCACAACTTTTTTTTTAAAATGATCTATTAACATACCCCAGTTTAAAATTATGAAATCGGTGTCCTACATTTCCATAACATAATATTTAAATTTCATTTACATTGACCTAACAATTTTTTTTGTTTCTTGTGTATTTCACTTTGATATGTATTTGGGATGTTGGTACAAACTGATATGAGTTAAACAGTGAAGTTTCAAATGCTTTGCTTTATAGCTGCACGATTAATCGTCAAGAATCGTTATCGCAATCTTTTTCCCGTTGCGATTCTTGACACAGGGTTTCACAATCTTTGACATGAAATTAATTTTCTCTCTGCACTTTGGTATGCAAAGAATTTCCTGTCTGCTCTCAGCCAAAAGTCAGTCTGGGCAATCTGCCAGGTCTGGGCAGCCTGCCAAGTTTTGAAAACATTGTATCTCTTTAAAGGAATAAACTTCTTCTGTTCTTTTTCTGACAGCTCTTTTTATTTTTTACTTGTTGCTATAATAAATATCCCAATTAAAAAAAAAAACACATTTTTTTTTCTCAGCTTAGGGCGATACGTATTCTTCTACATATTTTTGGTAAAAAAAAAAAAATCGCAATAAGCGACTGGTTTGCGCAAAAGTTATAGCGCTTACAAAATAGGGGAGAGAATTATTATTTTTTATTATTTTTTTTTTACTAGAAATGGCGGCGATCTGCGATTTTTATTGGTACTGCGACGTTATGGCGGACACATCGGACACTTTTGACACATTTTTGGCGCCATTCACATTTATTCTGCGATCAGTGCTATAATTATGCACTAATTACAGTATAAATGTGACTGGCATTGAAGGGGTTAACACTAGGGGGTGAGGAAGGGGTTAAATGTGTATGCTAGGTGTGTTCTAACTGTGGGGGGAGGGTGACTGGGGGGGTGAGCAATCTGTGTCCCTATGTAGGAAGGAACACAGATCGGGCTCCTCCCCTCCAGAGACAGGACATTGTCTCTGTGTGAGCCGGCAATGAGAGATGATCTATGAGAGATCATCTCTCATTCGCCCACAGATCGCATCGCAAACAGCCGCTCTGAATGGCCGTTTGCCGCGATCTGTGATTGGCCGTGTCCAAGGGACACGGACAACACAGGGCTTCCCCGCAGCGCGCTCTACAGCGCGCGCTGGGAACGCCAGAATGACATGCCGTCAAATGACGGCATGTTGGCTATTTAGGCCCGCGCTGTTGCCGTCATCCGACGGTAGCGCGGGCCTCAAGTGGTTAATGAATAAAAAATAAATAAAAAAACTAGCCAGTAAAGTTAGGTAAAAAGAGATGAATCTGCGCCACAGACAATTTAAATAAAAATAAAAAGTGGTGTAATAAAAATTAAAAGGTGATTAAGTTTGAAGTGGCTGCCCCTACATAAAAACCCACCTAGGTGGGAGTGAATATTAGGTAAAAAATAGCAGGTAATGGCACCTACTAGAAATAAAGTGTAAAGGAATGTGCAAATAAATATAAATATAAATGGTGTCTGTCCAAAAGAGTGCTGGTCCTAGTCAAAGTATAACATATATAACACAAAATAAGTTGAATATTAATAATTATGTGATTGAATTAGTATAAATATAAAAATAATCATAAAAGTCCAATTCCTAGTGATAAAAATTTCCAAAATAGGTGTTGCAAGATTAAATGATGATAATAATAATAATCCAAGAAAAGTCCAGTTTTATAAAAATATATATATTTTCAAGATTGCTTCCGAAAAGTAATGCTATAAGGTGATATGTGCTTCATGCAGGTATAGCCGTCAGTGGATCACTCAGTGCTCTCCCCCAATGGTCCCGCACTCACCGGATCCAACTACCCCTGCAGGGGTAATAGGCTTTCTCAATAAGTCTCCACACTTCAATAAAATCTGCCTGGTTTCCTCACATGGGGTCTATCCAACCATTCAGCCGCTCATAGAGAAGATAGGATGAAACGAAAATGCCCAATAGCGTGATACCGTTTTGTAACAAGTAAAATGTATTCTTGATAAATAATGGGTACTCGCAATTTACATGCAGTTAAAAAGCCTTTAGAAAATATGTGCTGTAGCTCTAAGGAACGTTCGCTCGACCGGTTTCGTCGTTCTGACGTCATCTGGAGCGCTCCAGATGACGTCAGAATGACGAGACCGGTCGAGTACCCATTGTTTATCAAGAATAAATTTTACTTGTTACAAAACGGTATCACGCTATTGGGCATTTTCGTTTCATCCTATCTTCTCTATGAGCGGCTGAATGGTTGGATAGACCCCATGTGAGGAAACCAGGCAGATTTTATTGAAGTGTGGAGACTTATTGAGAAAGCCTATTACCCCTGCAGGGGTAGTTGGATCCGGTGAGTGCGGGACCATTGGGGGAGAGCACTGAGTGATCCACTGACGGCTATACCTGCATGAAGCACATACAGTGCCTGCCGCCGAGAATGTGTTTTCAGCACGCCAGCATCGCGCTGAATCTCGGCGACAGGCTGCCGATATCTCGCACACGCTGGAATAGTAAAAGCACATTCCAGCGAGCGCGTCATAGAAGCGACGGGGATCCGACGCGGATTCCCGCCAATTCTACACGTGGGCGGAGTTTGTTATGAATCCTGAACGAGAAATCCCCGCCGGATTTTTAAAGAAAAATCCGGCATGGGTTCCCCCCTCAGGAGCATAACGGGCCCTTAGGTCGGTTTTGGGTTGTAAGGAGACCCCCTACGCCGAAAAAACGGCGTGGGGGTCCCCCCACAATCCATAACAGACCCGTATCCAAAGCACGCCGGCCGTCCGGTCATGAAGGGAGTGGGGGCGAGCGAGCGCCCCCCCCCCCCCCCCCGGGGCCGTACCGGGCAGCATGCCCTCAACATGGGGGGGTCAGGTGCTCTGGGGCAGGGGGCGCACTGCGGCCCCCCACCCCAGAGCACCCTGTCCCCATGTTGATGAGGACAGGGCCCCTTCCCGACAACCCTGGCCGTTGGTTGTCGGGGTATGCGGGCGGGAGGCTTATCGGAATCTGGAAGCCCCCTTTAATAAGGGGGCCCCCAGATACCGGCCCCCCACCCTAAGTGAATGAGTATGGGGTACATTGTACCCCTACCCATTCACCTGCAAATACAAAGTGTAAACACAAATAAAACACACAGGGTATTGAAATATTTTATTAGTTGGCCGCCGGGGGGGGGGTGTGTATGATCGCTTTTATAAAAGCGCCCCCCTCCGGCGGGCTTCTGTGGGGGGTGGGTGCCGCCGTCTGGTTCTCTTCCGCCGCCGGGGGGCGCTTTGATAAAAGCGCCCACCACCCGGCGGGCTTCTTTCGACGTCTTCGGCGGCGGGGGGGTCTTCTCCCACTCTCCGGGGTCTTCTCCCGCTCTCCGGGGGTCTTCTCCCGCTCTCCGGGGGTCTTCTCCCACTCTCCGGGGTCTTCTCCCGCTCTCCGGGGGTCTTCTCCGCTCTCCGGGGGTCTTCTTCTTCTTCAGGACTCGCCGCCGCTATCTTCGTGTGTTAGCTCAATTACTAGCGGCGGCGGCCCCCTCTTCTGCGACGTCGGCATCTTCTTCTTCTTCTGCTGTCCAGATGTTGACGCGACGCATCCTTCCGCTGTTATGCCGGGCGCGCGGCTCGCAGCGAAATATATAGGCCTGTCTTGTGACGTCGCAGTCCCATCATGCTCCGGTAGGTATCACGTGGGTAGGTAGCCACGTGGTACCTACCGGAGCATGATGGGACTGCGACGTCACAAGACAGGCCTATATATTTCGCTGCGAGCCGCACGCCCGGCATAACAGCGGAAGGATGCGTCGCGTCAACATCTGGACAGCAGAAGAAGAAGAAGAAGATGCCGACGTCGCAGAAGAGGGGGCCGCCGCCGCTAGTAATTGAGCTAACACACGAAGATAGCGGCGGCGAGTCCTGAAGAAGACCCCCGGAGAGCGGGAGAAGACCCCCGGAGAGCGGGAGAAGACCCCCGGAGAGCGGGAGGAGACCCCCGGAGAGTGGGAGGAGACCCCCGGAGAGTGGGAGGAGACCCCCGGAGAGTGGGAGGAGACCCCCGGAGAGTGGGAGAAGACCCCCGGAGAGCGGGAGAAGACCCCCCCGCCGCCGAAGACGTCGAAAGAAGCCCGCCGGGTGGTGGGCGCTTTTATCAAAGCGCCCCCCGGCGGCGGAAGAGAACCAGACGGCGGCACCCACCCCCCACAGAAGCCCGCCGGAGGGGGGCGCTTTTATAAAAGCGATCATACACACCCCCCCCCCCGGCGGCCAACTAATAAAATATTTCAATACCCTGTGTGTTTTATTTGTGTTTACACTTTGTATTTGCAGGTGAATGGGTAGGGGTACAATGTACCCCATACTCATTCACTTAGGGTGGGGGGCCGGTATCTGGGGGCCCCCTTATTAAAGGGGGCTTCCAGATTCCGATAAGCCTCCCGCCCGCATACCCCGACAACCAACGGCCAGGGTTGTCGGGAAGGGGCCCTGTCCTCATCAACATGGGGACAGGGTGCTCTGGGGTGGGGGGCCGCAGTGCGCCCCCTGCCCCAGAGCACCTGACCCCCCCATGTTGAGGGCATGCTGCCCGGTACGGCTCAGGAGGGGGGGGCGCTCGCTCGCCCCCACTCCCTTCCTGACCGGCCGGCCGGCGTGCTTTGGATACGGGTCTGTTATGGATTGTGGGGGGACCCCCACGCCGTTTTTTCGGCGTAGGGGGGTCTCCTTACAACCCATAACCGACCTAAGGGCCCGTTATGCTCCTGAGGGGGGAACCCATGCCGGATTTTTCTTTAAAAATCCGGCGGGGATTTCTCGTTCAGGATTCATAACAAACTCCGCCCACGTGTAGAATTGGCGGGAATCCGCGTCGGATCCCCGTCGCTTCTATGACGGCTTTGTCTCCATCGCGGCAAGCCAGCTCGGCGCTGGCTCCCGCGATGGGGCTCGTAGGTGGTCAATCTCGCCGAGAAAGGGAGCGAGATTGACACAATATCCCAGTCACCTACTGTATCACCTTATAGCATTACTTTTCGGAAGCAATCTTGAAAATATATATATTTTTATAAAACTGGACTTTTCTTGGATTATTATTATTATCATCATTTAATCTTGCAACACCTATTTTGGAAATTTTTATCACTAGGAATTGGACTTTTATGATTATTTTTATATTTATACTAATTCAATCACATAATTATTAATATTCAACTTATTTTGTGTTATATATGTTATACTTTGACTAGGACCAGCACTCTTTTGGACAGACACCATTTATATTTATATTTATTTGCACATTCCTTTACACTTTATTTCTAGTAGGTGCCATTACCTGCTATTTTTTACCTAATAGCCAGTAAAGTTATCCCATTTTTTTTTTTTGTATAAATGTAAAAGACTTTACGCCGTGAGAATCGTGATCTTCATTCTAAGCAAAAAAATCGTGATTCTCATTTTGGCCAGAATCGTGCAGCTCTACTTTGCTTCTTTAAAAAAAAAAAAGAAAATTGATCTAAAATTAGATTTTAACCGCATGAAAAACACATTTTCACCTGGGTAAATCTCCTTCTTCAGCACAGTAAATCATCTGTCAATAATTCTCTTGAGCATTTTCTTTGTCATGTGATTTATTTTTTTATTTTTTTGTTAATGCAGATATGAATGGTTCCAGACAGATTCTAATGTTATCGTAGACATATACACCAAGCAAAAGGTAAGATTAAAGAAAAAGGCTAGTGAAGCAAGTTTGTTTGAGTGATTTGGCTACATTTGGAAAAGATATGTGTGCAGTATGTTACTTTCATATTGTTCAGTCACATATGCGTTGCTGATTCTTATGAACATATGTAAGCTTTCCAAGCTGGAAAATGAATAAATGATAAAGGGAGCAATATAATGCATGCCATTTTGCCTGTAAAATAAACTCAACTTCAGTCAAACACTGTATTTCGAATTTGGAAATCTTGTCAATCATTTATAGTACATACTGTATATTAGTTTTGAAATAGTAATATACTGCACTTTCTGCATACATACAGTAAATAAACATATTGGCCCGAATTCACATACATCGGCGCATATATATGCCACCATAGCGTATCTGTTTTACGCTACGCCGACGCAGCACAGGGAGGCAAGCATGGAATTCACAAAGCAAATGCTCCCAAGGTTGCGCCGGCGTTGTGTAATTTCGTAGGCGTAAGCTGGCATAGGTGGAAGTGGGTGTGACCCCATGCAAATTATGGTCCGAGCGTGGTGCAATGATTTACGCCCAGCATATCATGAACGGCGCATGTGCCGTGGCACAGACGTATGACCAGCAGCCCTGTGCGCATACTCGCAACTACGCCTGCGCAACTTCCTGAGATACGCCGGCCCACCGGCTTACGCCGAGCACATAAATACGCCCAGCCATATGCCCGTCCAGCACAAAAGTACACCGTTTGCTTGTTTCCCCCCTGGAGCACAGTACTTTTGTTTGGCCATGGCAGCTCCTAAGTTGAACAAGGAGAGGAGGAAGAAAAACTTCTCCTTGGAAGAGAGGGCTATCCTGACCTCTGCGATACGGCAGTATATGTACCTCCATGGCGCACAGAGTGCCAGGACCAGTAAGGCACGGAAGAGGGAGATATATGAGAAGATCACCCTGGAGGTCAATGCTCTTGGGCATGAGAGCAGGACCCCCGACGATATCCAGAAGAAGATAAACGATATGAGACGTCGGGTCCGTGATAAGCTGGCCATGATGAGGATTCACATCAGGGGCACGGGAGGAGGAGCAGCTTCTGCTCAGAAGTTGACCGATGAGGGGGGGTCATCGCCAGCTCTCTGGGGCAGGAGCAGGTGGAGGGCATGGAGGGCTTTGGTAAGTGTGTTAAATCCCCCATCCAGTGTGTAGCATGTGAGGGGGTGCAAGGGAACATGTGACAAGTGTGTGGGTCCACCAACATGTGAATGTTTTGTGTCATCCACAGATGTGCTGGAGGGCGCTGGGCCGTTGTCTGCCGGTTTCCGACCCATGCCATCCCCGGAACATCCTCTGCCTCAGCTTGACCCCCTGGGAAGCCCGGTAATATTGGTGGAGGGGAGTGCCCACACCTCTCCTCTAGAGATAGTTGAGGTGGAGCCGGTGGGTCTCCACCAGGAGGAATGCCTCTATTTTAAGGAGGTTTCCACTTTCCCTGGACCCTTGCCTTCTGCCGCTGATGCTCATGGGTGGGTTTGATGATGTGGTGGGACATGCGTGTGAGGATTGCGGGGACAACCTGGTGCACACATCTGCTCATGGTGGATTGTGACATCCCAGACACGACTCCACTTGTACGTTGGAAAGATCCACTGGCAAGGAAATGGAGTGTTGCCAGTACCTTGACCAGTGGCTGCACTGCATGTGGGCGTCCCGTCTGGCTGGTGATTTCATCATGCAGGGCTGTGGCTAATTCCAGGATGGCATCGGGGCTGAATCTGAAGATGCGATACACCTCCGATTCCCCCATGCCAAATACGTTAATGCGCGTTCGGTATATCCTCTCTTGTGCCCTCCTCCGTGCCTGTGGACACAGTAGTGCTATGACCATGGCTGACCCTGGCATGTTGGCATACGGATGTGTTGTCCTGCAAGTGTGGTTGCTCAGCTAGTCTGTAACGGTGCTGCTGCAGCTGCTCTCCAGCTGACCTGTGGACGTCTGTTGCTGAGTTGCACCTCCTTTATGGGGAATAACTTTGCCCCGGGCGTACACTTGCGCGTGTAGCCAGCGTCGGGCGCACGAATGTTCGTGTATCTCCCTAATTTGCATATTTAAAGGGACACTAAAGTCAGGGATTTAAAAAAAAAAAAATAACAAACATGCGATACTTACCTCCCCTGTGCAGTTCGTTTTGCACAGAGTGGCCCGGAAAGCTGTCTTCTGGGGTCCCTCGGCGGCTGTCTGGGCTCCTCCTCGCAAAAGCTTTCCCTCTTCATGCGAGGGCGCTCGCATGGAGGAAAGCTTTTGCGAGCGCGCTCCCGTGATACAGCGGCGGCCATAGCCGCCGACTGTATCACTCGGCTCCGCCCCCCAGCGCGCCGCATCATCCGCTCTGATTGACAGCAGCGCTAGCCAATGGCTGCGCTGCTATCAATCTGCCCAGCCTAGCCAATCAACGGCCAGGCTGGGAACCGAAGAGGACGACGTGGACGCGCCCAGGAGATTCGAACGGTCAGGTAAGTACAACGGGGGCTCGGGGGGGGCCAGTGCTGCTAGATGTTTTTTTACCTTCATGCATAGGATGCATGAAGGTAAAAAAACTTGTAACTTTATAACCCCTTTAAAAATAGAAAATCAATGGGAGCGCCACATGCGTCCAGCGTAAATATGCGCCCATGGTACGCCAGGGTAGGCAAGTTACGTCGGTGGGATGAAGCCTATTTTTAGGCGTATCTTCGTTTGTGGGTCCGGCGCACAGATACGACGGCGCATATTTGCACTTACGCGGCGTATCTGTAGATACGTCGACGCAGGTGCTTTGTGAATCCGGGCCATACTGTACAAAGTTTGACGTTCTAGGTTAGGGAATTTTTAAAAAAAGAGGGTAACTAAAGTCAGGTATTCCAAGAGAGTTATGTTAAAGATCGAAGATGAAAAAGCATTAACGTTCATACGTATAAAAATGGCTAAAAACGATAACCTCTATCAGCCCATAGTGAGTTAGTTTAGGAAAGGAATAAATTGAGAAGAGTAGCCCCTTATCTAGTAGTCGGCATTCTAATAAGATCATTGCAAGGGCATGCAGTACAGTCCTCAAAACAAGTGTCACAGATCCTAGTGTAACATCAAAGGATACAATGGCATCTCTTAGACCTGGTTAGTTCAGAATTTATTGGACAGCCATTTTTAACAAAGGTTCTATTCATAAGAAGTTACCTAGGAAACTACTGCCCCCCATTTAAAACATTGATGCTCAACTTGCCACTGATAGGCTGTCAGGATGTGCAACTGGAATGGTTGTCTTTGGACAGATCAGGCAAACCCTGTGTTTTTTTGTTCTTTTTTTTAGTAAACAATGGTATGTATGGAGAACACACTATTACAAACCAACACCCAATCCAAGCTGTGATTTTTTTCCCAAACCTACAGCAAAATGTAAGCGCATCGGTTTGTGATATAAATCTTTAAGAAGATCATGTCATCAGACCACTTTACTTCTACCTCGGAAGAGGGAGCAGAGGTGTTGGTCCAGCACAGAGAGTACATATAAACTCTCAGAAGAGGAGAGGGCTATAATGTGCAAGTTGGGAGGAGCAAGTTCAAAGGCATATTGCAGGTGAATAATGAATAGAAAAGAAAAACCCTGCAAGCAAGTATGTAAAATACTTGATTTTTCATTTTATTTTTATTTTTTTACCTGCACTTATTTACATTGGTCACAGGGCTTATACAACCAAGAGGGTGTGTAAAAAGGCAGCTGTGAGCAGTAGGGAAAAATAATTATTTGATCCCCTGCTGATTTTGTAAGTTTGCCTAGTTACAAAGAAATTAAGGGTCTATCATTTTTTATCATAGGTGTATTTTAAATGATAGAGACAATGAATATCAACCAAAAATCCAGAAAAAACACATGATACAAATGTTATAAATTTGAGTTGCAGTTTAGTGAGTAAAATAAGTATTTGATTCCCAAGCAAAACATGACTTAGTACTTGGTGGGGAAACCCTTGTTGGCAAGCACAGAGACTAGATGTGCTTGGTTATCAGGTTTGCACACCTCCTAGAGGTCCACTCTTCTTTACAGATAAAACTTTAAGCCAAATCTTTAAGGTTTCTTGGCTTGGCAACTCGAAGTGTCAGCTCCCTCCATTAAATTTTCTATAGGATTAAGGTCTGGAAACTAGCTAGGCCACGCCATGTCCTTTAATGTGCTTCTTTATGAGACATTCATTTGTTGCCTTGGCAGTATGTTTTGGGTCATTGTCATGCTGGAAGACCTATCTTTGGCGATCGGGCTGAGAAGGTTCTCACCCAAGATTTTACAATACATGGAGCTGTCCATTGGCCTCTCAATGTGGCAAAGTCGGCCTGTACCTTTAGCAGAGAAACGGCCCCAAAGCATAATGTTTCCACCTCTGTGCTTGACTGTAGGGATGTGTTCTTGGGGTCACAGTCAGCATTTTTATTCCTCCAAACACGGCGAGTCGAGTTAATTCCAAAGAGCTAAGTTTTGGTCTCACCTGACTACAGCACTTTCTTCCAATACTTCTCTGAATCGTTAAAATGTTCATTGGAAAACTTCAGATGGGCCTGTACATGTGTCTTCTTGAGAAGGGGGACCTTGCAGACGCTGCAGGATTTTAACCCGTGGCCGTGTATTGTGTTACCAGTGGTTTGTTTGGTGACTGGTCCCAACTAACTTTGAGGTCATTCACAAGCTCTTCCTGTGTAGTTTTGGGCTGACCCCTTGCTTTTTCATGATCATATTTGCCCCATAAGCAGAAATCATGCATGGAGCTCTAGACCAAGGGCAATTGATGGTTATTTAGTATTTCTTACATTTGTGAATAATCGCTCCAACAGTTGTCTCCTTCTTCTCACCAAGCTTCTTGCTGATGGTCTTGTAGCCCATTCCTTGTGCAGGTCTACAGTCTTGTCCTTGATGTCTGTTGACAGCTCTTTGGCCTTGCCCATCATGTTGAAGTTTAAATGCAAGAAAGAGATTCTGTGGACAGGTGTCTTTTATACTCCTAACGAGTTATCGTTAGGAGCACCTTCTTAAATTGACAGGACTAATCTGTGTACTACATTAGCACATACTGTACTGTAGCCAGTATGTGGGAGCCAGAATTATTGTTGGTTGGTAGGGGATCAAATAATTTTACTCACTGGACTGCAACGCAATATATAACATTTGTATCATGTGTTCTTTCTGGATTTTTGGTTGATATTCTCTCCAGACCTTAATCTTATAGAAAATGTATGAAGGGAGGTGAACCTTCAAGTTACCAAGCGACAGCAAAAAAACTTGAAGGATTTAGAGAATATCTGTAAAAAAAGAGTGGACCAAAATTCCTTCTGAGATGTGTGCAAACCTGGCAACCAACTACAAGAAACCTCTTACCTTGCCAACAAGAGTTTCTCCACCAAGTAGTAAATCCTGTTTTGGTTGGGGGATCAAATACTTATTTTACTCACTGAACCAAAACATTTTTACAATGTGTTTTTTTGGGGGATTTTGGTTGATATTATTTCTCTATCATTTAACCACTACCCGACGGCCGTACGACTTTGTACGGCCGAAGGGATGTCCTGAATCTCTGACATGCCGATGCGCGTGCCTGGCGGCCGTGATGTCCGCCAGGCACTCGGGAACGGCGGCTACAGGGACAAGACGTGGATCTCTGTGTGTAAACACAGAGATCCATGTCCTGTCAGGGGAGAGAGGAGACCGATCTGTGTCCCTTGTACACAGGGACACAGCATCGGTCACCTCCCCCAGTCACCCCCCCTCCCCCCACAGTTAGAACACAATTTAGGGTACACATTAACCCCTTCCTCACCCCCTAGTGTTAACCCCTTCAATGCCAGTCACATTTATACAGTAATTAGTGCATATTTATAGCACTGATCGCTGTATAGATGTCAATGGCGCCAAAAATGTGTCAAAAGTGTCCGATGTCTCCGCCATAATGTCGCAGTCACGAAAAAAATGCTGATCGCCGCCATTAGTAGTAAAAAATAATAAAAAATTATAATAATTCTGTCCCCTATTTTGTAAGCGCAATAACTTTTGCGCAAACCAGACGCTTATTGCGATTTTTTTTTTTATATATTTTTTTTTTTTTACCAAAAATATGTAGAAGAATACGTATCGCCTAGACTCAGAAAGAAATTCAAAATTGGACTATTTATTACAGCAACAAGTAAAAAAAAGGGATTTTTAAATACAGCTTACCTGTAAAATCCTTTTCTTGGAGTACATCACGGGACACAGAGCGGCATATTCATTACTATGTGGGTTATATGGAGTACCTTCAGGTGTGGACACTGGCAATCTTCAAACAGGAAGTCCCCTCCCTATATAACCCCCTCCCCTAGAGGGAGTCCCTCAGTTTTGTAGCAAGCAGTATGCCTCCCAAAATGGTCACCCAAAAGAGGGGTGGGAGCTCTGTGTCCCGTGATGTACTCCAAGAAAAGGATTTTACAGGTAAGCTGTATTTAAAAATCCCTTTTTCTTTCTCGTACATCACGGGACACAGAGCGGCATATTCATTACTATGTGGGATGTCCGAAAGCAATGCTTTAATGAGGGGAGGGAGACATCTTCCAAAGAAGGATTCAATTTAGAGATAAACTCAAATCATAATAATAATTCCAACTTAGTCAAGAAAAAACTTTTTTTTTTTTTTT
The DNA here is from genome assembly GCA_029574335.1 of Rana kukunoris. Classification (NCBI taxonomy): domain Eukaryota; kingdom Metazoa; phylum Chordata; class Amphibia; order Anura; family Ranidae; genus Rana; species Rana kukunoris. The sequence continues at coordinate 274,774,553 of CM056052.1, forward strand.
TTTTTTTTTTTTTTTTTTTTTATAACCAAGGGTGTTTCTGATCCCGAGGATTTCAAACTGCAGCCTGTAGTACTGCCTGTCCAAAGGCAGAATCCGCATTCCTTCTCACGTCTAGTTGATAAAACCTTGTAAACGTGTGGACTGATGACCACGTTGCCGCCTTGCATATCTGAGCCATAGAGATCTGATGGTGTGCTGCCCAAGAGGCGCCCATGGCCCTGGTAGAATGGGCCTTTACCGACAACGGAGGAGGCAACCTCTTCAACCCGTAGGCTTGAATGATTAATTGTCTAATCCATCTTGAGATGGTGGATTTTGCAGCTGCCTGCCCCTTCTTGGGGCCATCTGGTAGAACGAATAACACATCTGTTTTCCGGATCTTTTCTGTAGCTTTAAGATAGGCCTTCATGGCCTGGACAATATCCAAGGTATGCAGCAACCCCTCCTTTCTAGACGTAGGTTTTGGAAAGAAGGATGGAAGTACCAAATCCTGGTTTAAGTGAAATTTGGATATAACCTTTGGTAGAAAGGAAGGATGGGGCCGGAGAACTGCCCTGTCCTTATGCAGAACAAGATATGGTTCCTTACATGATAAGGCTGCTAATTCTGACACTCTCCTGGCCGAAACTATGGCGACCAAGAAAACCAATTTTCTTGTCAGTAAGAGTAAAGGAATCTCAGCCAAAGGCTCAAAAGGCTGTTTCTGTAGAGTGGACAGGACAAGATTTAGGTCCCAAGGACAAACTGGTGCCTTGACAGGAGGATTAATACGCAAGACCCCCTGTAAGAAGGTCTTTACCAGCGAGTGGGTGGCCAGCGGCCTCTGAAACCACACTGACAGAGCCGAGATCTGTCCTTTGATTGTGCTTAGTGCCAGGCCTTTATCCACTCCTAGCTGGAGAAAACTTAACACCCTATCAATAGTATATTTGCGGCAATTCCATCTTTTGGATTCACACCAGCCTATATAGTTCCTCCACACCCTGTAATAAATTACCCTGGAGACCGGCTTTCTAGCCTTAATCAGGGTAGGGATTACCTGCCTAGACAGACCCCTACCCCTGAGAATCAGGGATTCAGCCTCCAGGCCGTCAAATTTAGACGCTGTAATGTAGGGTGGAGGATCGGACCTTGTGAGAGTAGGTCTGGTTGTAGCGGAAGAGTCCAAGGGTCTCCCACTGCCATATTCAGGACTAGCGAGTACCAAGCCCTCCGGGGCCAAGCTGGAGCTATTAGAATGACTGGCTTGTGCTCCACTCTGATCTTGCGCAACAGGCGGGGGAGTAACTGTAGTGGAGGAAATGCATATAGAAGTTTGAATTGATGCCAAGGGCAAACCAACGCATCGGTTCCGCAGGCCATAGGATCCCTCGCTCGCGACACGAACCTGTCTAGTTTCTTGTTGAACCTGGATGCCATTATATCTACGTCTGGCGTTCCCCACCTCTGGCAGATTGTCTGAAAGACCTGGGGATGCAGAGACCACTCCCCTGGCAACAGACTCTGGCGACTTAAGAAGTCTGCCTGCAGGTTGTCCACTCCGGGAATGAATATCGCTGAAATGCAGGGTACATGAACCTCTGCCCATTGAAAAATCAAGTTCACTTCCCTTTGAGCGGCCTGGCTCCTGGTTCCCCCTTGGTGGTTTATGTATGCCACCGCCGTGGCATTGTCTGACTGGATTCTCACCGGGAACCCCTTTAATCTGGAGGTCCATGCCAACAGGGCTAGGCGAGCAGCTCTGATTTCCAAGATATTGATGGGGAGCTGCCTCTCTGCTTTCACCCAAGTTCCCTGGCGGGAGAACCCCTCGAAGACCGCCCCCCAGCCTGCCAGGCTGGCGTCTGTGGTAACTACCTTCCAGACAACAGGGCTGAAGGATCTTCCCTTTAGAAGGTTCTGAGGGTTCAACCACCAGGCCAGGCTTTGTCGGACCCTTGATGATAGCGTCAAAGGGGACTCTAAGGCATGTGCCCTCTTGCCCCAGGCTGCTAGAATGGCTGCCTGTAGGACGCGAGTGTGGATCTGAGCGTATGGTACTGCCTCGAATGTGGCCACTAGCTTGCCTAGTAATCGCATACACAGGCGAATAGTTGGTCTTTTCTTGTTTATAACCAACTGAACCAACCCCTTGATCGCCCTGATCTTTACAAGGGGCAGGAACACCTTTTGACGTTCCGTGTCTAACCTCATGCCGAGGTATTCCAACTGCTTTGTAGGCTGGAATGCTGACTTTCCCTGGTTTAGGACCCAGCCGAATTCTTCGAGGTACCGAACCGTGAGGTTTACTGCCTTCTGCAGACCCGTCCGTGAATGATCTATAATTAAAAGGTCGTCCAAGTATGCTAGGACTGTGACTCCTTGGATTCTTAAATTGGCCAGAACTGGGGCTAGGATCTTCGTGAATACCCGGGGGGCCGTGGCCAGCCCGAAAGGGAGCGCCCTGAATTGGAAGTGTCGCTGCCCGACCGCGAAGCGTAAAAACCTTTGATGCGACTGAAAGATTGGTACATGAAGGTAAGCATCTTTTATGTCTATGGAGGCCAGAAAATCGTCCTTCTGAAGCGCGGCGGCTGCTGACCGGATGGATTCCATCCGGAAGGACCGCACCCTTAGATAACCGTTTAACCTCTTTAGGTCCAAGATTGGCCTGACATCGCCGTTGGGCTTTGGTATGACAAAGAGATTGGAATAGAAACCTAGGCCTTGCTCTTGGGCTGGCACTTCTATAATTACGTCCTGGCAAAGCAGGTGATCCAAAGCTGCCAGCATTGAGGCCTTCCTTGCTGGATCCCTTGGTAGCCTTGATTCTTGAAAATGAGGCGGAGGATACCTTAGAAACTCCAGTCTGTAACCTGTGGTTACAGATGCCCGGACCCACTTGTCGGGGATCTTGGCTTCCCAAACTTCTGAGAAGAGACGAAGCCTTCCCCCCACCCGTGAGAGTGGGGGCGCCCCTTCATAAGGCAGACTTAGGGGCTGTCTTTGACGGTTTGCGATACCACGGCTTCTTACCCCCAGGGGTTTGTCCCTGCAATCTACTGTTACCGTTGGATCGCGCAGGCGGCCGTCGATACTGCCTGGAATTAGAGGGCCCCGAGACAGGAAAAAGCTGCCTTCTAAATGTAGGAGCCCGGAATGTCTTTTTGACCGGTAAAAGGGTACTCTTGCCATTTGAAATAGTCTGAATATATTTATCCAGATCCTCTCCGAAGAGTCGCCCTCCATGGAAGGGAAATCCTACCAGAAGCTTTTTGCATGGGGGTTCTGCCGCCCAGTTCTTCAACCATAAGAGCCTTCTCATGTGTACCAAACCTAGTGATAAACGAGAAGCCTGCTGGATGGAATCTTTTATAGCATCTACCGCAAAACACAGAACTCTGGGAATGTCAGCAAACTCTTCTGCTTGTTGGGTAGGCATGTCTTTTAACATCTCTTTTGTCTGGTCTTTTAATGCCTGACAAACTCCAATTGCAGCTACCGCTGGCTGCACCACTGCTCCTGCCGTAGCAAAGGATGCTTTTAAAAGTGTTTCTAATCTTTTATCAACCGGATCTCTAAACATATGTATATTTTCCACCGGGCAAGTTAGTGATTTATTCACACATGAGATGGCTGCATCCACTACTGGGAGCTTCCATCTCTTGGAGAATTTTTCCTCCATGGGATAAATGACCGCAAATCTTTTCGGTGGCAGAAAAACCCTGTCCGGCCGTACCCAATCCCGAAAGATCAATTCCTCCAAGAGAGGATGGACCGGAAAAACTGCGTTGCTTAACGGGGCTCTCAAAGAGCCCAGAGAGGATACCGGAGGAACCTGAGGTTCTGGTAATGGCAAACTAAATGCCGAGCGGACCATGTCCGTCAAAGACTGTACCCACAGTCTTTCCGTCTGGGAGTCTGAAAATGGTTCCTCAGAGGTAGACCCCTCAATCCCTGAACCCTCTCGGTTCAGGTCCAGTTGATCCTCCTGTGATTCTAATTCCTCCGGAGAGAGAATCTCAGCATCTGAGGATACACTCCCTGGTGATGGGGATCTAACCCGTTTCTTACCAGGAATAGCTCTAGCGATCAATGCTGCTATTCTCTCTTCTAGCCCCCCTAGGGATACGGCTAGCATCTCCTCTGTGATAAACACAGGGCTGGGCTGATCTGGGCCAGCCTCCGCACCAGATCCCCCTAATGGCTCATCCAAGGCGCTTCTTAAATTAATAAGCTGCGGGGAAAGAATCGGCATATCAGAATCAGAAAGGGAACCCTTTTGTTTTTTGGTCTTTTTTGTACCCTTTGACCCCGAACCCTTGGAAGCCATAATACAAAATCGAGGGACTCCGCCCACACAACAGACTGTAGTGGCCAGGAGTACAATTCCAGAGTTTAGGGGAAAGTAGATTACTAGTGTCCCCACAAACTGATGGGCCCGTATGTTGGTCTTTTTTTTTTTTTTTTTTTTTAAATAATTATATATTTTCTATGACCATACACAATGCCCCTAACTTAAGTTTGCCAGCCTCCAACCTGCTGTCAAATAAGGGGGATTCTTTGGCTTAACAATAGACATTGGGACAAAGTCCACATGTACTACCCCTTTTCCGCCACCGGGAGTCACTGTTCTGCCGCCCTGCGTCCTCTCTTGAAACAATCAGCCACAGACTGAGCCCTGACAAGGCCTGCTGTCTATAACAGCAGAAGGGCGCGCCCCTGTATGACGCCGCAGGCCCGCCCCCCCCCGCCCTCCTGTCTGGATGGCGCGAAAATTCGTCAATAAGACGCGCGCGTGCACGCACCCGGAAACAGGAAGAACATGGAGGAGCCGCGCTGCTGGAGATCCATGGCGCAGAAACGGCGGCAGATTCAAAACTCCCGGCCAGGTAGGACTCTTTTAAGGCCCCTAAGGATCCTTTACTAGCCTCTAGGAAGCAACAGCAGGTTAGCTAGCAACACACTTTAGACAGGGGGGCCTAGTGATGGGGGGAGAAAGGGTGTCATCCTGTCTCTAAGACATAGTGATCACAGTTGCCCATGCAGAGCATACTCAGGCTATCCCCCCTTTTAGGTTACCCCGGGGAGCCTGCTGTCGAACCAAGTCCCGCAGGCTCCCCCTTACCTGCTCCATGCTGCAGGATGTTTGACCAGCAAACTGATCCAGTCTTCTCCCATCTCCGTGGGTAGCGTAGTAGACCTTCAGGCCCTGGGGTCCTATGAAGGTACCCACTGTCCTGGACCTATATAGCACCCTGGCAAAACAGGAACCTTATGGTTTTTGCCAACTCCAAGTCCTGGGCCCAGGGTCCAGCCCTCCAAAGAGGAGCATTATAGGCAAAACCCCACGGTTTGGGGCCCGGGTACTGTCCACTTTGGCACTGAGGCTCCTTGGACAGATCCGGTTAGCCCGCCCTTAATCCCAAAGGATGTGGAGCAAAGCTATTCCGTGACCAACACCTAAGACACTGGCGAAAAAACTGAGGGACTCCCTCTAGGGGAGGGGGTTATATAGGGAGGGGACTTCCTGTTTGAAGATTGCCAGTGTCCACACCTGAAGGTACTCCATATAACCCACATAGTAATGAATATGCCGCTCTGTGTCCCGTGATGTACGAGAAAGAAAATAGTTTTTTTTTTTCAAAATTGTCGCTCTATTTTTGTTTATAGCGCAAAAAATAAAAACCGCAGAGGCGATCAAATACCACCAAAAGAAAGCTCTATTTGTGGGGAAAAAAGGACGCCAATTTTGTTTGGGAGCCACGTTGCACGACCGCGCAATTGTCAGTTAAAGTGATGCAGTGCCACAAGCTGAAATTTCACCTGATCAGGAAGGGGTATATGTGCCCAGTAAGGAAGTGGTTAAAATACACCTATGATAAAACATCATAGTCTTCATCTCTTTGTAAAATCTGCAGGGGATCAAATAATAATTTTCCCCACTGTACATGTCACCGTGTACACTGGAGTGAGATATAATATATTATTTCTAGGCCCATTATTCACGACTATCTCAAAACTGGTGATGGGTAGGGTCTTTTAGGTTTACACGACTGCAAATTCTTTTGCGAATTTGAGCCGTTGTGATTGCTCAAATTCGCAAGTCATTAACCACTTTAATACCGGGCCTATTCTGGCACTCTCCTTCATCTACAAATCATCATTCTTTTGCTAGAAAATTACGCAGAACCCCCAAACATTATATATGTTTTTTTAGCAGACACCCTAGGGAATAAAACGACGGTCATGGCAACTTTTTATCTTGCACGGTATTTGCGCAATCATTTTTCAAACGCCTTTTTTTGGAAAAAAAATGGTTTCATGAATTTAAAAAAACAAAGCAGTAAAGTTGGCCCAATTTTTTTTGTAAAATATGAAAGATTATGTTACACTGAGTAAATAGATACCTAGCATGTCACGCTTTAAAATTGCACACACTCATAGAATGGTGCCAAACTTCAGTACTTAAAAATCTCCATAGGCTTTGAAAATGTTTACAGGTTACCAGTTTAGATTTACAGAGGAGGTCTAGTACGAGAATTGTTGCTGGCACTCTAACGCACGCGGCGATACCTCACATGTGTGATTTGAATGGCGTTTACATATGTTTGCACAAGCTACCGGGGACAGGCATTTAATATATATATATATATTTTTACTTCTTTTTATTTTTAAACTTTAAAAAAAAAAAAAAAAAAAATATTTTAACACTTTTATTCCTATTACAAGGAATGTAAACATACCTTGTAATAGGAAATGTGTGTGACAGGTCCTCTTTATGGAGACATGTGGGGTCAATAAGACCCCGCATCTCTCCTCCAGGCTGGAAAGCATGAGATTGTGAAAAAATTTCACCGATCTCATGATTAGTATTGCTTACTACCTGAAATCGCAGCTTTCTTTACTTCTGGGTACCCGGGCGTGGCGTCATCACATCGCGCCGGGCCTCCAAAGGTCATAGAGATGACTGGAGACCATCTGGTCACCAGTCATCTCTATGCTTACTAGCCTGGGCCGGACAATTCTTTCTCCGGGCACGGGAGAGCCCGGAGAAGCACACGAAAAAAAAAAAACTCCCGCCGCCTCTAAGAACGATCAAGCGGTGGAACCGCCGCTATGATCGTTCTTATGGTGCACAAAATCGCCAGCACTAAAGAATGATATCTGAATGATGCCTGTAGCTGCCCCCATCATTCAGATATCACCACACAAAGCCCAGGACGTCATTTCACTATGGCTTGAAATGGTTAAAATAACATTGTTTTCCATTTAGTGCCATTCACATTTATGAGTTGTGAATATAAGCTACGGGAAAAAAGGGTCCTGTGCGAGTTTTGATAACGTGTGCGATGCGTATTCAGCTCTATAGACTGGCATTCGCTGAAATCCTGGGCGCGAATCGTGGCAAAATCGCGTGACATAAAAAACTGGAACTAACCATATTTTATAGAGCTGCACCAAAATTTGGGCATCCTAAACATAGGAGCCGATAATAGCTGAGAAAATGCACACGATTCTACTGTGCTATGGTGTGTTTTTTATTTTACCAAAAATTGGGATTAAAATTTAAAAAAAGTGTGGGGGATCGGGAAGGTGGGGCCAAGCCTTGCATGTCTATGGACGTGCCCAGCTCAGGACTGAGCCTGCACGTGCTCCCACATAGAAAGCAGATTGCTTGCTATGGTGGCTCAAACGAAAGAGGAGGAGCCTAGAGTCCTCATGTGGGACCCCAAAAGAGGAGGTTCGGGGCCGCTGTGTGCAATATAATTGCATAGAGCAGGCAAATATAAAATAGTTTTGTTATTTTAGAAGAAAAAAGCAAGAATTTATGAATGCTTTAACAGTGTTGTGAGAAGAGTTTTGTTTCAATTTTTGCAGTTAAAGGTGCTATTTTTAAACTTTAAAGAAGCAGTCACTTTTCCACAACTGGGATTGTACATTTCATAAAGTTAGCTGTTTAAGGCCCCTCATCTGCTTGTTCAGCAGGGATCGCTCAGTTGATCCCTGCTGAGCCGGCAGATGACAGGGTGGTCCCTACACACTGTGCAAGAACCACCCTGTCAGATCTCCGCTCCCCCTTATGGGGGGAATGGGATGAACACGGACCGTCTGTCCGTGTTCACACGATCCGATGACGGATGGAAAAATAGGATTTTCCTTTGTCTGCAGAATTGGAGCATAGCGGACACCGCCCCCCCCCCCCCCCCCCCCCGCGCTCTCATAGGGATACATGTGTGTCTCTTTTTCATCCATAAACAGATGACGATGAAAAAACAGAAAGGGCCCTAAGATGTATTGGTGTCATTTTGTAATTATTGTTTTTTTTGTTTTTTCTCACTCCAAATAGAATATGAAATTGGATCTCGTCACTGTTGACTATCAAGAGAACATCTTCAGAGTGGAAATAACTGTCAGAGATTATTCCTATCTTCTTTTAATTGGTATGTTTTTGCTTACTTAAGAAGTGTGTTTTAATCTTTTCAAGCAAATAAAAAAGAATCCTTAGAGGGAACACAAAAAGTGGAAAAAAATACGTTTCCACGAAGTAGGGACTTAAAGAAGAAGCCTTGTTTCTTCTTTTTATTAGAGCATTTTGTCCCCAAAGAAACAAAGTACGTGTAGTACTTTTCCCATATTCCTACATGCTGTCAAAGGCTAGCTACATGATTGGACAGGATGCCCCTTGCTTACCCCCACAGCTGTAAGACAACACAACTAGCAAGAAGATGGCTGCATTAAAGTGATATTAAAAGCTATATGTTTTATTTTTTTTGTTAAAAAACAAACATGTCTTATTTACCTGCTCTGTGCAGTGGTTTTGCACAGAGCAGGTCGTATACTTATCCTCTCGGGACCCCCTCTGGCTCTCTTGCCCCCTCCTTTTTGCCAAGTGCCCCCACAGCAAGCAGCTTGCTATAGAGACACCCGAGCAGGCTCGCTCCTAAGCCGCTGCTCTATCTGTCCATTCAGACACATAGCCATGCCTCGGCCCTGGCCCCTCTCCCTCCTCATTGGCTCACTGAGTTTGATTGACAGCAACGGGAGCCAATGCCGCCTACTGCTGTTTCAGCAAATGAGGAGGGAGAGAAACAAGGCTCTTGTGCACATTGCTGGATCGAGATTGGGCGCAAGTAAGTATTGGGGGGGGGGGAGCTGCTGCACACCTGTAGAACCACTTTAATAGCGGTCGCTTATCTGCCCTGGCAAGAGGAATGTGTGTCATTCAGTCTGTCAGAGATTGCCACTTATTGTTTTTTTTTTACCAGTGGTTTGCAGTATATAGCCCAATGGACCAACGGTAGCAAATTGAGAGGTCAATACATTTCATGTGTTTAAAAGCAGAACAATGCCAAAATGTAATCAAACATCAAGTCACACCTTGTGACTATAAAACCTGTGCTATCACCTGTAATGAACAATCGGCAAGCATGTGTGAAATATTTTAAATGGTATTTGTTTTATTCATAATGATGCCAAACTGTCTGCATACAGCAAGGCACCCCGTCTGAATTAAAACATGTACAGTAATAATAAACACGTGTAAAAAACAAAAAACAAAAAAAAATGAAATCAATTCAGTGTCTTTAATGCACTTTAAGCATACACAATGTCATTTACCTTTGGTAACGGAGTAGCAAAAATTGCTCCAGGATTACAAAAGGGGAAACCCAAGAACTTATTAAAACATTTATTTTTCTTTTGGCTCCATCATAATAATATATATATATATATATTTTGGTTAATCAAGGACATACCTTTTCAATAAAATGATTTATTTTTTTAGTCTCATACTACAAAACAAGGGGATATCAAGACAATTCCCTTGTAAAAATTATATATATATATATATATATATATATATATATATATATATATATATATATATATATATATATATATTTACCATCTTGCATTACAAACATAGACAATGAAAAAACAAATATTCTAATATTCTGTAATATTCTTTTTTTTTTTCTGTCTTCTATATCATTATGTTGAAGAAGGGAAACACAAGACTCTTTAGACCATTATTTTTATAATGTTCCTTACACGATTTGAAATCCTGTGAAAAACATAGTGCCATTCCTGCCATCTATTAGAGCTAAGAGATAAACCATGAACATTACATATTATATATTACATGTATATTGTTTAACATTATTTTGTTTTTCGTCTTCAATGGTGCTAGGTTAACAATATTGTTTTTCTAGTACTCAACATAAAAAATAGAAGAGATAAAAAACCTGAATAATATGCAGGTTAACATTATTGTGGCAGCTGTCTTAAAAATTGCAGGGAAGTGCAAACATGTATAGAATCTTAATGAAAAAAACAGAACATTATACAAAAAAAACATTTTTTAACGGTTTCTACATTTTAGCTAAGACATCAATGAAATTTTCCGAACACTGACAAATTCAGGTAGTGCAATCCATAATTGTCTGTAGGTCTGCACAGCACTCCATCAAATTAGCTGACATACGTTGATAAACGTAAAATGGGATAGGCTGAAACGAATAGCCTAGATCACTGCATCCATATTAAAAAAAAAAATGTATTACAGTGATTTTGCACAGAGCAACCCTGAAACTCTTGTTCAAGGAGTGCCTGCTGGGGCCTCCTGAACACTCCTGCCCATTACCACTACAGCAAGCAGCCTGCTTATGGGTGCACCCAAGGAGGCACAGCGTGTCCATTGCAATATTAAGCCGTAGCCTGGCTCTCGCCATTCTCTTTCTCTATCCTCACTGGCTTCATTTACAAAAGCAAGAGGCAATGGCTTCCACTGCTGTCTCAGCCAATGGATCGTGAGGGGATCTCCTGGACCTGCTGCACACAGAAGTTATTTTACCTTCATCATTATTATGATGATGATTATTATTATTATTATTATAAGCAGTCCCCGGGTTACAAACAAGATGGGGTCTGAAGGTTTGTTCTTAAGTTGAATTTGTATGGAAGTCGGAACAGTTACATTTTGTTTATGTGTAGCTCCTGCCCAAAAACATTTTTTTACATTTTTTGTGTAGCCTAAGGAAGTGTTAACACCCCTGTGCCATTTGTTTTGGGTTGTTGGGGATTCCAGGATTAGTGATAAAGCTTCAGTGGAGACACCTTTTTGCCATAAGAACTTTTACAGGAGCGAATTTTCCTTCCTATGAGTAGGTTTCCTTTCACTTCCTGTTGTCTGCCTCCATTTGTAAGTAGGAGTCGTTTGTAAGTTGTATGTTTGTAACCCGGGGACCACCTGTATTTTACATGATTTATATAGAGTCAACAGTTTGCGCAGTGCTTTACAATGTATAAGGGGGACAGCACAATTTCAATGCAGTTCAATACAGAAGGGACAAGAGGGCCCTGCTTGTGGAGATTATACGGAGGAGGCACGAAGGGTAAAAGCTGTGGGGGATTATCTGATGGCAGTGTCTCGGGTACAATTCCTAGGTGGGTGTGGCATAGGCTTCCCTGAATAAATGCGTTTTCAGGGATCTCCCAAAGGTGAACAGGGTAGGGGCTGACCGGACATACCAGGGCAGGGAGTTCCAGAGGATGGGAGAGGCTCAGAGAATTCCTGAAGGGAAAGCATGGGAGGAGGTAACAAGGGAGATAGAGAGCAGGAGGTCTTGAGAGGAGCAGAGAGACCATTTGGGCAATATCTGCAGATAAGGTTGGTGATGTATCTGGTGGCGCTGTTGTGGATGGCCTTGTATGTTGTGGTTAGTATTTAGAATTTTATACGGTGGGGTAGTGGAAGCCAGTAAAGGGATTGGCAGCCCAAGGCTTACTGCCGTGTACCCTGAGAGAGAAAGTGGTTTTCCCCTACAGAGAGATTGTATCGGGCAACATATGAATAGAGGTCTGGTGAGTACATTACCTTGGGGAGCGCATTAAGTGGGAGCAGTGACGGAACACAGAGTTTTTTGGTTCAATAGTTTACAGCCACTAGGATTGTTACATCCTCCTGTTTGCCTGTTTAGATGAACTTTAACTGAGAATCTCACATCAGCCAGCACGAAGGAAGTAGCTGCCTTCACCATTCATTGGTGTAGTGGGCTAATGTGTGCTTCCTGATTTTTGAACTCTATAGCATATCAGTTTTGTAAGCCGTGCTTTTCAAGGAAAGTGGGTAAAACTTATGCTCATGTAACTAATTGCAGGATATGGTCACATATTGTTGCAAGTTTTGCTTCTAATTTTAATGCAATAGAAATATTGTGTGACAAAAAAAATGGAAAACCCGCCATTTTATACTCTATGGCCTCTGCTATATATATATATATATATATAATTTATGTTTGGGGGTTATAAATCAATTTCTAGCAAAAAGATGATGATCGTTGCATGTAGTAGAAAACTGTCAGTTTTGGCCCAGTAGGAAAGTAGTTAAAAAAAAACCTGAACAGCATTGTCCCAAAACTAGAACTCTGAGACACTCAATTCCCAACTTTAGAGCATTTAGAAAATTTTTAATTTTCACTACTTTCTGGACCTGTTCATATAAACAGTGTCGTATCTACACACAAAATCTGTCTACACAGCAAAATCTAGATTAACTACATTTACTGGATTTTCGTCAATTTAATTTCTCTCTTACTTCCTCATAAAACGATAACAGGTGGTCCGACAAGAATGGTCCATGCTGGTTGTCACTTAGTACCGTTTCAGTCAGTAATGTATCTTAGAAATAGCGGCTTAGCTTTAACTGATATAAGTTCCCTGAGTAATCACGGGTGTAAGCTATCTGGACCTGCTGATTTGTTCACATTAAAGGGTCACTAAAGGAATTTTTTTTTTTTGCTGAAACAGGGTATAGAGACATAAGTTAACTGATTCCTTTTCAAAATGATTAAAAATAGATAAAAATCAATCATATAATATGCCTGCAGGTTAGTTTCACTTTTGAACTGGCTTCATGTTTCTGTGAAGTAGAAATAGACACACAGAACAAAAACAAACAAATCCAGGGCAGTGTTTTGTTTTTAAAATGAATCCGATTGGTTCTGGGAAGTTTTAGACACACAGTAATGACAGCTTAGACCACCGTGAGAAAGCTCCCAGCACTGTGGTTATAAGGAAACAGACAAGCAGGAAGTGTGGAGAACAGAGCAGGATTACAGCAACTTCAAAGCAAAAACGAACAATAAGGACATGAAACCAGTACTGCAGTAAGGTAAAGGAAGCTATTTAGCGAAAAAAAAAATTCCTTTAGTGATCCTTTAAGTTTCTCTATTTTTTTTTTTTTTTGTACCCGGGTTTCTGTCGGCCTTCACTAAAACATCATTGGCATTACTGTTAAGACTATCAAACCTGTCGTTTTTATCTGAAGAGAAAAAAATATTGAATATATCTATCTGCCTTTTCCCTGTTCATTTTTACGTTCATCTATTATGTTTTTTTTTTTCCTCCATAATCTTTTTACTTTTGTATTAAAAAAGTATTTTGTATTTGTTTTAGTTGCTGTAGATTTGTATTTCCTGTATTGATTGCTCCCTTGCATTTTTTTGTTTTGTTTTATGTTTGTTACTCAATGACTAATACCTTTTGTTTATTTCATCTTTAAAAGACTCCAACTTGCCTAGTTTGTTCTTGAAAATATTTGGTCCCATCGAGTCATACACTGATGCCCCGTACACACGATCACTTTTTGTGATGAAAAAAAATGTCATTTTTCTTCATGAAAAAAAATGAAATTTTTCCAACTTCATCATTAAAAATGATGTTGCCTACACACCATCATTTTTGGAAAATGATGAACAAAACGACGGCACTCTAAAGAGGAAGTTCTATTTGCCTTGAGGCTGCTTTTAGCTGGTTACTAGTTGGTAAAAGACAATTCCTGATTTTTTGTCTGTTAGGCCGCGTACACACATACGAGAACCTCGTCGGGCTAAACCCATCGTTCCGCCCGACGAGGTTCTTGGCCGGCCGTCGAGTTCGTCGACCAGGCTGTCGAAAAAGGCGTCGAGCCATTAGTCCAGATGGCCCGTCGAGCAAATAGAGAACCTGCTCTCTATTTTGGCTTGACGAGCTTCCCGACGGGACGCTCGACGAAAGTGTACACACGATCGAGCTTCTCGGCAGAATATGGATCCCAGCGAGCTTCTCGCTGGATTCTGCCGAGAAACTCGGTCGTGTGTACGGGGCCTTACAGCGTGATGAATGTGCTTACTCCATTATGAATGGTAGTTTTACCTCCTGTCTCCCAGTTTGCTTCTGGGCATGTGCGGGTTTAAAACGTAAATTTTGCCCACACACGATCATTTTTTATGACACAAAAAATTACATTTTAAAAAATGACATAAAAAATTCAAGCATGTTCGAATTTTTTTTGGTCGTTTTTCAGAAGACATAAAATTACATTTTGCCCACACACGATCATTTTAAATGACATTTTTAGAAATGTCATTTTTTTTCATCACAAAAAGTGATCGTGTGTACGCGGCATAAGAATCACGCCTTGAAATTAGCTTTTTTACATTTACAGTTTTTGTCCATACCAGCATGCCTCTCTTTCCTATAATATATGGCAAATGTGATTACACCATATCTGTCCCTGAGAAAGTCATTTATACTAAACTCCGAGTAGGGTCAGCTTCTAGTGACATCATCACAACTGGATACAAAAGTGCTTTCAGACTCTCCAGTAATCTTGTGGGTCTATTGTGATGGTAAGCGGCTCTTCAGGGATTAAGCACTGGGTGTTTTTCTACTTTATCAGCACAGCGGTGACAAACATTTTTATTGGAATTTTGGGTATTTAATCATGGAAATATAGATGTTTTATGGACTATGCTTTATTTATGATGGATGTTTTGTATATTTTCTAGTATGATATTTATGCACTGGTTTAAGTAGGTGCTCCCTTGCTATTGATTTGACATTGCATGTATAGTATTCTGAGGTAGCTGTTGATTCATTTTTCTTTTTGATTTTTAATAATTAGGTTTATTATTATGTATTTATTTGACCATAATCTCTATTACCTAAGCTGTCTAACTTGCATGTTTGTAACAAGCTCTGTGTTGAACAGAGCATTTTTCTACATTGAGGCCGGGTTTACACTGGTACGACACAACGGTCGTACTACATTTGGATCCGACTTTGCCCTGCGAGTTGAAGTTCGACATGCGTCCGACTTCAGTGAACAGGGATCCGACTTTAATTCCTGACAATACCAGGCACTGTGTCTGGTATGAATCTTTAGGAAGAATTCCACGCTAATATTTTGTAAACGGCATGGGTTCCTCCCCTAAGATCATACCAGAACCTTTGGTCTGGTATGGATTTTAAGGGGAATGCTGAAAAAACAGTGTGGGGGTCCCCACCTCAAAGTCCATACCAGACTTTTATCTGAGCATGCAGCCCAACCAGTCAGAAAAGGGGGGGAGCTTTGTGGCCCCCCACCCGAAAGCACCTTGTCCCCATGTTGATGAGGACAAGGGCCTCTTCCCGACAACCCTGGCCATTGGTTGTCGGGGTCTGTGGGCAGTGGGCTTATTGGAATTTTGGAGCCCCCTTTAATAAACACATTAGAGCGGGAGAGAGCATTATGACAACATCGGAAGAAGAGCAGAGGGAAGAAGACCACGACAAGACCAGGCAAAACAGCAGAAGATATAGGCGGAGACCCAGCAGAAGACAGAGGGAGTAGAACCTCAGAGGGGAGAAGTCAGAAGAGACCCCTGTAGTTGCCTAATAAATTAATGAATTTAAAAACCTGTGTAGTGTTTTTTTATTGACAGTTTTCTTTTAGGTGAATGGGTAGGGGTGAATTAATAGGGGTACAATCCCCACCCCCATTCCTGACCGGCAGGCTGCGTGCTTGGATAAGGGTCCGTTATGGACTTTGGGGGGGATCCCCCACACAGTTTTTGCAACATTGGGGGTTCCCCTTAAAATCCATATGAGGGGGAACCCATGCCGTTATATATATATATTTTTTTTGGCGTGGAATTCCCCTTCAAGATCATCAGAACATTACAGATATGTGAGGGGAAAGGGGTCAGTGGGAACAGGTAGTGAAAAGGAGGGAGCAGAGAGAGATGGGAGTCTATTATAAGCATAGGAGGGAGAGAGGAGGCAAGAGTGTACTAGGCAAAAAAGTATAGTGTGGGTGCAAAGTGTCATGTATGAGGTGCTGTTTGTCCCTGCTGTGGGCAAGATCAATATTTTATTCACTTTCTTAATTTATGTGAAATAGAGGTGGAACACTCTACACCAATCAGAGGATATGACATTAGTAGGAAGATGTGGGGCTTAGTGTTACTGGACTCCAGCACATTCAATAAATGTTGGGTATGAAAAATATAGGAGAGAGAGAGAACGGGGCAGGCACAAAATAGAGACACTGTTGAAATATAGGAGAAGGTGAAAAGTGGTCACAGGTTAAGAGTGCAGTGACCGTAAGGTTAGAGAAAAGGGGCAATGAAGTTTAGATTGAAGAAGGGGTAAAAAACAAGTGAAATATTTTGAGGATGAGAGTTTGGCAAAAACATCCAGAAAAGTGTAGTCACAGAGTAAGGGAGCAGAAACACTTTTAAAAGGTACCAGGTGAAAAGGGGCCACAGTGTAGAAGATGACAGCCTTAAGTAGAGTATAAGCCTGGTACACACTATTCATTTTTTCGTTCAACCCAACACATACATGCCCCATCGGCCAGCTTCTGTCTAACTGGCTGAAGTACACACGGCCCGAATGTCGGCTAGTTTATATTGAACCGGCTGATGATGCCCGACATTCGGCCTGTGTGTACTGGGCTTTAAGCTGGCCAGATACTGACAGGTTTTTGTGTTTGTTCATCCTATAGGCTGAATGAAAGGATTCAAACAGGCTCCTCTATCCACACAGCACAGATGGACAAATTGCTCCTGTCGGATTACTGTATTTTGACAGATGTTCTACATGCCTAATATGTTCATTATTAGTGTGTGTATGGTATGTGTGTGTGTGTATGTATGTGTATATATATATATATATATATATATATATATATATATATAATATACTGTATGTGTGTGTGTTTTATTTTTATAGCAAATGAAAAAAAACAGCTGATAATTATTAGCTTTGCTTTGCACATGGACACAGACAAACAAATAGCAATTTCCTAAGAATACCAAAAGTTGGCATCTGCAACAAACTTTGTCAAAATCCTTGTGCAAAATCCAATGTACATAGATCACCCAGAAGGAAATGTGTTTTTTCTCAACAAAAGTGGGATTGCTCTTTAAGCAGTTTGTTGCATAAGAGCTACATACATTTCTGTTTTCGTTTCCATGTTTAAATTTTCGTGCCAGCCCTGCAAAGTAGATATTTTTACAGTAGTGGTTTCTAGAATTTTTGTGCTTGAGCTCTGGATGTGGAATATAGTTTTTTGCTGTTTAACCCTTCTTGTTGTGGACTTTGAGGTCTGTTCCCAATGTTGGTTGCTATTCTGACAGGAATTAGCTGTCATAATGCCAGGACAGCAGCTGCACCTGATTGGATGCAGCCTCTGTTTGTTCAACAATTTCCTACCCAGCTCTTCCAATTTTTCAATCTAAGGATTTCGGACAGGAGACCAACAGGGGATTTCAACCACTTCATGACGCCTGATAAAATTTGCAATGTATGGTCAGCTGAAGAAAGGGAGCCAAGAAAGATGTTAAACTGAGAAGGCGAACAGAAAAGAGATGAGTTATGCTTATGTAAAGCTGAGGATGTGCTAGAATCCTCCAGCACTCCAACACGTAGCATATTTCACGTTATATAATACAGGATTTAATTTTTCACTAGCAGCAAGTAAATGAGAGAGTAAAGGAATCAATACCCACTCGGGTGTCTTCTCAACAATAAACCTGCACCCTCCTTAACTTTCAAATGCCAGAGCCTGAGTTTTTGGTAGAGGCTTCACATTTTTACAGTCTGGTTAAAGGGAGCTGATCTTGATGTTGGGGAATAGTGGGACTTGATCTCCAATGTCCACTTGGAAAGAAGTTAAGGCCTTTGTAAAGTATGGGCTTTAGATCTGAGGAGCCTTATTAACAGGAATTAATCTGAAGACACAAATACTACCAGATACCCCAAGGTGCCTAAACTTTAAAAGTTGTTAAACAATAGTTAAATCCTCTTTTCAGGGCCACGTTCTTGTGCGATTATTTTAAATGGGCTGAATTGCACCAGACTCCAGCAAAAGTAGTGCATGCACTGCTTTAAAAAATGTTGAGGAATCGGATCGCATGGTACTTCTGTATCCTACGATCCAGTTCAGGGAAAAACAGTGTTTCTGGCCTGTATTAGGGATTTCATTAAGATAACACTAGAAAATCAGTTTAGATCACAGTTGCAGTGCGTTTTTTTAACATGGTTTGGAAAATGTGCACGAAATACAGGAACTGGCCCTTAGGCTCGATTCACACCTATGCATGTTGCTTTTGAGCGTTTTTGCGGTGCTTGCTGCATTTTTTGACGTGCGATTTTACCACATGTTGTGTTTTTTTTTTTTCTTAAGCCAGCAATTTTTATTGTTTTACATTTCCTTTAACAACCGGCTATAAACTGGTTAAAAATAACGCAAAATCACTGTAAAAACGCAGTACTTTTGTTGGAAAAAAAGTCCCTGACCCTTTCCAAAAATGCAGAGCAACAAAAAAGCATAGATGTGAACATGTTCCATAGGAAACCATGTTAAAAGATTTCCCTGCATTTCTGCAAAATGCATAAAAAAAAGCATTAGTGTGAATGGAGCCTAAGGGTTTTTTTTTTTTGTGTGTTTGTGTCACTATTGGGGTGGTATTTCCTGATGGGAAAGGTTTTCAATGGACACAGAAATAACAACAAACACTTTTTCAGAAGAGTGGGGATGACCCTGTGACAGTGTTTTTGTTGCTGAAGTTGAAACTGGATTATTTTACTTGAAAGCCAGCAATATTAAATTATATACAATTTCCTGTTACAGTAAACCATGATTTGTCTTTTTTTTTCTAGAATTGGAGAACACAATTCAAGGCTTTCAAGGTAAGAAGAAAATAAAAATAAAAATGTTTAGCCATAAAATTGAAAGGGTAGATAGGACCATGTGTTCTTATAACTAAAAGTTTCATTTTTTTTGTGTGTTGTTTTGAAGGCATTCATTATTGTTTTCTTGCTTTGATTGTGAACTTAATATATGGGAGTATACATACACTGCAATTCCTCTTAAAATACTCTTTCCTTTGTTGTTATTGCTGTAAAATGTACAATGCGGTGAAAGGTGTTGCTGAATGTTATTTGCAAAAAAAAAAAAACCTGACATTAAAAAAAATTACCTTGGATCCCTTTACGTCTGGAACAGACATATGGGTAAAGTGGATTTTTCACACTTCCATGGTTCTTCAATAATGGTGGTCTTAACCACTTTAGCCCCGGACCATATTGCTGTCCAAAGACCAGAGCACTTTTTGTGATTCGGCACTGCGTCGCTTTAACTGACAATTGCACGGTCGTGCGACGTGGCTCCCAAACAAAATTGGCGTCCTTTTTTTCCCACAAATAGAGCTTTCTTTTGGTGGTATTTGATCATCTCTGCGGTTTTTATTTTTTGCGCTATAAACAAAAATAGAGTGACTATTTTGAAAAAAATGCAATATTTTTTACATTTTGCTATAATAAATATCCCCAAAAAAGATATAAAAAAACATTTTTTTTCCTCAGTTTAGGCCGATACGTATTCTTCTACATATTTTTCGTAAAAAAAAAATCGCAATTAGCTTTTGGTTTGCGCAAAATTTATAGCGTTTACAAAAAAGGGGGTCGTTTTATGGCATTTTTATTAATATTTTTTTTTTACTAGTAATGGCGGCGATCAGCATTTTTTTTCGGTACTGCGATATTAGAGCGGACACATCGGACACTTTTGACACATTTTTGGGACCATTGGCATTTTTATAGCGATCAATGCTATAAAAATGCATTGTATTACTATAAAAATGCCATTGGCAGTGAAGGGGTTAACACTAGGGGGCAGGGAAGGGGTTAAGTGTGTTCCTGATTGTGTTCTAACTGTATGGGGGGGGTGGACTCACTAGGGGAAATCAATGATCTTCTGTTCATACATTGTATGAACAGAAAATCAGCGTTTCCCCCGCTGACAGGAACGAGAGCTTTGTGTTTACACACAAAGCTCCCGTCCCCCGCTCTGAAACGAGCGATCGCATGTGCCCGGCGGGCACACGCGCGGGACTCGGGGGCGTGCTGGGGGCGCGCGCGCCCCCTAGTGGCCGCAAAAGAGAGGACGTAGAGCTACGTGCTCTCGCGAAACAGTGCCACCGTCTCGCAGTAATATGACGGCGGGCGGTCGGCAAGTAGTTAAAGCAGCTTCATCTAAAGCTGTTCCTTAAAGTGGCACTAAAAGGTATCCTTTTCTCCAAAATTAATCCATACACATCCACTACCTAAAGTAGAATTTCAGCCTAACACCAACTAGTCTTAAAAATGTTCCCTTCTCTCTTCAGCTTCCTATGCTTCCTAACCCATGTAATAAAGATGCTTATACTTACCCATTTTTAATCTGGTTGCATGAGCCGCTGTGTCATTCACTGGTGGCTGCAGGGGAGAGAAAGTAGTGTTTGACAACAGCTGGGAATTTTTCGGGAGCCATAACGTCACTCATAGACTTCTATGTCCTTGCTGATGTCAGTAGTACGAGGGGGGTTAGGAGCATTCATGTCCATGCTGATGTCAGTAGTATGAGGGGGGTTAGGAGCATTTTTAGGACTAGTAAGTGTTGGGCTCCTTTTTAATTGCCCTGTAATCTAATTTTCATGTTTTTTTTTTTTTACTGGGTTTTCCTGTCTCCTTGTAACATCATCCACAAGCTCCCAAACCTCTCCTTTTGCCTCTTGCTTGCATTTGTTTGGAACGAGCAGTGCATGTGTACTGCTGTATGCTAACTACAATTTTCATAGTTCCTAGTCCACCCCGTAGGTGAGCAAGAGTGTGGCTGCATTCCTACATACAGTGGGACCATGGAGAACAAACTTAGCCACCCTCTAACAGGAAGTTGTATCACTGCTGCAATAAAGAGGAAACTGGCAGTAGTAGTAGGTCATTTTTTTTATATTATTTAAAGTGTTACTAAACACTGTTTAATTCACATTCTCCCATCTCATTCTGTATGTGGATGCTGGCACTGTAATTATTTGAAAACATCCAAGTATGATATTAACCACTTAAGGACCGCCTACTGCACATATACGTTGGCAGAATGGCACGGCTGGGCACATCAACGTATATATACGTTGATTTTAGTACCCACCCGCGGTGCGCTCCCGTGACCCGGTCCGAAGCTCCGGGACCGCGGGACTCGCGGACCCGATCGCCGCTGCAGTGCGGCGACCCGTCCCTGGAGCTGAAGAACGGGGGAGAGCCATTTTCACAGTAAACAATGCAATTTAAATGCATTTTTTGCTGTGAAAATGACAATTGTCACAAAAATGTGTCAAAATTGTCCGAAGTGTCCGCCATAATGTCGCAGTCACGAAAAAAATCGCTGATCGCCGCTATTAGTAGTAAAAAAAAAAAAATTTATAAAAATGCAATAAAACTATCCCTTATTTTGTAAACGCTATAAATTTTGCGAAAACCAACCGATAAACGCTTATTGCGATTTTTATTTACCAAAAATAGGTAGAATAATACGTATCGACCTAAACTGAGGAAAAAATGTTTTTGTTATATATTTTTGGGGGATATTTATTATAGCAATAAGTAAAAAATATTGCATTTTTTTTTAAATTGTCGCTCTATTTTTGTTTATAGCGCAAAAAATAAAAACCGCAGAGGTGATCAAATACCACCAAAAGAAAGCTCTATTTGTGGGGAAAAAAGGACACCAATTTTGTTTGGGAGCCACATCGCACGACCGCGCAATTGTCAGTTAAAACTATGCAGTGCCGAATCGCAAAAAGGGGCAAGGTCCTTTACCTGCATTTTGGTCCGGGTCTTAAGTGGTTAAGTGGAACCAAATCTTGAACACAGAGGAAATATGGGAGTGCTTTAGGAACATATTCAATAAAAGTATCACCCAGTGCATTCCAAGGGGTAATAAATATAGAAGAACAAAGCTTAAAACTTTGTGGCTAAACAAAAATGTAAAACGTCATATTAACTGCTTGCCGACCTGCCGCCGTCATTTTACGGCGGCAGGTCGTCTCTCCTGGGCAAGAACCCGTAGCTATACGTCGGCTCCTTTTGCGGCCACTAGGGGGCACGCGCCGCCGGCGGCCCGCGCGCCCCCGAGTCCCGCGCACGTGCCCGGCCGGCACGATCGCCGCCGGGCATGTGCGATTGCTCGTTACAGAGTCCGGGGACCGGGAGCTTTGTGTGTAAACACTCTGCTCACGGTCCTGTCAGCGGGGGAAATGCTGATCTTCTGTTCACACAATGTATGAACGGTAGATCAGTAATTTCCCCTAGTGTGGCCACCCCCCCATACAGTTAGAACACACCCAGGAACATACTTAACCCCTTCCCCGCCCCCTAGTGTTAACCCCTTCACTGCCAATGGCATTTTTATAGTAATCCAATGCATTTTTATAGCACTGATCGCTATAAAAATGCCAATGGTCCCAAAAATTTGTCAAAAGTTTCCGAAGTGTCCGCCATAATGTCGAAGTACTGAAAAAAAAATGCTGATCGCCGCCATTACTAGTAAAAAAAAATATTAATAAAAATGCCATAAAACCACCCCCTATTTTGTAAACGCTATAATTTTTGCGCAAACCAAAATGCTAATTGCGATTTTTTTTTTTTCTTTTTTTTTTTTTTTACGAAAAATATGTAGAAGAATACGTATCGGTCTAAACTGAGGAAAAAAAATGTTTTTTTATACCTTTTTTGGGGATATTTATTATAGCAAAATGTAAAAAATATTGCATTTTTTTCAAAATAGTCGCTCTATTTTTGTTTATAGCGCAAAAAATAAAAACCGCAGAGATGATCAAATACCACCAAAAGAAAGCTCTATTTGTGGGAAAAAAAGGACGCCAATTTTGTTTGGGAGCCACGTCGCACGACCGTGCAATTGTCAGTTAAAGCCACGCAGTGCCGAATCACAAAAAGTGCTCTGGTCATTGGGCAGCAATATGGTCCGGGGGTTAAGTGATTAAGGACAAAATGGCCTTTAAAAGTACAAAGTGGATGGCTCATTTTCGGTAATCCAACACTACACGGAATGAAATTAGAAGTGTAAAGACGCAATCAGGACGGCTAAAAAAGACTATGAGAGACACATAGTGGAGGAGAGTAAAAATAATCCCAAGAAATGTTTTAAATATATTAATAGTAAAAAGGCAAGGTCGGAAACACATTGGCCCCATAAAGGACAAGGGAGGAAAGATGGTTACAGATGACAAGAAAGCAGCTGTACTAAATGCTTTCTTCTCCTCGGTCTTCACACAGGAAAGGGATGGGTATAACAACCATGATGGGATTGTTGGTAGCATGGCACAGGATCTACCTTTGAGGCCGGAGTCAGGAAAGGATTTGAGAAGCTTAACATAAATAAATCGCCAGGACAAGATGGCTTAAACCCGAAAGTTCTTAAAGAACTCAGTCAAGTTATAGCCAGACCGCTATTTCTAATCTTTATGGACAGCATACTGACAGGATTAATACCAGATGATTGGCGAAAAGTGGTACCAATATTTCAAAAAAGGGGAGCAATATATTCCTGGAAACTATAGGTCTGTCGGTCTAACATCTGTAGTTTTGTAAACTATTTGAGGGAATGATCAAGAATATCCAAGAATTTGCTGATGAAAACTGTAACATTACCAGTAATCCGCATGGGTTTACAAAAGGTTGCTCTTTGCCAAACCAACCTATTAACATTCTATGAGGAAGTGAGCTGCCATCTGGACAAAGGTAGGGTGGTGGATGTGGAGTATATGGATTTTGCAAAAACATTTGATTCAGTCCCCCACAAATGCTTAATCTACAAACTGAGGTTAGTGGGTATACACCATAGGGTTTTTTCTTGGATAGAATAGTGGCTATGGGGGTAAGGATGTGGAACTCTCTTCCATAATTGGTGTCTGCACCACAGGGATATGGGAAATTATTTTCTACAGAGACACACACACACACACACACACACACACCCCTACACAGGTTGAACTGGCTGGACTATTATCTTTATTCAAACTTACCAACTTTGTAAATATGTAAATATACAGTACTGTGCATACATTTTAGACAGGTGTGAGGAAATGCTGTATAGTAAGAATGCTTTCAAAAATATATATATTTGAATTGTTTACGTTCATTAATTTACAAAATGCAAACTGAGTGAACGTAAGAAAAATCTACATCAAATCAGCATCAGATCTTCTAGGTACAGTTGCACACAGTTTTTGAAGGAACTCGGCATGTAGTTTGTTACAAACATCTCGAAGAACTAACAGATCAACTGAGGATGTTTGCTGCCTAAAATCCTTCTCTCTTCATCCAATCCCAAACTCGGTGATGAGATCAGGGCTCTGGGGGGCCAAACCTTCACTTCCAGGATTCCTTGTTATTCTTTATGCTGAAGATACTTCTTAATGACATTGGCTTTATATTTGGGGTCATTGTCCTGCTGCAGAATACATTTTTTTTTTTTTTTTTCACATCAGACTTAACCGGAAGGTTTAGAGGCTTAAAAGAAGTTCATTTTCGTCCGCCCTTCTTCCCTTCGTATTTCCTCTTCAGTTTCGCATCACTTGTGATTTTTTTATTTTATTTCATTTATCATTTTTTATCTTTTCTTTATTCTTTCTATCCCACTGTCTCTTTTTTTTTTTTTCTTTTTTTCTTTTTTTTTTGTTTGTCATGGGGAAGGGATACAAGGTTACAGGTTACACGTTGAGAGGGGTCACTTTACAATTATTAGACCTTACTCATACTATAAACATTTCTCGTTGCTCCCCTCTATCTCTATATCTCTAGCTTCCCCATTTTTAGGTTAATTTCTTCCCCCCGGCCCCCTTTTCTTTTTTTTCCCCCCTCCCCCCCATTTCCCCCCCCCTCTCTACCCCACCCCCCCCATGTTCCCACCCCCCTCCCTGCTTCTCGAACGTTTACCTTTTCGGGTCAGACCGTCAGTTTTTTTTTTTTTTTTTTAAAGTTTACTTGTCTGTCTCTAATGTTACACGAACAAAACTTTCAGTTGTTTTAAAGGATCTCCAATGGTCCCAGGTCTTTCTTCCCCTTCCTCCCTCATCTTCCCCCAAGTCAACCCTTCTCAGATGTTCCATCTCTGAGATATGGTCGACCCGGTGTATCGGTTCTTTCAAGGGGGGCTTCTGAGGGTGTAACCAAAATTTCGGGATTAAACCCTTTGCTGCGTTTAGCAATACCGGGACCAATGTCGAACTATATTTTTTTTCTCCTTTTACTATCCCTTGTCTGTGAAACAGACAAGTCTGAGGGTCTAGAGGAATACTTTCTTTTGTAATTTCTTCTATTAGATAGAGAACTTCCTTCCAATATTCCTGGACTCTCGGGCAATCCCACCAAATGTGAAATGTAGTCCCCTCCTGATTACGCTTCCTCCAACACAAAGGGGAATTTGTCGAGTGTATTTTGTTTAATCTAACCGGGGTCAGGTGCCATCTCATCAAGCATTTGTAATTAGCTTCTATTGTTGTAAAAACCTTAACGTAGCTAAAAGAAGCTTTAATCATGTGTGTGTCTTCGGTCTTTTCCCTGATGTCTTTCCCCCATTCCTCTATACTTCGTATTGTTCCCTTTGACCCTAATTCTGTCAATATTTTATAGATCACCGCTATTCCATGCTGTAGTGGTTTTCCGGTGGAGCAGAGTTTTTCTATTGGGTTCTGTGCTGTGTCATCTCTTATTTGTGCTGGCAGTGTGCTAACAAAGTGCTTCAATTGTAGGTATTCCCAGTCGGTTATGTGTTGAACCCCTTCAACTGTGGGTATATCCTCTTTTTTTTTTTTTTCCTTGAGTGACTATTTCCCCCAACCTTATACTCCCTAATTTATCTCCCAATTTAGTCCTATTTCCTGGTGCAAAAAAATCTGTATTAGCTAATGGAATTAATGGGGAGTTATATTCCCATTTTTCCTGTTTACATATTAAATCCCATATCTTAAAGACCTGCTTCGTGATACTATGAGTGTCTATGTTACTTATCCTAAATTTTGGTGGAATCCAAACTGTTTGTGTTTAGATGTTAATCCTCCCCATCCAGGAGATCTGTCTTTTATTTAAATTTTTTACATCTCGTCTTATTTCGTTTAGTAAAGGGATATAATTGGCCTCATAAAGATCTTCCACTTTGGGGGTTATTTTTATACCTAGGTAGGTAAATGATTTTTGTTCCCACGTAAAGGGGAATGCTCTATGTAAAGCCGCCTCTTCCTCTGTCTTTATTCCTATATTCATGATTACAGTTTTTACTGGGTTTATTTTAAAATTTGACAGATCCCCGTATCTTCTTATTTCCTCTAATATTTTAGGTATAGATGTTTTTGGTTTGGTCACGTATAGGAGCACATCGTCGGCATATGCTGCCACCTTATGTTCCTCCTCTCCCACTCTCACCCCCCCCCATGTCTGGGTTGTTCCTTATCCTTCACAGTAATGGTTCCAGAGCTATTATGTATAGGAGAGGTGAGAGTGGGCATCCCTGCCTTGTTCCGTTCATCATGTTTAGCACCGACGATACGCTCCCATTGACCTTTACTCTTGCCGTTTGGGATTTATATAGGTTACCCACCCACTTCATATATCTGGGACCCAGTCCTACGCTTCTCAGGGTATCCATTATAAACCCCCAGTCGACTCTGTCAAACGCTTTTTCAGCATCTAATGACATGAGTACGACTGGGGGTTTCTTCTATTTTCCTTCCTGTAGTAATAGGATCGTTCTTAGACAATTGTCCCGACCTTCCCTGCCTGTTGCAAATCCTGTCTGATCTGAGTTTATTAATTCCGGCATAAACGGTTTTATCCTTGTTGCCAGTATCTTAGCAAAAAAATTTATGTCGGCATTCAGTAGTGCGATTGGACGGTAATTAGAGCAAAGGGTGTTGTCTTTTCCTGTTTTGACTATGAGATATTAGCAAGGAGTGATTCTTTCCTGACTTCCTCTGTTTCACCTATTTTATTAAAATAGATGCACATCTCTGGGGTCAGTTGCTCTTTAAATTTTTTATAGTATTTGATTGGCAGTCCATCTGGACCTGGACTTTTTCCCCCGGGTGTTTCTTGAATCGCTTGGTTGATTTCTTCCTGTGTGATTGAGTCTTCCAGAGATTCCACTGTTTCTTGCATTCGTTTTGGTAAATTTGCTTCCTTTAGGTACTCACTAATTTTCCTTTCCCTTACCTCTTTCTCCTCTCGCTTCTCCCCCTTCCTAATTGAATATAGAGTGGTATAAAACGTCCGAAAGGCTTCTGCAATTTCGGACGTCCTGTACCTCATTTGACCTTCCTGATCCTTTATTTTTTCTATATAGTTTATATTTCTTTTTTCTTTTGAGATCCTAGCCAAGTTTTTTCCCGGTTTATTTCCCCATAAGTACCTTTCTTTCGAGACATTTTTAAAATATTTTCCTGGTTTCTATTTCCATTAGGTCTCTTAATTGAGTCCTCTTTATTATGATTTCCTGATAAACTTCGTTATCTTTTTGATTTTTATGTTTGACTTCTAATTCTTGTAGTTCTCTGATTATCCTGTTTCTGTTCGCTTCTCTTCTCTTCTTTTTTCCTGCACCTAAGGAAATAAGTTTTTCCTCGGATGTAGGCCTTGTGGGCTTCCCATATGGTTGATATACTCACATCCGGTGTTTTGTTGGCTGTAAAGTATTCATCTATATCTGTTCTTATTGTATCGCAAACTTCTATGTCGTCTATTAACTCCTCATTCAGATTCCAGGTCCCCTTCCTCTCTTCAACTTCTGTAAAGTGCATTTTCACCGAGACGGGGGCATGGTCTGAGATTGACATCACCCCTATCGTGGCATTGTTTACATACTCTAAAATGTCATGGTCTACCATTATATAGTCTAATCTCGAGTACATTTTGTGTACCGGAGAGTAGAATGTATAGTCTCTTTTGTTTGGGTATGTGATTCTCCACGCGTCTATTAAGTGGTTTTTAGAGGTTTTTTTTTCACTATTTGTTGTTGCTTACTGTTCCCTTTACCTACCATTGATACTCTATCTAACTGTAAATCTAAAGTAAAATTAAAGTCTCCAGCTAGGACTACGTTACCTTGTTTAAAGTCCATTAACTTATTAAGGATCTTCTTTAGGTATCTCTGGGGTTGTTTATTAGGGCAATATACATTGGCCAGCGTATACTTTTTACCGTGTAGAACTCCTCTGAGGAAAAGATAACGCCCGTCTGTATCCACTATCCTTCTACTTTGAAGCTTACGTTTTTCCCTATCCCTATAGCTACCCCTCTGGATCCTTTCTGGGGGGAGTCTCCATAGTACCATGTTGGGATTGTCTGAGAGTACAGCCTAACTCTTGAATCTAGAGTTATATGCGTCTCCTGGAGGAATACTACATCTGCAAAAAGTCTCTCGATCTCTTTTAAGGTCATGTGTCTTTTCCGTGGCGAATTGAGTCCCCTCACGTTATAGGTAACAACATTTACATTAGACATATATTTGTGTTTTGTTTTTGTTTTGTTTTTTCTTTTGTGATCTGGCGGTCGACCGTCCCTTTATTTCTATCTTTCCCCTCTATCCCTCCCCCGCCCCCCTGTCCTCTCTCCCCTTGCCCCCCCTCTCCTCCCTCTCCCTCCCTCATCCCTCCCCTCCCCCCATTCCCAAGGTGGAATCTTGACCCTACGGTCTGCTATTGGGGCCAACTTTCTTGCTCTCCCTTGTGCAAGAGTGCTCCCCAGCTAGAGGCGGAGTACAATTCGACACTACCTCCCTTCCCCTGTTTCCAGGGGAGATACCTCGAGGCAGTCGTGAGCTCCAGTTCCCCGGTCACCCCGCTACCCTGCGCCTAGTTACTTGTTCACTGAAAACCCCCTCTCACCCCCCTCCCTCCCCTCCTCACCGCCCATCCACATTTCTCACCGCCCCCTCCCTAATAACTGATTGGTACTGGAATTCCTAATTTTTGACAAAACTCGGGTATATCATCCAAGAATCTAAGTTTCGCCGTAATCCCGCTCTTTCTACCAATCAGACATGCCGGGAATCCCCAATTGTATTGTATTTCTAATTCTTGTAGCTCCCGTAATAATGGTTTCAGGTTCCTTCTTCTTCTTAGCGTCACTTGGGATAAGTCCTGGTATATTTGAATATTATGGTCCTCAAATTTAATTGGGGACTTCCCTCTCGGGTTTTTCCATAATTGGTTTTTATCTTCCCAACTTTCGAACCTTATTATGATATCTCTAGGGGTGTCTTGAGGGATTTCTCTAGGTCTCCTAATCCGGTGAGCTCGTTCTATTTTTAATGGGGAGGTTATTTGTCTGTCCAATATAGGATTACACATTTTTTGAATAATTTCTGGAAGGTTTTCTGTCTGGGAGGAATCTGGGACAGATTTTTCCGTCTGTCTCTATTTTCCTGATCTTCTGCTTTATACGCTTGTTCCCTTTGCTCTTTTTTTATTTCCAGGATTTCCTCTTCTAATTTTCTGATGGTATTAAAATTGTAATCTGTTTTTTTTTTTCAACTTCCTCTAGTCTTTCCAACAAGGATCCCATATTTTTCTCCATTCTCTCCATTTGTGTTGTTAACGCTTTTTCTAAAGAAGCAAACATTTCCTGCATGTCAATCTTAGTTGGTAATGCCAATCCTAATATTTGTTCTTCTGCGTCCTGTATTATGTTTGTCTCAAGCTCTGTTGCTGTCTCGGATAGAGTATCAGGGTTTACTGAGCTGTTCGGGTTAATTGAAGTGAGTTTTATCTTTTCCTTTTTTCTCTCCTTCTCCCTCTCGTTCATCCCCTGTGTTACATACTTGCTCATTGGCCCCGGGCTTTGACTCAGACGGGGGGTCGAGGCAGCTCCCCCTCTGGCGCCTCTTGCCCTAGTACTCATCTCTGTAGCTTTTTCTATTAGAGGTTTTAATAGATTTAAAGGAAAAAAATAAATAATAATTTTTCTTTTTCTTTCCTTTCTTCCCGCTGTTAAGAAGGTTTCTTTTAGGGTTAGAGAGACTTAGGTGTTTTGTTTTTTTTTAGTTCTTAAGTTCTTTAAGTTCTTAGATGTACTTGAGTGTGTATAATTTAGCCCCTCTTAAAGGTACGGGTTTAGAAGAGGGAGAGAGGGAGAGAGAGCTAGTACAATACAATTCAGTTCAGAGTAGTATTCTTGTTGTTGTATATTGCGTCTACTTTCTCTGCAATGATCAGCTGTGTCACAATGTGATAGTAGTGCTGTTTGTGGTCTCCAATAAAGAAGAAGGTAGGAGGAGAGCGCAATAACTCTTCCAGCGCACAAATAGTTTACATACAGTTTACATATAGTTTACCAGTTTTTTCCTCTTATTCTGCTGCTCACGTCACCAACTTCACCAACATCACCAACATCACCAACTTCACCAACTTCACCCACTATTACTTATTTCATTAATTTCATTAATTTCACTTATTTCATTTCAACTCATGCTTTTCATATCACGATAATTCAGCGATAGATGATTGCAGGTGATGTTTTACTTACTGTCTGCAGAGTCGATATCTGTATCTGTCTTACAGCCCTTGTCCGGGTCCGGGAACTTGGATCTGAAATACTTTTTTTTTTTTTTTTTGTACTTACAGTTTTGCTGGTTTTCTGTGATTTGATGGTCTGGTGGTTGTGCTGCGTTTTGTGATATTGTGTAGAGGCTGCTGAAATGTGCAGAGCTGATCGTGACCGATGTTCTCCAACTCCCTCTGGTTTGCAGAGTGGCTTGCTCCCAACTCGCATCTCTCACGTTGCGCAGGTATGCCGTGTCCGGTGCCTGGGACACCCCACCGCTACCAGCGGTTCCTCTGTCTCGCAGTTTACCGTGTGTCTCTCTGTAATCGGGCCGGCGTAGCAGCCGCCAGAGACGCCGCACATGTGACCACGTGACCAGAAGCCGGGACGGACTCTGGAGATACAAACGCCGCAAGGACTTTAGGATGACAGTAAGGTGAGTTTAGCCTCGATTCCTTAGCTCGGTTCAGCAGTGGAGGGAGGGGGGGTGGAGCGGAGGGGTTGCCCTCAGCAAGGGAGCGGGGCCATCAGCCAGAGGACGGATATTCGCTCAATCATCGCAGCGCTGCGGGACCTGCTGGAGCTCACATCCTAGCCGCCCCGACGTGAGGACCGCGTCATCCTAGACTCCTGTGCAGAATACATTTAGGACCAATCACACACCTCCCTAATGGTATGGCAGGATGAATAAGTATCTGCCTATATTTCTCAGCATTGAGGACACCATTGATCAGGCAATGTTGAAGGCCAGAGATGCAGTGGTCAGTCAAGTAAACTTAATTGAGCAGATGAAAGATGTCCAACACTACCATCAGCCCAGAACTGGTGGAAACCAGTAGGACCCAGGTACAGCCATCTACTATCTGGAAAAGTCTGGCCAGAAGTATTCTTCATGGAAGAATTTTGGCCAAAAAGCCATACTTACAATGTGGAAACAAGGCTAAGTGACTCAACTATGCTCAAAAACATAGGAACTGGGGTTCAGAAAAATGGCAGCACTCTGGACTGATGAGTTACAATATGAAGAATTTGGCTGTAACTGGAGGCAATTTGTTTGCCCAAGGACTGGAGAGTGGTACAACTACTGTCTGCAGGCAAAGGTAAAGCATGGTGGAGGTTTCTTGCAAGTTAGAGCCTGCATTTCTGCAAATTGAGTTGGAGATTTGGTCAGGATCAATGGTGTCCTCAATGCTGAAAAATACAGGCAGATACCTATCCATCAGGGAGGCATATGATTGGCCCCAAATGTATACTACAGCAGGGCAACGACCCTCAACTTACAACCCATGTCATTAGGAAATATCATCAGTGTAAGGGACAATGAGTCCTAAAGTAATGGTTTGGCCCCTACAGAGCCCTGATCTCAACATCATCATGTTTTTTTTTTTGGATTACATAAAGAGACATATTTTTAAGGCAAAGGTGGTCATACCGAATATTGATTTGGATTTAACTGTTCATTTTACCTTTTTTATTTTATTTTTTATTTTATTTTTTTCCTTTTGTTTATTATTTCTGAAAACTTTCTTAATTTACAGATTATTTTTTTTACACCTGCCTAAAACTTTTGCATGGTACTGTATATCATGTAAAAGACTATTGATATCTTAATTTCCATATGAGTCAGAAATCTATATGCAGGCTTCAACGAACTGGCGCATCAATGTTACTATTTACTGTGTATTCTCATGCCTTAATGCATAAACGGATAAGGTCATCCCTCCTTTTTTGTATAAGGCTTTTGCTAGATCCAATATTTTATTCACTTCCCTATCCAAAGTGAATGGCAGTTGGTATTCAGGCAAACGTCCCATGCATGTAAAGCATACTAATGGTCAAAATGTCAACTCACATTGTATTACATTATTTCTAGCCTACTCCCTATTCTGAATGATCTTGGAGTTTGTAAACTATGTAAAGATCCCCATACGTTTACTAACTTGAGTTCTGTGACACATATTCAGTATGTGTCTAGGCACTGTTGTCACAGAATTCACAGAGCTGTCTTCTGAGCTACAGATATGCTGAGAAGATGAGTCTCAGGAGGTGGAGTCAGTACAGGAATTACTGCTTGCAAGCACCAAAGTACCATGGAATATGTAGTCCTTAGAAATTGAATATAAACCTAGGAGGAGAAATTGTGGAAAGAAATGGCCATCAGACAGGCAGCGCTAACTACACGAAAGGAGATTTTTCAAATAAGCTTATATTGGCTTGTCAAATTGTTTGTATTCTTATTACAATGCTGATGTTATGTACTAAAATTATATTCTGTGACAATCAATCCCCTTTAAAAAGTTGCAATAACATAGGTTAGAAAAACAAGATGCTATTCTGCAGTTGACAACATAAGCAAGACATAGCCAAATAATGAGTGTAAGGAGGTTTGTCATAGGACAATTGTTTTTTATATGTCAGTAATATAACTAAAAGGCATAGTAAGTAGGTATAGAAGGATTGGGTCTAAGGTCCCCAAACCAAGGAAAAGGGGGGGGGGCGCGATTGGACTATTGCGGTACTGATAAACTAAATATCAATTATACAAATGCAAATATAAAACAAGAATATTATTTTATTGAATACAACATCATAAATTTACAGAATTAAAATAGTGACGACCGTACACAACAACAATATACTCATCCCCAAAAGGGAAGGAAACGGTGAATTGAGGGTCACAACAATCATCTTGACTAGTTTCGCAGCGAAAGCTGCTTCATCACAAGCATGTCTAAACATACCCACGGGCGAGGACAGCAGGGATCACCAACAAAGTCCCATGTGGCGACCAGGAGGCACACATATGTGGACGGACCTTGAAAAAAAGGAAAATAAATGGGGCATAAAAGGGGTCCCGGAAGCAGGATCCCAATTGGAACATGTGCTGGAGAGCACATGTTAACTCGGCAAGAAGTGTCCATGAAGGTGGAATATGTGAGGAAGAGGGACCAGTAGGATCCCGGGGAGGCGTCAGGGTAGTGACGCCAGCACAGTGACACTGTGAACTGGGTAAAGTCGCAGCGATCCCGGATATTTAGTTTATCAGTACCGGAATAGTCCACTCGCCCCCCCCCCCCCTTTTCTTTGGCTCTTTGGTTTGGGGACCTTAGACCCAATTCTTCTATACTTAAATCTCTGGATGGTGGTACATTTTATTATATTAGTGTAAGTGAGTTACGCCAGCCGGATCTTAGCGTAAATCCGGCGTAACATGTTTTCTGGATAGAAAACAGTGATACGCCGGTGGGAAATTCGAATTACGCTGGTGTATCTGTAGACACACCGGCGTAATTCTTTTGTGAATCTGGCCCTATATCTTTTAATAGTAAGTAGGTAGTTGAAACCATTTGCAAGTATAATAGGTTAGGCAATGCAGGCAACTGGAAGGCTCTGCAGATGATTTTTTAGATTAGGCATAGCTTGTTTTTAGGTATTTGTGCAATCAAGCATTTTGCATCCACATACAGTGTATACAGTATGTCATCTTTGACAAAATGCATAGGATGGGGCCTACGATGGTGACATCACGCTACTTGGATCCGATTGGTTGGATGGATTTGTGCCCGGGGTGGAGCCCAAAGGGACGCCATTTGTTATGTTTGGATGGTCGCTGAGCCAGTTTAATTTTACCATTCTGTGAGTGCATTATTTACTTTTTTATTAAAGCTTTTAATTACATTACCACACTATGAGAGCACTATTTATTTTTTCTTTACCTTTTGAGCATTGTTGGAGTCACATAGACACAGAACGGTCGGTGTGAGACCTTAATCCTATATGTGCTATTTGACCACCTGTAATCCAGTGGTCAATACTATCTGGTAAGCAGTTCATCACACTGTTTGGTTTAGGGAGCATGAAATTACATCTGCTGTTTTTCCTCAGCTTTACAGATCTTGCACACTGTCTTGTATCACCAAATGTTAGGGAATTTACTGGATTATGAATCTACTGTTTTTTTTCTTTTTTCTTTTTTCTTTTTCCATCTCATCATTTGTTACCATTGGCACATTTTTTTTCTTGTTCAATTTTTTGATTTGTCTTCATTCTCTGAGGCTTAGCACTTCACTATACTTGCACATACAGTTGCAAGAAAAAGTATGAGAAATGTTTTGGAATGATATGGATTTCTGCACAAATTGGTCATACAATGTGATCTGATCTTCATCTCAGTCACAATAATCACAGTCTGCTTAAACTAATAACACACAAATAATTAAATGTTACCATGTTTTTCTTGAACACACTGTGTAAACATTCACAGTGCACGTGGAAAAAGTATGTGAACTCCTAGACTAAAGATATCTCCAAGAGCTAACTGGCGTCCAATCAATGAGATGAGATTGGAGGTGTTGGTTACAGCTGCCCTGCCCTATAAAACACAGTTCTGGGTTTGCTTTTCACACCAAGCATTGCCTGATGTGAATGATGCCTCGCACAAAAAAGCTCCCAGAAGACCTATGATTAAGAATTGTTAACTTGCATAAAGCTGGAAAGGGTTATAAAAGTATCTCCAAAAGGCTTGCTGTTCATCAGTCCACGGTAAGAGAAATTGTCTATAAATGGAGAAAGTTCAGCACTGCTGCTACTCTCCCTAGGAGTGGCCGTCCTGTAAAGATGACTGCAAAAGCACAGCGCAGACTGCTCAATGAGGTGAAAAAGAATCCTAGAGTGTCAGCTAAAGACTTACAAATGTCTCTGGCTTATGCTAACATCCCTGTTAGCGAATCTACGATACGTAAAACACTAAACAAGAATGAATTTCATAGGAGGATACCACAGAGGAAGCCATTGCTGTCCAAAAAAAATGGATGTACATTGACAGTTTGCACAAGAGCACCTGGATGTTCCATAGCAGTACTGGGAAAATATTCTGTGGACAGATTAAACCAAATTTGAGTTGTTTGGAAGAAACACACAACACTATGTGTGGGGAAAAGAGGCACAGCTCACCAACATCAAAACCTCATGCCAACTGTGAAGTATGGTGATAGGGTCATCTTGGTTTGGGGCTGCTTTTCTGCATCGGGGCCTGGACGGATTGCTATCATCGAAGGAAAAATGAATTCCCTAGTTTATCAAGACATTTTGCAAAAGAACCTAAGGCCATCTGTCCACCAGCTGAAGCTCAACAGAAGATGGGTGTTGCAACAGGACAATGACCCAAGCATAGAAGTAAATCAACCTAATGGCTTAAACAGAAGTAAATGCGCCTTCTGCAGTGGACCAGTCAGATTCCTGACCTTAACTCGATTGAGATGATGTGGCATGACCTCAATGGACCAATGGATATGCTAGCCATCCCTGCACTGTAGCAATATACTGTGAAAGAGGTAGCAAACTCTGCGTTAGTCTCGTATAACTGCAATTCATAGAAAGTGCAGCAGCTGAAATAGTTAACAATATGTTTCTGCACTCAAACATAAAGAAAAAAGCAGCTGAGGTGACATACGAATGTGTTATTGTTAAATGATTGCAGCAATTATGGTGATGTCGCTATAGTTAGACTTTTTGTATCCACCTTCATTATAAATCGGCTAACCTTTCAGCCTGTGCCACTTGGCATCCAGCTATATCACACTGACAGATGCCCAGCTTCAATACAGTCATACAACTTTCTTGATTTGTCAGTTTTTAATTAGCCTCCATGAATCTATCGCCAGTTGACCACACTGGAAACAGTCTGTCAGAACACATCTCTCTGTTACATTTCAACCCACAAAGGCTGGGGTGTCAAACTCAATTTCATCATGGGCCGTATCAGCATTATGGTTTCCCTCAAAGGGCCGGTTGTATCTATAAATGTTTCTGCTCTTCATCATATTAATTGATTGCCTCTGCAAAAAAAGTCATACATCAAACATATACTGTGATTCTGTACTTGACAAATAATGCTGCAGAAATCTCCCTCCACTGAGTCTGGCTGCAACCATTTTAACTGTGGATAGCTGAAGCTGCTGCCTGTTCACTTCACACACATACAGAGGCACACCTCCAGCTCTGCAGCCCCTCGGGTCTCATTGGCCCTCGTATGACTCGCCCCCTCCCTTCCTGCCAAACTCTTACGAGAGAGAGAGCTATGCATGATGTCATAAGCCTAGGCTAATGAACAGACGAGAAACAGCAAGGGCAGTGTCATGTCCCGGGGTGTATTCGAACCTGGGTCTTCCTGGTCTCTTAAACCATAGCCTTACCTGATGTGCCACAGAAGAGATCTAGACCTTGGGAATATCCTTATTGTGTTCAACACACGCCTCAGACTCACTAGCTCCACCTGCTGCCAGCTGTGGACAATTCTCATTCTGGACGGCCTTTAAATAGGAAGTGAGGTCATCACTCAGCGCCCGTTTATTTGGATTACTTCCTGGGTGTTTTGTCTTTAGTAATCTTCCTTGTATTGAACTCCTGCCTGATATCCCGACTATTCTACAGCCTGCTGATTTTGTACCTTATCGCCAGATCGTGTATGACCTTTGCCTGCCTGACCCTTCTCCGGAATCCGATATTGAACTATTTGCCTGATCCGTTGCCGACCATATCTGCCTGACAACGCTTTGCCTGGATCTCCAGCATACTTGTTCCACTTAGGACACTACCTTTTACAGGTACCTTACATAATAAACGGGCCACAATGGCAGTGGACCCTGCTGAGATTGTTAAGGCGATTACACGTCAGGGACAACTGATCGGAGCGCATGAACAGTATCTTTCTTCCCTGGACGCCAAGTTAGATGAACTTTGCACTATGCTCAAATCGTGTTTGCCTGGTTCCTCTGCAACGGTCCAGATGCCGGATCCTACTCCTGCTACGATCCAACCTGCCTCTTCTGTACCCTCAAAACTTCCCTTGCCTGACAAGTTTGGTGGTGATACTGAGTACTGCAGAGGCTTTTTAAATGTTTGCCGTTTGCATTCCTGCAACAACCCTGTGACTTTTAGCACTTCATCTGCCAAAGTGACTTTTGTAATTTCCTTGTTAAAGGGGAAGGCCCTGGCCTGGGTCTCTCCTTATTTGGAACGCAACGATCCTGTACTTCAAGATGCTGACAAATTTCTGGCTTCTCTCCAGACTGTATTTGACAAGCCAGATAGAGCTTCTGCAGCTGAGTACTCCCTCTTGGACATACAACAAGGCACCAGATCTGTGGCACAGTATGCTATTGAGTTCCGTACTCTTGCTGCTGAGACTAATTGGGACTCAAGTGCATTACGTGCAGCCTTCCGAAAAGGTCTTACAGATCGCATCAAGGACGAATTAGTCTATAAGGATCTCCCAGAAGACCTTAAGAAATTCATAGAACTGTGTGTTCGTCTGGATGTTCGGTACCATGAAAGGTGCCAAGAGAGACTTAGAACCCGCAAGTTTCCTAAGCCAGTTTACCGTTTGGCCCCTAACTTCCAAGCACCACCTCAGCCAGAACCTGAAACCTCTGTGGAACCCCAGGCACCTGTGGAACCCATGGATGTGAGCCGTCTCCATCTAACTGAGTCAGAGAAACAAAGGAGGCGTTCATTGGGCCTATGCATGTACTGTGGACTTAAAGGACATTTAGTATCTGTCTGCCCTTCCCGTCCAGTAAAAGGCAGGGTCTAACCAGTGTTGGAGGAGCTGGCTTAGACCTTACAGGTAGATCCTCCAAGACCAAGATTACTGTTCCGGCTACTATCCATTTACCTTCTAAACTTGTTTTCTGCGAGGCTTTTGTGGATTCTGGAGCTGCTGGCATATTCTTGGACTACAATTTTGCAAGAAAGAACAACATCCCGTTTGTTCCAAAGTCTAGACCCCTGAACATTACCACCCTGAATGGACAGCCCTTGGGAGATGGCATTGTGAAATTCGAGACTACGACAATCACCCTTCAGGTAGGCCTCCTCCACAAAGGAAGTTGTCTTGTCTCTCATTGATTCTCCGCTTCTGCCTATCATCCTTGGTTACCCATGGTTGCAACTTCACAACCCTTCTTTTGATTGGGAAAAGGGAGAACTAACCTCCTGGGGATCGTCCTGTCGCCCTAATTGTTTGTCTCAACCCAAAAGACTTTCTGCTTGCATGTTGGCTCCTGTGACTATCCCACCTACCTTGCCTCGAGAATACCATGACTTTACAGATGTATTTTGCAAGCAAAAGGCAGAGGTGTTACCTCCACATCGTCCTTTTGACTGTACAATTAAATTGATTCCCGGAGCACCTCTTCCCAAAGGAAAGACCTACCCCTTGTCTCTGCCTGAACAAAAGTCTATGGAGGAATACGTAAGAGACAACTTGGAAAGAGGTTTTATCCGACCCTCTTCTTCTCCAGTAGGTGCAGGTTTTTTCTTCGTTGAAAAGAAAGATGGGGGCCTTCGACCATGCATAGACTATCGGGGGTTAAATCAAATCACCGTAAAGGACTCCTACCCTTTGCCTCTCATTCTTGAACTGTTTGATGTACTTACGGGGGCTGTCATATTCTCCAAGCTAGACCTACGAGGGGCATATAACCTGATTCTAATTAACGAGGGGGACGAGTGGAAGACAGCATTCAACACTCGTAATGGACACTTTGAATATTTGGTCATGCCATTTGGGTTGTGTAACGCACCTGCTGTCTTTCAACGTTTCATGAATGAAATTTTCCATGATTTCAGCAACCGCTTTGTGATCATCTACTTGGACGACATTTTAATCTTTTCCAAGACTCATCTAGAGCACATCTCGCATGTGAAACAGGTATTACAACGACTTAGAGAAAACCATCTTTATGCAAAAATCGAGAAATGCAGTTTCCATCAAAGCTGTATTCCTTTCCTTGGGTACATCATAAGTGCTGACGGTTTCCAAATGGACCCTCAAAAACTTTCCGCTGTCTTGCAATGGCCCCAACCGACCACTTTAAGAGGACTCCAAAGCTTTTTAGGGTTTGCAAATTACTACAGACGCTTCATTAAGAGTTTTGCCTCCATTGCGGCACCCCTTACTGCCATGACTAAGAAGGGTACAAATTGCAAGGTGTGGTCTTCAGAAGCAAGATCGGCTTTCCAGCGATTAAAGGACATGTTCAGTAAAGCTCCAATTCTTCAGCATCCAAATCCTGATCTCCAGTACATTGTTGAGGTTGATGCCTCTGAGGTTGGAGCAGGTGCCGTACTCTCCCAGAGACAGCCAAAGTCTGGTAGAATCAATCCAGTAGCTTTTTTCTCTAGAAAGTTTTCTCCTGCAGAGATGAATTATGATGTTGGGAATCGAGAACTACTGGCCATCAAATTGGCATTGTCTGAATGGCGACACCTTCTGGAAGGGGCTCCCAAGCCTTTTACTATCCTCACTGACCATAAAAACCTACTGTATCTTCAGACTGCTAGACGTCTGAACTGACGTCAGGCTCGATGGGCTCTGTTTTTCTCCCGTTTTAATTTTGTCCTTTCTTATGTTCCAGGGCATAGAAACAAAAAAGCAGATGCTCTTTCCAGACAGTTTGCTACCTCTGAAGAAGATCAACCAGGCGAGCAGTATATAATCCCACCTCACAAAATTGTTGCGCAGATCTCCACGGCTCTTTCCCAACAGCTACAAGAATCCCAGAATCGTGTTCCCCAGGGCTTGAAGATACCACCAGGTCGCCTGTACGTAGCCCCTAGTCTCAGAAAACCTGTACTCCTCTGGGCACATGATGGCGTGTTATCCGGTCACCCTGGTGTCACCATCACTCTTAAGACCTTGCAGCGTCATGTCTGGTGGCCTCGCATGAAAAAGGATGTTACTGACTATGTGGCCGCCTGCCCAACTTGTGCTGCTAATAAAGTACCCCGCACATTGCCTGCTAGACTGTTACATCCACTTCCGGCACCTCGCCAGCCTTGGACCCATTTGACCATGGACTTCATTGTAGACTTACCCAAGTCCGAGGGCATGACTGCCATATGGGTCACAGTGGATCGCTTTTCCAAAATGTCTCATTTTGTGCCGCTCCCGGGATTACCTACAGCGAAAGCACTGTCCACTCTTTTCCTTTCCCATATTGTAAAACATCATGGCATACCTACCAATGTCGTCTCAGACCGCGGATCCCAGTTCGTTTCCCGATTCTGGAGAGCGTTCTGCAAGAAACTGGGAGTAACGCTCTCGCTCTCTACCTCACATCACCCTCAAACTGATGGTCAAACCGAACGCATGAACCAGAGCCTAGAAACCTATCTTCGACATTATGTCAATGCCTTACACTCCAACTGGTCTGAGTATTTGCCTTTAGCTGAGTTCGCCCTAAATTCCCGTTGGCACAGTGCTCTTCATACCACACCATTCTACGCAGCCCTAGGCTATCACCCTCAGACTTTTCCTCTACTTCAGCCTTCTTCTGGTGTTCCAGCAGCAGATCAGCGGGTAAAGAATATTCTACTACATTGGAAGAAGATTCGTTCATTACTACGAAAGTCAGCAGGCAAGTACAGACTTTTTTCCAACAGACGAAGACGCCATATACCTCCATATGTGGTGGGGGACAGAGTTTGGTTATCAACCAAGTATGTTAGACTGAAACAACCTTCTACCAAATTGGGCCCTCGATTCATTGGTCCTTACAGGATCATTGCTCGAGTTGGGCCCGTTTCCTATCGCTTAAAATTACCTTCCTTTCTCCGGATACATCCCGTGTTCCACGTTTCCCTCCTCAAAAAAGCTATTCCAGGTCACAACAGCTACCTCCTCCTGTTCTTGTTGATGGACAAAATGAGTTTGAAGTCTCCAAGATAATTGATTCCAGAAGACAGGGCCGTGGCCTTCGGTATCTGGTTCATTGGAAGGGATATCCTGTCACAGACCGCTCCTGGGTTCCAGCCAAAGATCTGCATGCCCCTTCTCTTATACGAGACTTCCATGCCTCGTTCCCCACTAAACCCCGCTAGGCCCCCGGAGGGGTCCATTGGGGAGGGGGCCCTGTCATGTCCCGGGGTGTATTCAAACCTGGGTCTTCCTGGTCTCTTAAACCATAGCCTTACCTGATGTGCCACAGAAGAGATCTAGACCTTGGGAATATCCTTATTGTGTTCAACACACACCTCAGACTCACTAGCTCCACCTGCTGCCAGCTGTGGACAATTCTCATTCTGGACGGCCTTTAAATAGGAAGTGAGGTCATCACTCAGCGCCCGTTTATTTGGATTACTTCCTGGGTGTTTTGTCTTTAGTAATCTTCCTTGTATTGAACTCCTGCCTGATATCCCGACTATTCTACAGCCTGCTGATTTTGTACCTTTATCGCCAGATCGTGTATGACCTTTGCCTGCCTGACCCTTCTCCGGAATCCGATATTGAACTATTTGCCTGATCCGTTGCCGACCGTATCTGCCTGACGACGCTTTGCCTGGATCTCCAGCATACTTGTTCCACTTCGGACACTACCTTTTACAGGTACCTTACAGGCAGAAGATTTAAAAAAAACTACTGAAGGTCCACTATAAGCTGCGAAGGGCAGGTGCAGACAAGCACGGAACCCTAACAGACTCCTGTAGCAAATAATGCAAACCTGAGAAGGGGGGGGGGGTCACATACCACTGGTATCAACAAGAAACTTTATGGAAGGCTGCTCAGAACCTGGTTCTGCCATGGTGTTATATCTGGGCAGTCTCCAAAAACATTTCCTGTGGATGAGACCAGCAGTGTGAAACCCTTTTTTTCAACTGACATTGAATGAATTATAAAAAAATATTATTCTCCTCATTATAAGCAGACATCCAGGGCACCCCTCTAAGTCAGAGTTCAAGGGCCTCCCACCATTAGAAGTCGAGAGTCTCCCACCCTCCCTTACATCACAGTGCACCTCCCCTTACCTTGTTCTACTGGCAGGAAGAAGCTGGGGGGCGGGGAGCTGGGAAGCAAAAAGTGCAGGGTCTACCGGAGGGAATATGAGACCAGCCTCTCCGCTGCTGCCCAAGGAAACATTGGATGAGCCAGGGGTGGTTCCACAGCTGCAGAAGCATTGTGAGAGCCACATAAAATTGTCTGGCGGGCTGTGTTATTGACACATGTGCACTAAGGGACTTCCTCAGAAGGGAGTGGTGACGGGTATTCTCCTCTTACTCATTTAATTATATCTCAGCATGCAACCGTCAATATACTATGCGTTCCTTCCAGCACACAGCACTGCATTCCACTCCAAGGGGGATAGATAATAAGATCCAGC
The DNA here is from genome assembly GCA_029574335.1 of Rana kukunoris. NCBI lineage: Eukaryota > Metazoa > Chordata > Amphibia > Anura > Ranidae > Rana > Rana kukunoris. The sequence continues at coordinate 274,817,374 of CM056052.1, forward strand.
CGCATATATGGCCTTGATTATCACCATCTACTGTATATAGAGTTTAACAAAACGGCGTGCCAATATTCATGATTTAATATAACGTTTTAACTAACCCTGATTAAATTGTATTGTATTGTATTGTATACTATTGTATTTGTAGTTTTCGTGCAACTGTATAGTAACTTAAAGGGTTTGTAAACTCATCTACAGTGCCTTGCAAAAGTACCGTATTTATCGCCCTATAACGCGCATCGGCGTATAGCGCGCACCCCCACCTAGAAGGGAATCCTAAGGGGAAAAAAAAAGAAATACTGGCAGTTTTACAGTTAGTTACTTACAGTTGCCCGGCGTCCATCTGCGGCCTTGTCCGGTCCGGCGTCCGTTTGCGGCCTTCGTGGTGTCCTCCCCGCTTCTCCCGCGCTGCGAGCCCTGCTTCCCACACTGTGTTTGAATGCCGCCGCCAACATATACCGAGCACAGTACACTCGGCCACGCTAGGCTCCTCTAGCATAAAGGCTAACCAAACACTGCTATGAAGACCAGGGAACTCTCCAAACAAGTAAGGGACAATGTTGTTAAGTAGTCAGGGTTAGGTTATAAAAAAATATAATCCCTAGGAAGCACCATCAAATCTAACCTGCCAAAAGACAGCCGCACACCAAAATTCAGGGATCAGGCAAGGAGGGCATTAATCAGAGAGGCAGCACAGAGACCTAAGGTAACCCTGGAGGAGCTGCAGTTTCCACAGCAGACACTGGAGTGTATGTATATAGGATGACAATAAGCCGTACGCTCCATAGAGTCATAGTGTTGGGCTTTTTTTTGGCAGAGTGGCCAGAAGAAAGCCATTCCTTTCAGCAAAAAACAAAATGGCATGTTTTGAGTTTGCGAAAAGTCATGTGGGAGACTCCCTAAATGGATGGAGGAAGGTGTTCTGGTCTGATGAGACTAAAATTTTACTTTCTTTCTCGTACATCACGGGACACAGAGCGGCATATTCATTACTATATGGGTTATATGGAGTACCTTCAGGTGTGGACACTGGCAATCTCAAACAGGAAGTCCCCTCCCTATATAACCCCCTCCCCTAGAGGGAGTCCCTCAGTTTTTTCGCCAGTGTCTTAGGTGTTGGTCACGGAATAGCTTTGCTCCACATCCTTGGGATTAAGGGCGGGCTAACCGGATCTGTCCAAGGAGCCTCAGTGCCAAAGTGGACAGTACCCGGGCCCCAAACCGTGGGGTTTTGCCTATAATTCTCCTCTTTGGAGGGCTGGACCCTGGGCCCAGGACTTGGAGTTTGCAAAAACCATAAGTTCCTGTTTGCCAGGGTGCTATATAGGTCCAGGACAGTGGGTACCTTCATAGGACCCCAGGGCCTGAAGGTCTACTACGCTACCCACGGAGATGGGAGAAGATTGGATCAGTTTGCTGGACAAACATCCTGCAGCATGGAGCAGGTAAGGGGGAGCCTGCGGGACTTGGTTCGACAGCAGGCTCTCCGGGGTAACCTAAAAGGGGGGATAGCCTAAGTATGCTCTGCATGGGCAACCTTGTTCACTATGTCTGAAGAGAGACAGGATGACACCTTTTCTCCCCCATCACTAGGTTCCCCTGTCTAAGAATGTGTTGCTAGCTAACCTGCTGTTTTCTTCCTAGGACTAGTAAGGATCCCTAGGGGCCTTTTGGAGAGTCCTACCTGGCCGGGGGTTTGAATCTGCCGCCTGTTTCTGCAGTCCTGGATCTCCAGCAGCGCGGCTCCTCCATGTTCCTCCTGTTTCCGGCATACGCGCGCGCGCATGCGCGCGCACGTCTTATAGACGTTTTTCGCGCCGTTCACACAGGAGGGCGGGGGGGGGCGTGCCTGCGGCGTCATACAGGGGCGCGCCTTGTGCTGTTATAGACAGCAGGCATTGTCAGTGCTCAGTCTGAGGCTGATTTCAGAAGGAGAGGACGCAGAGCGGCAGAACAGTGACTCCCGGTGGCGGAAGAGGGGTAGTACATGCTGGACTTTGTTCCAATGCCTTTTTTGTTAAGCCAAGAAATTCCCCTTTTTGCAGCAGGTTGGAGGCTGGCAAACTAAGTTTGGGGTCACTGTATGTTTTAAAAAAGAAAATATATATAATATATATTTAAAAAAAAAAAAAAAAAAAAAGAGAAAAACATACGGGATCCCATCAGTTTTTGGGCATTAGTGATCTATTGTCCCCTAAGCTCTGGTTTTGTACTCCTGGCCACTACAGTCTGTTGTGTGGGCGGAGTCCCTCGATTTTGTATTATGGCTTCCAAAGGTTCGGGGTCAAAGGGTACAAAAAAGACCAAAAAACAAAGGGGTTCCCCTTCTGATTCTGATGATATGCCGATACTTTCCCCGCAACTTATTAACATAAGGAGCGCCTTGGATGAGCCATTAGGGGGATCTGGTGCGGAGGCTGGCCCAGATCAGCCCAGCCCTGTGTTTATCACAGAGGAGATGCTAGCCGTATCCCTAGGGGGGCTAGAAGAGAGAATAGCAGCATTGATCGCTAGAGCTATTCCTGGTAAGAAACGGGTTAGATCCCCATCACCAAGAGGTGTATCCTCAGATGCTGAGATTCTCTCTCCGGAGGAATTAGAATCACAGGAGGATCAACTAGACCTGAACCAAGAGGGTTCAGGGATTGAGGGATCTGCCTCTGAGGAACCATTTTCAGACTCCCAGACAGAAAGATTGTGGGTACAGTCTTTGACGGACATGGTCCGCTCGGCATTTAGTTTACCATTGCCAGAGCCTCAGGTTCCTCCGGTATCCTCTCTGGGCTCTTTGAAAGCTCCGTTAAGCAACGCAGTTTTTCCGGTCCATCCTCTCTTGGAGGAATTGATCTTTCGGGATTGGGTACGGCCGGACAGGATTTTTCTGCCACCGAAAAGATTTGCGGTCATTTACCCCATGGAGGAAAGATTCTCCAAGAGGTGGAGGCTCCCAGTAGTGGATGCAGCCATCTCATGTGTGAATAAATCACTAACTTGCCCGGTTGAAAACATACATATGTTTAAAGATCCGGTTGATAAAAGGTTAGAGACACTTTTAAAAGCATCCTTTGCTACGGCAGGAGCAGTGGTGCAGCCAGCTGTGGCTGCGATTGGTGTTTGTCAGGCGTTAAAGGACCAGACAAAGGAAATGTTAAAGGACATGCCTACCCAACAAGCAGAAGAGTTTTCTGGCATTCCCAGAGCTCTGTGTTTTGCTGTAGATGCTATAAAAGATTCCATCCAGCAGGCCTCTCGTTTCACTATTTTTGGTGCACATGAGAAGGCTCTTATGGTTGAAGAACTGGGCGGCGGAGCCCCCATGCAAAAAGCTTCTGGCAGGGTTTCCCTTCCATGGAGGACGACTCTTCGGAGAGGATCTGGATAAATATATTCAGACTATTTCAAATGGCAAGAGTACCCTTTTACCGGTCAAAAAGACATTCCGGGGTCCTACATTTAAAAGTATCGACGGCCGCCTGCACGATCCAACTTTAACAGTAGATCGCAGGGACAGGCCCCTGGGGGTAAGAGGCCATGGTATCGCAAGCCGACAAAGACAGCCCCTAAGTCTGCCTTATGAAGGGGCGCCCCCACTCTCGCGGGTGGGGGGAAGGCTTCGTTTCTTCTCAGAAGTTTGGGAAGCCAAGATCCCCGACAAATGGGTCCGGGCATCTGTAACCACAGGTTACAGACTGGAGTTTCTAAGGTATCCTCCGCCTCATTTTCAAGAATCAAGGCTACCAAGGGATCCAGCAAGGAAGGCCTCAATGCTGGCAGCTTTGGATCACCTGCTTTGCCAGGACGTAATAATAGAGGTGCCAGCCCAAGAGCAAGGGCTAGGTTTCTATTCCAATCTCTGTCATACCAAAGCCCAACGGCGATGTCAGGCCAATCTTGGACCTAAAGGGGTTAAACGGTTACCTAAAGGTTCGTTCCTTCCGGATGGAATCCATCCGGTCAGCAGCCGCCGCGCTTCAGAAAGACGATTTTCTGGCCTCCATAGACATAAAGGATGCTTACCTTCATGTACCAATCTTTCAGTCGCATCAAAGATTTTTACGCTTCGCGGTGGGGCAGCGACACTTCCAATTCAGGGCGCTCCCCTTCGGGCTGGCCACGGCCCCCCGGGTATTCACGAAGATCCTAGCCCCAGTTCTGGCCAATTTAAGGATCCAAGGGGTCACAGTCCTAGCATACTTGGACGACCTTTTAATCATAGATCACTCACGACCGGGTCTGCAAAAGGCAGTAAACCTCACGGTTCGGTACCTCGAAGAATTCAGCTGGGTCCTAAACCGGGGAAAGTCAGCGTTCCAGCCTACAAAGCAGTTGGAATACCTCGGCATGAGGTTAGACACAGAACAGCAAAGAGTGTTCCTGCCCCTGGTAAAGATCGAGGCTATCAAGGGGCTGGTTCAGTTGGTTCTAAACAAGAAAAAACCAACTATTCGCCTGTGTATGCGATTACTAGGCAAGCTAGTGGCCACGTTCGAGGCAGTACCATACGCTCAGATCCACACTCGCGTCCTACAGGCAGCCATTCTAGCAGCCTGGGGCAAGAGGGCACATGCCTTAGAGTCCCCTTTGACGCTATCATCAAGGGCCCGACAAAGCCTGGCCTGGTGGTTGAACCCCCAGAATCTTCTAAAAGGAAGATCCTTCAGCCCTGTTGTCTGGAAGGTAGTTACCACAGACGCCAGCCTGGCAGGCTGGGGGGGGGCGGTCTTCGAGGGGTCCTCTCGCCAGGGAACTGGGGTGAAAGCAGAGAGGCAGCTCCCCATCAATATCTGGGAGATCAGAGCTGCTCGCCTAGCCATTCTGGCATGGACCTCCAGATTAAAGGGGTTCCCGGTGAGAATCCAGTCAGACAATGCCACGGCGGGGGCATACATAAACCACCAAGGGGGAGCCAGGAGTCGGGCCGCTCAGAGGGAGGTGAGCTTGATTTTTCAGTGGGCAGAGGTTCATGTACCCTGCATTTCGGCGATATTCATTCCCGGAGTGGACAACCTGCAGGCAGACTTCTTAAGTCGCCAGAGTCTGTCGCCAGGGGAGTGGTCTCTGCATCCCCAGGTCTTTCAGACAATCTGCCAGAGGTGGGGAATGCCAGACGTAGATATAATGGCATCCAGGTTCAACAAGAAACTAGACAGGTTCGTGTCTCGAACGAGGGATCCTATGGCCTGCGGAACCGATGCGTTGGTTTGCCCTTGGCATCAATTCAAACTTCTATATGCATTTCCTCCGCTACAGTTACTCCCTCGCCTGTTGCGCAAGATCAGAGTGGAGCACAAGCCAGTCATTTTTGTAGCTCCGGCTTGGCCCCGGAGGACTTGGTACTCACTAGTCCTGAAGATGGCAGTGGGAGACCCTTGGACTCTTCCTCTACAACCAGACCTACTCTCACAAGGCCGATCCTCCACCCTACATTACGGCGTCTAAATTTGACGGCCTGGAGGCTGAATCCCTGATTCTCAGGGGTAGAGGTCTGTCTAGGCAGGTAATCCCTACCCTGATTAGGGCTAGAAAGCCGGTCTCCAGGGTGATTTATTACAGGGTGTGGAGGAACTACGTAGGCTGGTGTGAATCCAAAAGATGGAATTCCCGCAAATATACTATTGATAGGGTGTTAAGTTTTCTCCAGCTAGGAGTGGATAAAGGCCTGGCACTAAGCACAATCAAGGGACAGATCTCAGCTCTGTCAGTGTGGTTTCAGAGGCCGCTGGCCACCCACTCGCTGGTAAAGACCTTCTTACAGGGGGTCTTGCGTATTAATCCTCCTGTCAAGTCACCACTTTGTCCATGGGACTTAAATCTTGTTCTGTCATCCCTACAGAAACAACCTCTTGAGCCGTTGGCTGAGGTACCTTGATTTTACTGACTAGAAAGTCGGTATTTCTGATCACCATAGTTTCGGCCAGGAGAGTATCGGAATTGGCAGCCTTATCTTGTAAGGAACCATATCTCATTTTGCATAAGGATAGGGCGGGGTTCCGTCCTCATCCTTCCTTTCTACCAAAGGTTATATCCAGTTTCCACCTGAACCAGGATGTGGTACTTCCATCCTTCTTCCAAAACCCACCTCTAGAAAAGAGGGGTTGCTGCATACGTGGGATATTGTCAGGACCGTAAGGGCATATCTTAAAGCTACAGAGAAGGTTCGGAAAACAGATGTGGTGTTCGTTTTACCGGAAGGGCCCAAGATGAGTCAGGCAGCCGCTTGATCCACCATCGCAAGATGGATTAAACAATTAATTGTTCGGGCCTGCGGTTTGAAGAGGTGCCTCCTCCTTTGTCGGTAAAGGCCCATTCTACCAGGGCCAGGGGCACCTCCTGGGCAGCGCATCATCAGATCTCTATGGCTCGAATATGCAAGGCAGCAACGTAGTCATCAGTCCACACGTTTACAAAATTTTATCAAGTGGACGTAAGAAGGAATGCGGATACAGCCTTTGGGCAGTCAGTACTACAGGCCGCGATTCAAGCTCCTCAGGATCTGAGGGGGCTCCCTTGATTTGATTTGAGATTTACATTTCTCGTTTAAGTTGGATTTACTAGTATCTGAGTATACCTCTAAATTAAATCCTTCTTTGGAAGATGTCTCCCTCCCCTCATTAAAGCATTGCTTTCGGACATCCCATATAGTAATGAATATGCCGCTCTGTGTCCCGTGATGTACGAGAAAGAAAAAGGGATTTTTAAATACAGCTTACCTGTAAAATCCTTTTCTTGGAGTACATCACGGGACACAGAGCTCCCACCCCTCTTTTGGGGAACATTTTTGGGAGGCATACTGCTTGCTACAAAACTGAGGGACTCCCTCTAGGGGAGGGGGTTATATAGGGAGGGGACTTCCTGTTTGAGATTGCCAGTGTCCACGCCTGAAGGTACTCCATATAACCCATATAGTAATGAATATGCCGCTCTGTGTCCCGTGATGTACTCCAAGAAAAGGATTTTACAGGTAAGCTGTATTTAAAAATCCCTTTTTTTGGCCATCAAAGAAAAATGCTATATCTGGCACAAACCCAACACATCACATCACCCAAAGAAAATCATCCCCATGGGGACGTTTTTCTGCAGTCGTTACTGGGAAACTGTGAGGAAAAACTGTAGCACTGTGATACCATAGAGACAGTGATTTCTCTTGGTGAATGATAAATGAATAGTTACTGTACTAAAACAGTGATAAAATAACACAAACAAACAATGGTGAAGTGAATAAATAAACTGGTGCTATAATATAAAACACAACGAAAAAATGTAACACTGGAAAGTCCATCCAAAAAATAGTGAAATAGATTGATGATGGAATGACCACGTGGATCCTCAAAGACAGAATATCACTTTTCTCAAATGAAGATAAAATGCGCTTACCAGAAAGTGTGGACCAGTCTGTCAGCGACAGCAGATCAATAAGGCATGAACACTCACGGGGCACAATCTGCTCAGCATTCTCGAACTAGATCAAAGATTAAACCAATCTTCAGGGAAGGGCCATGGATGCACGGTGTCCCGGAAAGCGTCAATTTTGAAAAAAATTCAATATTTTTTACTTTTTGCTATAATAAATATCCCCCAAAATATATAAAAATATATAAAAAAACATTGTTTTTTCTCAGTTTAGGCCGATACGTATTCTTCTACCTATTTTTGGTAAAAAAAATCGCAATAAGCATTTATCGATTGGTTTGCGCAAAATTTAGAGCGTTTACAAAATAGGGGATAGTTTTATTATTTATTATTATTGTTATTATAATTATTTTTTTTTACTACTAATGGCGGCGATCAGCGTTTTTTTTTTTCGTGACTGCGACATTATGGCGGACACTTCGGACAATTTTGACACATTTTTGGGACAATTCTCACTGAGAGGGTTTCCATTGAGGGTGTCTGCACTAAAGGGGAGTGTTTTCAGAATGGTGTCTGTGTTACATGCAGGTGGCCCAGCTCTTTTATGTGCTGCATGCCCTGCTGTGTACATACTTATATACCCTGTGATGTGCCCCGCTGTGTACCCCCTCATGTGCCTACGGTTCGCCCCATGCCCTGCTGTTTAGCACCTTATGTTCTCTGTGCCCCCTGTGATGCATCATGAAGTGATCACTAATGTGCCCTGCTGTGTACAGCGTAATAAACCTTGCTGTTTGCCCCTTAATGTTCCCTGCTTTGTGCCCATGCCATGTGCCCTGCTATGTACCCCCTGATTTGCGCTAGAGATTTTACATATTGTATGTCCTGTTATGTGCCCCATGCCCTGTGATGATGTTTGCGAGTGTGATAGGATGGTATGGGATGGGATGGATGGATAGATATAGAACAGAACGAATAATGAGAGAAAGATGGAATGGGATGGAATGCATGGGTTGATGGATATTGAAGCAATAGGACAGAATGATACATGAGAGAGGGATGAGATGAATGGATATAGAACATATTGATGTGAAAGAGGGGTGGGATGAATGGGATAGGATAGACTGAGGTTAATGAGGGGTGGGATGGATGGATGGATGGATATAGGATACTGATACATGCGAAAGGGATTTGAGGAATGGATGGATGGATTTAGGTCAGACAGAGGTGATAGAGGGATGGGATGAATGGATCTTAGTCATATTGAGGTGAGAGAGGGATTTGATGAATGGATGTAGGTGAGACTGAGGTGAGAGATGGATGGGATGAATGGATGGATATAGGTCAGACTGATACGCGCGAAAGTGATTTGATGAATGAATGAATGAATGAATGAATGGATGGATGTAGGTCAGACTGAGGTGAGAGAGGGATGGGACAAATGGATGGATGTAGGACAGACTGATACGTGCGAAAGATATTTGATGGATGGATGTAGGTCAGACTGAGGTGAGAGAGGGATTGGATGGATGGATGGATATAGGTCAGACTGATACGTGCGAAAGAGATTAGATGAATGGATGGATGGATGTAGGTCAGACTGAGGAGAGAGAGGGATGGGACGAATGAATGGATGGATGGATGTAGGACAGATTGATACGTGCGAAAGGCATATGATGAATGGATGGATGTAGGTTAGACTGAGGTGACAGAGGGATTGGATGGATGGATGGATGGATGTAGGTCAGACTGAGGTGAGAGACGGATGGGATGGATGTAGGTCAGACTGAGGTGAGAGAGGGATAGGATGGATGGATATAGGTCAGATTGATACCTGCGAAAGACATTTAATGAATGGATGGATAGATGTAGGTCAGACTGGGGTGAGAGAGGGATGTAACAAATGGAAGGATGGATGTAGGACAGACTGATACGTGCGAAAGGCATTTGATGAATGGATGGATGGATGTAGGTCAGACTGAGGTGAGATAGGGATTGGATGGATGTAGGTCAGACTAAGGTGAAAGAGGGATGGAATGGATGGATATAGGTCAGACTGATACGTGTGAAAGTGATTTGATAAATGGATGGATGGATGTAGGACAGACTGATACGTGCAAAATGGATTTGATGAATGGATGTAGATCAGACTGAGGTGAGATAGGGATTGGATGGGTAGATGGATGGATGGAGGTCAGACTGAGGTGATAGAGGGATGGGATGAATGGATGGATGGATGTAGGTCAGACTGAGGTGACAGAGGGATTGGATGGATGAATGTAGGTCAGACTGAGGTGATAGATGTGGGGTGAGATAAAGAAATATAGATAGACAGAGAGAGAAAGAAAGAAAGATAGATACAAAGATAGATATAGATAGAAAGATAGATATAGATAGAAAGATAAAGATAAAAAGAAAGGAAGATGGATAGATGGATAGGAATGAAGAAAAAGAAAGGAAGATGGATAGATAGATAGGAATGAAGATGGATAAAGAAAAATGATAAAGATAGAAAGAAAGAAAAAAGGAATAGCACAGTGGTGACAATTGATGGCAAAGTGGTTGTGTTTGATGGCATGGCACAGTGACTGCATTTGATGGCATGGCACAGTGGTGACAATTTATGGCACAGTGGCTGCATTTGATGGCATAGCTCAGTGGTGACAATTGATGGCAAAGTGGCTGCGTTTGATGGCATGGCACAGTGGTGACAATTGATGGCACAGTGGCTGCATTTGATGGCATAGCACAGTGGTGACAATTGATGGCAAAGTGGCTGCGTTTGATGGCATGGTACAGTGGCTGCATTTTCTGGCATGGCACAGTGGTGACAATTAATGGCACAGTGGCTGCGTTTGATGGCATGGTACAGTGGCTGCATTTGATGGAATGGCACAGTGGTGACAATTGATGGCACAGTGGCTGCGTTTGATGGCATAGCACAGTGGTGACAATTGATGGCAAAGTGGTTGTGTTTGATGGCATGGCACAGTGACTGCATTTGATGGCATGGCACAGTGGTGACAATTTATGGCACAGTGGCTGCATTTGATGGCATAGCACAGTGGTGACAATTGATGGCAAGGTGGCTGCGTTTGATGGCATGGTACAGTGGCTGCATTTTCTGGCATGGCACAGTGGTGACAATTGATGGCACAGTGGCTTCGTTTGATGGCATAGCTCAGTGGTGACAATTGATGGCAAAGTGGCTGCGTTTGATGGCATGGCACAGTGGTGACAATTTATGGCACAGTGGCTGCATTTGATGGCATAGCACAGTGGTGACAATTGATGGCAAAGTGGCTGCGTTTGATGGCATGGTACAGTGGCTGCATTTTCTGGCATGGCACAGTGGTGACAATTGATGGCACAGTGGCTGCGTTTGATGGCATGGTACAGTGGCTGCATTTGATGGCATGGCACAGTGGTGACAATTGATGGCACAGTGGCTGCGTTTGATGGCATAGCACAGTGATGACAATTGATGGCAAAGTGGTTGTGTTTGATGGCATGGCACAGTGACTGCATTTGATGGCATGGCACAGTGGTGACAATTGATGGCAAAGTGGCTGCGTTTGATGGCATGGTACAGTGGCTGCATTTTCTGGCATGGCACAGTGGTGACAATTGATGGCACAGTGGCTGCGTTTGATGGCATGGTACAGTGGCTGCATTTGATGGCATGGCACAGTGGTGACAATTGATGGCAAAGTGGTTGTGTTTGATGGCATGGCACAGTGACTGCATTTGATGGCATGGCACAGTGGTGACAATTTATGGCACATTGGCTGCATTTGATGGCATAGCACAGTGGTGACAATTGATGGCAAAGTGGCTGCGTTTGATGGCATGGTACAGTGGCTGCGTTTGATGGCATGGTACAGTGGCTGCATTTTCTGGCATGGCACAGTGGTGACAATTGATGGCACAGTGGCTTTGTTTGATGGCATAGCTCAGTGGTGACAATTGATGGCAAAGTGGCTGCGTTAGATGGCATGGCACAGTGGTGACAATTTATGGCACAGTGGCTGCATTTGATGGCATAGCACAGTGGTGACAATTGATGGCAAAGTGGCTGCGTTTGATGGCATGGTACAGTGGCTGCATTTTCTGGCATGGCACAGTGGTGACAATTGATGGCACAGTGGCTGCGTTTGATGGCATGGTACAGTGGCTGCATTTGATGGCATGGCACAGTGGTGACAATTGATGGCACAGTGGCTGCGTTTGATGGCATAGCACAGTGATGACAATTGATGGCAAAGTGGTTGTGTTTGATGGCCTGGCACAGTGACTGCATTTGATGGCATGGCACAGTGGTGACAATTTATGGCACAGTGGCTGCATTTGATGGCATAGCACAGTGGTGACAATTGATGGCAAAGTGGCTGCGTTTGATGGCATGGTACAGTGGCTGCATTTTCTGGCATGGCACAGTGGTGACAATTGATGGCACAGTGGCTGCGTTTGATGGCATGGTACAGTGTCTGCATTTGATGGCATGGCACAGTGGTGACAATTGATGGCACAGTGGCTGTGTTTGATGGCATAGCTCAGTGGTGACAATTGATGGCAAAGTGGCTGCGTTTGATGGCATGGCACAGTGGTGACAATTGATGGCACAGTGGCTGCATTTGATGGCATAGCACAGTGGTGACAATTGATGGCAAAGTGGCTGCGTTTGATGGCATGGTACAGTGGCTGCATTTTCTGGCATGGCACAGTGGTGACAATTGATGGCACAGTGGCTGTGTTTGATGGCGTGGTACAGTGGCTGCATTTGATGGCATGGCACAGTGGTGACAATTGATGGCACAGTGGCTGTGTTTGATGGCATAGCACAGTGGTGACAATTGATGGCAAAGTGGTTGTGTTTGATGGCATGGCACAGTGACTGCATTTGATGGCATGGCACAGTGGTGACAATTTATGGCACAGTGGCTGCATTTGATGGCATAGCACAGTGGTGACAATTGATGGCAAAGTGGCTGCGTTTGATGGCATGGTACAGTGGCTGCATTTTCTGGCATGGCACAGTGGCTGCGTTTGATGGCATGGTACAGTGGCTGCATTTGATGGCATGGTACAGTGGCTGCATTTGATGGCATGGCACAGTGGTGGCGTTTGATGGCATAGCACAGTGGTGACAACTGATGGCAAAGTGGTTGTGTTTGATGGCATGTCACAGTGACTGCATTTGATGGCATGGCACAGTGGTGACAATTTATGGCACAGTGGCTGCGTTTGATGGCATGTTACAGTGGCTGCATTTTCTGGCATGGCACAGTGGTGACAATTGATGGCACAGTGGCTGCGTTTGATGGCATGGTACAGTGACTGCATTTGATGGAATGGCACAGTGGTGACAATCGATGGCAAAGTGGTTGTGTTTGATGGCATGGCACAGTGACTGCATTTGATGGCATGGCACAGTGGTGACAATTTATGGCACAGTGGCTGCGTTTGATGGCATGGCACAGTGGTGACAATTGATGGCACAGTGGCTGCATTTGATGGCATGGCACAGTGGTGACAATTGATGGCAAAGTGGCTGCGTTTGATGGCATGGTACAGTGGCTGCATTTGCTGGCATGGCACAGTAGAAGCAGATCCTCTCCTCTGGTCGTGTGGGCAGCAAGGGGAGGGGAGACACCCATGGGGAGACGTGATATGCGGGCCGCGATCGGCCCGCGGGCCACCGAGGGCCACAATCGGGCAGTCCAGGCCTGGATGGGATGAAAGGATGGATGGATCTAAGTCAGATTGAGATAAGAGAGGGATGGTATGGGATTAGGAGGCACATGGGATTAGGAGGCACATACATTGCATAGAGAAAAACGAGCGACACAAATTTGATAATGATTTTTATATTGTCAATATTTTGTATATGATTACACAGAATGCCAGAATTTACCTTTTTTTTTTTTTTTAGCTTTTTTTTAAACGTTTTTCTCCCTTCAGCCGTTGCTGCTGCTTCTTGTAATCTCACAGTGCCGAATAGGGAAGGGGGCGGGATCCAGGCAGGGCAGTGCTTTCCTGAAACAAAACTTTCAGAAAGAGAGGAGGTGCTGGGGTGTTAAACACACCCACTATGTCTCAGCTCCTTCCAGTCTGCAAGATGTAGACAACGTCCTCACGCAGATCTGTAGTTACCAGTACAGGGAGCGAGCACGTTTGTCCCCCCGCATGAATCCTCGCTCTGCCAGCTTTTTTTCACAGTGAGAACCAGGAAGTAGGGAGAAAGGACAAGCCATAAATCTACTTCAGAGCAAAAACGAACAAGCATGAAATGAAAACAGCACTGCACTAAGGTAAAGGAATGTATCTAGCTAATAAAATTTTTGCCTTTAGTGTCCCTTTAAGAGGCAAGCTAGATTATACACTGTGGTATTTGTTAGATTGAGGCCGGAATCATTTCTGGAGTGATATGCGGGGACATTGATTACGCCATATAAAGACAGTAAGGGCTTTGTGGAGTAGAGATGGGCGAATGGTTCGGCCAGAGCATAAGTTTGGGCCAAACTTTGGTTGTTCGGGTGTTCTGTCGAACACAAACAATATGCTGAGTTCGGGGAATATTCGAAAGCCGCTGAACCCTGTTAAAGTCTGTCACACTAGCATGAAAAATTAAAAGTGCTAATTTTAACGGCTTATATGCATGGTATTGTGATAAAGTGTTTGAGGACCTGGGTCTTGCCCCAGGGGACATGTATCAATGCAAAAAATAGTTTTTTAATAATGCTTAAAGTGAAACAATAAAAGTGAAATATTCCTATAAATTTCATACCTGGGGGTGTCTATAGTATGCCTGTAAGGTAGCACATTTTCCCCATGTTTAGAACAGTCCCTCCACAAAAGGAAAAACAGTAATTTAAAACTACTCGTGGCTATAATGAATTGTCGGGTCCCTGCAATACAGATAAAAGTCATTGAAAAAAATGGCATGTGTTCCCACCCAGTCCATTACCAGGCTCTTTGGGTCTGGTATGAATATTAAGAAAAATTCCGAACCAAAATGTAAAAAAAAAAATGCGTGGGGGTCCCCCCAAATTTCATACCAGGCCCTTCAGGTCTAATATGGATATTAAGGGGAACCCTGCACCATTTTTTTTTTTTAATGGCGTAGGGGTCTCCCTCAAAATCCATACCAGACCCTTCAGGTCACCCAGATCACGGCCTCCCCCTATGTGAATTGGTAACGGGGTACATTGTACCCCTACCATTTCACAAAAAAAGTGTAAACCTTTTTAAAAACCACAGTACACAGTTTAAAGGGGCCTTCCAGATTCCGATAAGCCCCCTGCTCGCAGACCCCCACAACCACCGGGCAAGGGTTGTGGGGATGAAGCCCTTGTCCCCATCAACATGGGGACATTCTCCCCATAATGAATTCATGTGGCCTGGTACAGTTCAGGAGGGGGGGCTCTCTCTCATCCCCCTCTCTTTTCCTGCGGCCTTCCAGGTTACGTGCTCGGATAATTGTCTGGAATGGATTTTTGGGGGGAACCCCATGCCATTTTTTTGGCGCGGGGTGGTCTGGTATGGATTTTGAGGGGGACCCCTATGCCATTTTTTTTAATTGGCACAGTGTTCCCCTTGATATCCATACCAGACCTGAAGGGCCTGGTATGGAATTTGGGGGGACCCCCACGCATTTTTTTTTTATTTTGGTTCGGGGTTCCCCTTAATATTCATACCAGACCCAAAGGGCCTGGTAATGGACTGGGGGGAAACCCATGCCATTTTTCTTTTTCTTTTTTTTTCAATTACTTTTATCTGTATTGCTGGGACCCGACAATTCATTATAGCCTCGAGTAGTTATAAATGATTTTTTTCCTTTAGAAATGTCATTTTGTGCAGGGACTGTTCTAAACACGGAAAACATGCGCCACTTTACAGGCATACTATAGACACCCCCAGGTACGAAATTTTAAGGAATATTTCACTTTTATTGTTTTACTTTAAGCATTATTAAAATCACTGCTCCCGTAAAAACTTCAGTTTTTAAAACTTTTTTTGCATTAATACATGTCCCCTGGGGCAGGACCCTGTCCCCAAACAATTTTTGACAATATCATGCATAAAAGCCTTTACAATTATCACTTGATTTTTCTTGTTCGTGTCCCATAGACTTTAAAGGTGTTCGTGTGTTCGAACAAATTTTTTGCCTGTTCGGCAAGTTTTTTGGTGCAAATCGAACTGGGGGGGTGTTCGGCCCATCCTTATTGTGGATTTTTTTTGTGTCTTCGTAACATTGGTATGATTTGGAGAGGTTAAAGAAGTTTAGGGAAACTAACCATCTTGAAAAGGTGACATCGCCCAAAGAATGTGAGGGGACATTCAGCCCAGGTTTCCAGTTCTCCTATCAACTTCGAAATGACTGGGGTGTAGTTAATTTAGATAGGAACAGAGGAGAGATATGGGGACAGTTGCTTAGGCTGTCTACCATAACCTCCTTAAAAAATGGACTTGGCACCGACCACAAGGTTAGATTCATCATAAAATGTATTTATTACATATCGTAGGACCGCTTCTTCAGGTGGATAAATCAGTGACACAATGACCAAACATTATCTTCAGCCGCCAAAGCCTGGAAGTCTAAGTATCATATTACTGTATTGATCTTCCAATTGCATTTATAATTTATGTTGTGATTAATATTTTTATGCAATAAATTCATTTTATGATAAAAATGTAAAGAAAAAAACACTGCGCTAGACCAGGAAAATGTGAAATGCTGCCAGTACCAAAAAATGTAGATACAAATAATTACAAAGGTAGAAAAGAGGGTAAGGTACGGCGCAAAATTAATTAATGTGAAAATTCAGTGCCAATACCTAAAGAAAATAAAAAAATGAATATAAAATTAAAGTGCCAATACATACATATGCACTATAGCAAACAAATGACCATCTGTAACTAATCAGATCGATATGTGAAACCAAAAAACAAAGTTAGTGACAAATATAATATTAAAATGTCCATAAAACAATCCCAAGTACGGTATATTAGAAGTGAAGAAATGAATCCAGAAATCTTCTAAGAAGTGGGTGTTTAGGATATTCAAAGTAAAAGTTTTTTCCACCAAATAAGCACCCAGGTGCTTATTCTGCCATTCCATTATGCCGACGTATATGTGCAGGAGGCGGTCCTTAAGTGGTTAAGTAAGTACTCCTAATGCCGCGTACACACGATCGTTTTTTGGCATGGAAAAAACATTGTTTCTCACCAAAACTAATATGATCCTCCAACTTGTTATTGTTAGTACAATTTATTTCTGAAAATACTGAATAAAAGTAGTTGTTTACATGGTTTGCTACACCCAGATCTACCTCAAGATAAGTGTTGTGTTCAGTTTTCATTTCAGTGATCTCATTATATTGTTTTGTTTTATCACTGATGAACCTAAAAAAACTTTTATTGATAGATTTAGCCATTTCCTCCTCT
Source organism: Rana kukunoris (assembly GCA_029574335.1). Lineage (NCBI taxonomy): Eukaryota > Metazoa > Chordata > Amphibia > Anura > Ranidae > Rana > Rana kukunoris. The sequence goes on from CM056052.1 coordinate 274,834,165, forward strand.
TTCTGTGCTTTGGCGGCACTGATAATTTGTTAGGCCTATTCCGTTTGTTGAGTATCTCTTATTAAGCTGAAGGGGAGTGTAGTTTTATCCCAAATGTCATGAGGTAAACATGGAAGCTGCCATAACCGATCCATCTTTCCACAATGCAAGTTGCTTGGTTGTCTTGCTCTATAATATTAACTTTTTAGGTCCCCCATTTCTAGGGATAGCGGTACAATATTCTCTACATTGTAAATTGTTAATTTTCCTGTAGATTGATGAACACACACCTTTAGAAGTTACTTAGTGGCATTTTCCTGCATTATGAATCTTTACAGTTCTTGCAACATCCATTGGAATGTGTTTTGGTTGAAACTATATATGTCCTTTTTAGTGTATATGACAGGGCACCTTTATAGCTTTCTAGATGTCATCATTCTAGGGGTTCATTTTTTTTGTCATTTACTGTATTTGTTTAGTTGTGACATGAGTGCAATGGGGTGTGTGTATGTGTTTGTATTCCATGTTTTATTTAAGGATTCTTGCTCACGGTGAGTAAATGCTGACCGCTTTCCCCTGCTGGGGAATCAGAGTTCAGAGTACAGCCTCCCATTGACAGTGCTGCTCAACTTGGGTATATGTTGTATAGGGTACAGGCATATCCAAAAAATGCAAAACATTCAATTTTTTTTGTATATGCCCCAACGTGCTACATCTGTGTTTACAATAGCACTGCTTTATACCCAAGTGGGCCAGCCCACAATCATGTCTATGGGAGGCTGTACCCTGCAACTGGGCTTCCCTGTTGGGGGGGGAAATCCCAGAACCAAAGCCACAAAATGAATTAAGTTCTACTTAACACAAAGATAAGCATTTTTTTTTTTTTTTCAAAGGAAAATGTACCATGCGCTAGTTTTCCTCTTCTGTATATGTCTTATTGACTATAACTCACTCTTTATAGCAGTAGTCATTTGTGATAATAGTAATGTGCTTTATATTTAGTTCATGCTTCAGGAAAGACTGGAAAAGTAGAATTGGTTCTGCAGAAGAAGGATTGCACTGTCTGGAAGAGCTTTGGGAAGTCACTAGAGGGAAACAACTCCTTTGTTAAAAGCTCTCAAAGAGGTCAGTATGGAGCAGATTGGACAGTGACTTTATGTGAAGGGATTAACCTTACGTTGGTTTCTAAATGACTGGTGTGTTGCTCTCTGTAAAGTATTTTGCATCGATTTTATAAAAATCTTCCAGTTTCCGTGTCTAATCAATATTAATTTGAAATGTAACCTTTAAACAAAAAAAATGCTTGCACATTGATATTAATGGTGTATATAACACAATGATCTACAGTAAGGAGAACCTTGACCCTTTTATAAAATCCATAAATGCACCTACATCTTTTTCTGTTGAAGGTATGTATGCATGGGGAACGATGAACGTCCTCAAGTGTTTAAATAATGTTATTCAGTATATAATATTATGTTGTTATATAATGTGTTATATGGCCAGAAACCAAATATGGGTCATAGAATTGTTCAGTCATATTAATATGATTAAGGCTGTTTACTTTTTTAAGCATATTTAAACCGAAAAACAAATATTGTAAATGTTCCAGCTTATTAGTCCTCAGATAATTTGACTGTATTTTTTTTTTTTTTTGCACCTGATATTTTTGTGAATACCACAATTCCTGCCCTTGACAAACTCACTCCACCGTATCTCTGGAGCAAGAACTGTCACCCAGGCTGCATATCAAACACAAAAATGCCTTTGTTTCTCTCTGTTGCATAGGGGTGAAGAAATCTGCAGTTTGCAATAGGAAGTTAATATTGTTTGTGCTTTCAGTCCAGCTCACAGAAAATGGTTAAAGCTGGCTATACATTATACAATTTTCTTATTCAGTTTCCATTAGATTTACCTTGAACTATGTAGTGCAAGGGTCTGCCTGAATTCATACACATTGGCCCGGATTCACAAAAGCACTTGCGCCGACTTATCTCCAGATACGCCGTGTAAGTGCAAATATGCGCCGTCGTATCTGTGCGCTGGACCCACAAACTAAGATACGCCTAAAAACAGACTTCATCCCACCGACGTAACTTGCCTACGCCGGCGTAGAGTGGGCGCATATTTACGCTGGACGCATGTGGTGCTCCCATTGATTTTCTATTCAAATATGCAAATGAGGGAGATACGGCGATTCACGAACGTACCTGCGCCCCGGCGCATGATATTGCGGTTTGCGTACGTTTTTTGTCCGGCATAAAGTTATTCCACATAGATGAGGCGCAACCCATGCAAAGGTATGGACCAGGGAACACAAGCCTACGTATTGTACGTTGGACGTCTGTGAATATGGGCCGACCTGGGTATGGCTGGGCGTAGGTTACGTTAACGGCGTACACAGTGATCCGGCGTATCTTAGGCAGTTGTTCCGACGTGGTTGTGAGCATGCGCACGGGGATACGTCCATGTTTCGATGCATGCGCAGTTCGTTTCAAGTACTTGTCTGGCGCCCGGCCCATCATTTGCATGGGGTCACGCTTCATTAGCATTGATCACGCCCACTTCCACTTACGGCAGCCTGCGCCTTCGAAATATACGCTACGCCGGCGCAGATTTAAGAGATTGTAGGTGTCCCAGAATATTAGCAAAATAAAAACCAAGATCTCACCACATCCCTAAATACAAAGCAACTGCTATACCCCCTAGGGGGTGTGTTTCCTCAGTGGGATTTTATGCGTGGGAGATTGGTTATAAGTGTAAAGACTATAACAGCCAGACAAAGTATATAAAAAAAAATGTCAAATTTTATTTAAATATTGTTGTACGTAGACAACGTATCAAGTGAACAGCAAAAAAGTATCCAACTGACCAAACATAGAAGAGGGGGTTACAAACTGGGGTAAGTGACCATATGTGGCACTGTACATTACTCAGGACAAGACATAGACTCCAAAATATTTGTTAGTTTGAGCGACATATAAAGCAATAAAGGACCCTTCCAATATTGTCTCGTGGATACAGACAATGGTGCCAACGTTTCGAGGCTTAAAGAAAATGCCGCCTCTTCATCAGGGCTAGGGTAATGCCGCAGTGTCGCAATACAGTCGGTCACTAGATGGTCGGTCTATCTCCAAGAGATGTAGCAAAAAATGTTCCTCGATCGGTTTAGAGAGAAAGTATCCTGAGTTGATTAAAAGGGAGGGTGGATGCACGAAAAATCTCCATGCGGTGCGACCTAAGGTCCAAGAAAATGGGAAATAATGATCAGGTAGGCAGAGGTGTATTTAGGTTTTGTGCTGCCCTAGGCCTGACTAAACTCATGCACCCCCTAATTTAAATATGACACACCCCTTCTTTTCACGGCCACACCCTGTGTTTTCGATTGAGGACACTAGTTCTGAGGGCCTGGGGGGGGGGGGGCAATGGATTTCCTCTTACTTCCTGGTTGCCCATAGAGCAGGAAGTGAAGGGAAATCTTCGCAATGGGACAGGAATGGTAAAAAATAAACTGGCAGGGGCTATAACCCTCCCTTACTCTACCCAAAATGAAAAAATAAGTGTTGCCTATAGTTCTACTTTAAGTAGATGGTGCAGCAGAAACCTATAGCACAGTGAGGAAGGTTTGTGGTCCACGAACCCCCCCCGCGCTAGACTAATTTTCCTAACAGTGTAGCGCAAGCCGGTGGGGACCCTTTTGGTGCTGCCCCCCTGCAAAGTGCTGCCCTAGGCCTGGTCCTTGTTGGCCTAGGCCAGGATACAGCTCTGCAGGTAGGGGAGAATAGAGAAAAGATATACATTTCTCCCGCCCCAGGGCAGTGTAGGAGATAGTGACTTTTAGAAAGATCCACATCCAAGAAAAGGAAAGAGATCTGATCCTACAGTGTGTTCGTCCTGCTGCCCATTATTATAGGAAATGCAGACTATCTTCAAAAATGGTGCAGATTTGGGAACAATAGCTTGCTGAATTCAGTGCATGCCTCTCCGCGCTGCGCCGGCGTAGCATACTATGTGTGTGCAACACCGGCGTAAATATGCGCCCATCTCTGTGAATCCGGGCAATTGTGTTTAGGTTTGATTTTATATTGTATCATTTTAGTAAATCTAAAGGAAAATTGTACAAGGAAATTGAATAATGTATGGACAGCCTTAGACTGCATTTCTAGACCAACAGATGTTTTCTATGCTTACATGCCAAAGTTCTTGGCCTGAAAAATAAAAGTAATGCATCCCCCCATCTTAGGACTAAGTAAGCTGCCATATATTAATTTAATTAATTTCTTTCTCGTACATCACGGGACACAGAGCGGCATATTCATTACTATGTGGGTTATATGGAGTACCTTCAGGTGTGGACACTGGCAATCTCAAACAGGAAGTCCCCTCCCTATATAACCCCCTCCCCTAGAGGGAGTCCCTCAGTTTTTTCGCCAGTGTCTTAGGTGTTGGTCACGGAATAGCTTTGCTCCACATCCTTGGGATTAAGGGCGGGCTAACCGGATCTGTCCAAGGAGCCTCAGTGCCAAAGTGGACAGTACCCGGGCCCCAAGCCGTGGGGTTTTGCCTATAATGCTCCTCTTTGGAGGGCTGGACCCTGGGCCCAGGACTTGGAGTTTGAAAAAACCATAAGTTCCTGTTTGCCAGGGTGCTATATAGGTCCAGGACAGTGGGTACCTTCATAGGACCCCAGGGCCTGAAGGTCTACTACGCTACCCACGGAGATGGGAGAAGATTGGATCAGTTTGCTGGACAAACATCCTGCAGCATGGAGCAGGTAAGGGGGAGCCTGCGGGACTTGGTTCGACAGCAGGCTCTCCGGGGTAACCTAAAAGGGGGATAGCCTAAGTATGCTCTGCATGGGCAACCTTGTTCACTATGTCTAAAGAGAGACAGGATGACACCTTTTCTCCCCCATCACTAGGTCCCCCTGTCTAAATATGTGTGCTAGCTAAACCTGCTGTTTCTTCCTAGGGCTAGAAAGGATCCCTAGGGGCCTTTGGAGAGTCCTACCTGGCCGGGAGTTTGAATCTGCCGCCTGTTTCTGCGTTCCTGGATCTCCAGCAGCGCGGCTCCTCCATGTTCCTCCTGTTTCCGGCATACGCGCGCGCGCGCACGTCTTATTGACATTTTTCGCGCCGTTCAGACAGGAGGGCGGGGGGGGGCGTGCCTGCGGCGTCATACAGGGGCGCGCCTTTGTGCTGTTATAGACAGCAGGCATGGTCAGTGCTCAGTCTGAGGCTGATTTTCACAGGAGAGGACGCAGAGCGGCAGAACAGTGACTCCCGGTGGCGGAAGAGGGGTAGTACATCTGGACTTTGTTCCAAATACCTTTTTTGTTAAGCCAAGAAATCCCCCTTTTTTGCAGCAGGTTTGGAGGCTGGCAAACTTAGTTTGGGGTCACGGTATGTTGTCAAAAGTAAATATATAATATATTTAAAAAAAAAAAAAGAGAACATACGGGATCCCATCAGTTTTTGGGCATTAGTAATCTATTGTCCCCTAAACTCTGATTTTGTACTCCTGCCCACTACAGTCTGTTGTGTGGGCGGAGTCCCTCGATTTTGTATTATGGCTTCCAAGGGTTCGGGGTCAAAGGGTACAAAAAAGACCAAAAAACAAAAGGGTTCCCTTTCTGATTCTGATATGCCGATACTTTCCCCGCAACTTATTAACATAAGAAGCGCCTTGGATAAGCCATTAGGGGGATCTGGTGCGGAGGCTGGCCCAGATCAGCCCAGCCCTGTGTTCATCACAGAGGAGATGCTAGCCGTATCCCTAGGGGGGCTAGAAGAGAGAATAGCAACATTGATCGCTAGAGCTATTCCTGGTAAAAAACGGGTTAGATCCCCATCACCAGGAGGTGTATCCTCAGATGCTGAGATTCTCTCTCCAGAGGAATTGGAATCACAGGAGGATCAACTAGACCTGAACCAAGAGGGTTCAGGGATTGAGGGATCTGCCTCTGAGGAACCATTTTCAGACTCCCAGACAGAAAGACTGTGGGTACAGTCTTTGACGGACATGGTCCGCTCGGCATTTAGTTTACCATTGCCAGAGTCTCAGGTTCCTCCGGTATCCTCTCTGGGCTCTTTGAAAGCTCCGTTAAACAACGCAGTTTTTCCGGTCCATCCTCTCTTGGAGGAATTGATCTTTCGGGATTGGGTACGGCCGGACAGGATTTTTCTGCCACCGAAAAGATTTGCGGTCATTTACCCCATGGAGGAAAAGTTCTCCAAGAGGTGGAGGCTCCCAGTAGTGGATGCAGCCATCTCATGTGTGAATAAATCACTAACTTGCCCGGTGGAAAACATACATATGTTTAAAGATCCAGTTGATAAAAGATTAGAAACACTTTTAAAGGCATCCTTTGCTACGGCAGGAGCAGTGGTGCAGCCAGCGGTGGCTGCAATTGGAGTTTGTCAGGCATTAAAAGACCAGACAAAGGAAATGTTAAGGGACATGCCTACCCAACAAGCAGAAGAGTTTTCTGACATTCCCAGAGCTCTGTGTTTTGCGGTAGATGCTATAAAAGATTCCATCCAGCAAGCCTCTCGTTTATCACTATGTTTGGTGCACATGAGAAGGCTCTTATGGTTGAAGAACTGGGCGGCGGAGCCCCCATGCAAAAAGCTTCTGGCAGGGTTTCCCTTCCATGGAGGACGACTCTTCGGAGAGGATCTGGATAAATATATTCAGACTATTTCAAATGGCAAGAGTACCCTTTTACCGGTCAAAAAGACATTCCGGGCTCCTACATTTAAAAGGCAGCTCTTTCCTGTCTCGGGGCCCTCAAATTCCAGGCAGTATCGACGGCCGCCTGCACGATCCAACGTTAACAGTAGATCGCAGGGACAGACCCCTGGGGGTAAGAGGCCGTGGTATCGCAAGCCGTCAAAGACAGCCCCTAAGTCTGCCTTATGAAGGGGCGCCCCCACTCTTGCGGGTGGGGGGAAGGCTTCGTTTCTTCTCAGAGGTTTGGGAAGCCAAGATCCCCGACAGATGGGTCCGGGCATCTGTAACCACAGGTTACAGACTGGAGTTTCTAAGATATCCTCCGCCTCATTTTCAAGAATCAAGGCTACCAAGGGATCCAGCAAGGAAGGCCTCAATGCTGGCAGCTTTGGATCACCTGCTTGGCCAGGACGTAATTATAGAAGTGCCAGCCCAAGAGCAAGGCCTAGGTTTCTATTCCAATCTCTTTGTCATACAAAGCCCAACGGCGATGTCAGGCCAATCTTGGACCTAAAGAGGTTAAACGGTTACCTAAGGGTTCGTTCCTTCCGGATGGAATCCATCCGGTCAGCAGCCGCCGCGCTTCAGAAGGACGATTTTCTGGCCTCCATAGACATAAAGGATGCTTACCTTCATGTACCAATCTTTCAGTCGCATCAAAGGTTTTTACGCTTCGCGGTGGGGCAGCGACACTTCCAATTCAGGGCGCTCCCCTTCGGGCTGGCCACGGCCCCCCGGGTATTCACGAAGATCCTAGCCCCAATTCTGGCCAATTTAAGGATCCAAGGGGTCACAGTCCTAGCATACTTGGACGACCTTTTAATCATAGATCACTCACGGCCGGGTCTGCAAAAGGCAGTAAACCTCACGGTTCGGTACCTCGAAGAATTCGGCTGGGTCCTGAACCGGGGAAAGTCAGCGTTCCAGCCTACAAAGCAGTTGGAATACCTCGGCATGAGGTTAGACACAGAACATCAAAAGGTGTTCCTGCCCCTTGTAAAGATCGAAGCTATCAAGGGGTTGGTTCAGTTGGTTCTAAACAAGAAAAGACCAACTATTCGCCTGTGTATGCGATTACTAGGCAAGCTAGTGGCCACATTCGAGGCAGTACCATACGCTCAGATCCACACTCGCGTCCTACAGGCAGCCATTCTAGCAGCCTGGGGCAAGAGGGCACATGCCTTAGAGTCCCCTTTGACGCTATCATCAAGGGTCCGACAAAGCCTGGCCTGGTGGTTGAACCCTCAGAATCTTCTAAAGGGAAAATCCTTCAGCCCTGTTGTCTGGAAGGTAGTTACCACAGACGCCAGCCTGGCAGGCTGGGGGGCGGTCTTCGAGGGGTTCTCCCGCCAGGGAACTTGGGTGAAAGCAGAGAGGCAGCTCCCCATCAATATCTTGGAAATCAGAGCTGCCCGCCTAGCCCTTCTGGCTTTGACCTCCAGATTAAAGGGGTTCCCGGTGAGAATCCAGTCAGACAATGCCACGGCGGTGGCATACATAAACCACCAAGGGGGAACCAGGAGCCAGGCCGCTCAGAGGGAGGTGAACTTGATTTTTCAATGGGCAGAGGTTCATGTACCCTGCATTTCAGCGATATTCATTCCCGGAGTGGACAACCTGCAGGCAGACTTCTTAAGTCGCCAGAGTCTGTTGCCAGGGGAATGGTCTCTGCATCCCCAGGTCTTTCAGACAATCTGCCAGAGGTGGGGAATGCCGGACGTAGATATAATGGCATCCAGGTTCAACAAGAAACTAGACAGGTTCGTGTCGCGAGCGAGGGATCCTATGGCCTGCGGAACCGATGCGTTGGTTTGCCCTTGGCATCAATTCAGACTTCTATATGCATTCCCTCCACTACAGTTACTCCCGCGCCTGTTGCGCAAGATCAGAGTGGAGAACAAGCCAGTCATTCTAGTAGCTCCGGCTTGGCCCCGGAGGACTTGGTACTCACTAGTCCTGAAGATGGCAGTGGGAGACCCTTGGACTCTTCCTCTACAACCAGACCTACTCTCACAAGGCCCGATCCTCCACCCTACATTACAGCGTCTAAATTTGACGGCCTGGAGGCTGAATCCCTGATTCTCAGGGATAGAGGCCTGTCTAGGCAGGTAATTCCTACCCTGATTAGGGCTAGGAAGCCGGTCTCCAGGGTGATTTATTACAGGGTGTGGAGGAACTACGTGGGCTGGTGTGAATCCAAAAGATGGAATTCCCGCAAATATACTATTGATAGGGTGTTAAGTTTTCTCCAGCTAGGAGTGGATAAAGGCCTGGCACTAAGCACAATCAAGGGACAGATCTCAGCTCTGTCAGTGTGGTTTCAGAGGCCGCTGGCCACCCACTCGCTGGTAAAGACCTTCTTACAGGGGGTCTTGCGTATTAATCCTCCTGTCAAGTCACCAATTTGTCCATGGGACTTAAATCTTGTCCTGTCCACTCTACAGAAACAGCCTTTTGAGCCGTTGGCTGAGATTCCTTTACTCTTACTGACAAGAAAGTTGGTTTTCTTGGTCGCCATAGTTTCGGCCAGGAGAGTGTCAGAATTAGCAGCCTTATCGTGTAAGGAACCATATCTCGTTCTGCATAAGGACAGGGCAGTTCTCCGGCCCCATCCTTCCTTTCTACCAAAGGTTATATCCAAATTTCACTTAAACCAGGATTTGGTACTTCCATCCTTCTTTCCAAAACCTACATCTAGAAAGGAAGGGTTGCTGCATACCTTGGATATTGTCCGGGCCATGAAGGCCTATCTTAAAGCTACAGAAAAGATCCGGAAGACAGATGTGTTATTTCGTTCTACCAGATGGCCCCAAGAAGGGGCAGGCAGCTGCAAAATCCACCATCTCGAGATGGATTAGACAATTAATCATTCAAGCCTACGGGTTGAAGAGGTTGCCTCCTCCGTTGTCGGTAAAGGCCCATTCTACCAGGGCCATGGGCGCCTCTTGGGCAGCACACCATCAGATCTCTATGGCTCAGATATGCAAGGCGGCAACGTGGTCATCAGTCCACACGTTTACAAGGTTTTATCAACTAGACGTGAGAAGAAATGCGGATACTGCCTTTGGTCAGGCAGTACTACGGGCTGCAGTTTGAAATCCTCGGGATCAGAAACACCCTTGGTTATAAAAAAAAAAAAAAAAAAAAAAATATAAGTTTTTTCTTGACTAAATTAGAATTATTATTATGATTTGAGTTTATCTCTAAATTGAATCCTTCTTTGGAAGATGTCTCCCTCCCCTCATTAAAGCATTGCTTTCGGACATCCCACATAGTAATGAATATGCCGCTCTGTGTCCCGTGATGTACGAGAAAGAAAAAGGGATTTTTAAATACAGCTTACCTGTAAAATCCTTTTCTTGGAGTACATCACGGGACACAGAGCTCCCACCCCTCTTTTGGGTGACCATTTTGGGAGGCATACTGCTTGCTACAAAACTGAGGGACTCCCTCTAGGGGAGGGGGTTATATAGGGAGGGGACTTCCTGTTTGAGATTGCCAGTGTCCACACCTGAAGGTACTCCATATAACCCACATAGTAATGAATATGCCGCTCTGTGTCCCGTGATGTACTCCAAGAAAAGGATTTTACAGGTAAGCTGTATTTAAAAATCCCTTTTTTGTACTTTAATTTATATGCCCTTAAGGATGTAACATGTTCCAGCATCTGCAGCCTCTCCTCTGCCACCATCCCACACACTCTCCCCATACTTGCTTTCACAATTCGAAAAGATCGCGGCCGTGTGGGGCTTCACCCATGAATGAATGAATGCCTACAGGTATTGTCAGCCATTGCGGCTGGCAGCTTGTAGTTCTCAATGACCATCAAAAAAGTGCCTATATGATTTTTTTTTTTGAAAGGTGAACTTATCCTTTTAGACACCATGTTGGCATAGGGCTTAACTACAGAAAATAGCTGAAAGCTATAAAGCTATACATAGCTGAAAGCTATAAAGCTATTTATAGTGACACTCTGATTCGTGTGTGTGTGTGTCACAGATGCACTTTAAATTGAGAATATTGCTTGTCTTCTGTTGTCATTATAATTTCTGAACCTAATCATTAATACATAAATATCTTTTAACTTCGACTTACTGTAGTGAATTATTTATATATTTGGCGACATGTTTTTCATTAGCTGTACAACTATTTGACATTCATGCATTTTTCAAATATATTCCCTCTAGGCCATTATTATAGGAAATGCAGACTATCTTCAAAAATGGATGTCAGTCATAACACAAGGCTATTTTGCTTTGCTCTTCCTCAGGACTGTCATGTTGAGGTCCCCATGGGATACCATATTTACCTCAATTTAACTATTTCAGGTAATGTAACGTGCATTGTATGACTGTTCAAAATACCACATATATGGACAGTACATCTTAAATATATTTAACAGTAATATTTAAAAAATCCAAAAGGATGTTTGCATTAACGCTGATCCTAGAAACCCAAAAATCCTCTTGCACTGGGGCTGCGCCCACACTGTACAGGTTAACTGCTTAGTTATATTTAGAACTTGGTAAACCACTTTTACTTACCCGATCTTCCAAGATCACTCAAGGTATTGCTGTCAGGAACACTTGTGTGAATTCCAGCATCCAAACAACTGAGAGGATGTACTGCCTGGCGTAGAGATGAATAAGCCTCATGGTGTCTTGGGAACTGATCATGTACGAGCCCTCTGACGTCACCTTGGGGGTGACGTCACCAATTAGGACGCGTTTATAAGAATCCTCTTCTTCATCAGCTAACCTGCAGGGCTACCTGATTGAAACTTAAGCCTCATTGCCAAAAGCAGGGGGGAAATAAAGAGCTGTTATGGTACAAAAACATAAAAAAAAAAATACCAATATAAATAAATAAAAAATAAATAGCAATCAATTCATATGGCTCCCAAAAAGGTGTATGCACCAGGAACAAAGCAGTGTGTAGAAGTCAGCATACACACAAAGTAGTGAAGGAGCACAGGGGAATGTTAACAAGCACATGATAAAGGAAACTGTGCATTAAAAAAACTATATATATATATATATATATATATATATATATATATATATATATATATATATATATATATATATATATATATTGAACTGTTCCAAAAAAAAATAAAGGGAAAGAAAAATACAATAAAAGCGGTATTCAAATAGGGTAAAAAAAAGGAATGAATTGGATAAAGAAAAAATATTAAATAAAACATCGGTAGAAAAACATCCTTCAGAGTATAAAATCAAAAGGTTATACTATGTAATTATATATTCGCTGTCCAAAAACCTAAAAGGACAAGTCATCGCATGTTTAACTGGTTAAAGACCAGCTCCTGTACATTTACGTCGGTAGAATGGCATGGCTGGGCAAAGTAACGTGTATATATACGTCACTTTGAAATTCCCGCTTTGTAAGCGCGGACATCGATGTCCGCTGGTGTCCTGTGATCAGGTCACAGAGCTGCAGAACGGGGAGAGTCGAGTGTAAATAAGCATCTCCCCGTTCTGCCTAGTGACATGGTTACTGATCATATGCTCCCTCTCATCGGGAGCAGCGATCAGTAACATGTCATTCGTAGCCACGCCCCCTAACAGAATCAATCCCTAGGACACACTTAACCCCTTCAGCAGTAATTATTACAGTAATCAGTGCATATTTATAGCACTGATCGCTGTAAAAATTACAATGGTCCCAAAAAAATTGTCAAACGTGTCCGCCATAAAGTCGCAGTCACGATAAAAATCACAGATCGCCGCCAATAATAGTAAATAAAAAATAAATAATAAAACTGCCATAAAACTATCCCCTATTTTGTAGACACTGTGGCCCAGATTCACAAAGCACTTACGCTGGAGTATCAGGAGGTGCGCCTGCGCAATTGGAAATATGCGCCTGCGTATCTATGTGCCGTATCCCCAAAACGATATACGCCATAAATCTAGACTTTTTCGACTGACGTAATTTTGATAGACCGGCGCATCGTGCGCAAAAAAAAATGCGCTAGGCAAATATGCAAATGAGGGAGTTACAGCGATCCACAAAAGTAAGTTTGTGCAGCGCAGGCTACGCTCTGTGCGCATCAGCTGCACGTCCTGTCTAAAATTAGGCAATATAAAAGCTTGCTTAAAATTAGACAATCCGTCTACATGTCAGCTAAAGCAACACAGTTAGGGACGAGCTGAGCAGCCACACTTGCAGGACAACAATCTGTATGCCAACATGCCAGGGGCATCCTTGCTCATAGCTATACTACTGACTTTAGATGAGCGCAGAAGGAGGAGGGCATGGAGGAGGGCACGGGAGAGGATATATCGCACAGGCATAGACATCTTTTGCATGAGTGATTCTGAGGTGTCTCGCATCTTCAGATTCACCCCTCATGCCATCCTGGAATTAACCACAACCCTGCAGGAGGACATCACCAGCCCAACACATGACACCACCCATGACACCCATGACAGCTACATATACAATCATAGCCCTATCCCCACAGATTTCGAACAGAACATGTATGTGGACAGCTGGCTGGTTGGTGAGTGACATGGGTGGCAGGCATGACTGCCCCCCCCCCCCATGATGCAGAAATCACAAGGGGCACATGCACTACTAACATCCTCCTGTCTTTTCCCTTCAAGGTGACTCTGCATATGCACAGGGACCCCATCTCATGACTTCTATGCGGAACCCTCCATGGTACCCTGTTGTATTCCCCAAACTTTGTATGCCAGATCATCGGTGCATGTTGCATGCTGCACAACTTCACAGTGAGAAAGGGCCTGGAGATTGACATACGTGATGACCTGACCCCCGAACCAGACAATCCCCCCCTAACCGAGGCTACCCCGTCTTCTGAGGGAAGAGCAGCCAGGAGACAGCTCACATTAGGCATCTTTGCACGTTAAACACACACATTAATCATGGCACAATGAGAATGCATGCATGCACACCACTGTGGTCCCTATATCACACACACCACATCCTCATCAAATTGGATTAGCACAAGCCCACCATGCAGGACTTGTGAGCAGCGACGCCACGGCTCTAATTATGTCACTGTACATTCATACACCATTCACACGGACCTGGGGATCACTTCTATACCACAAATGAGCGTGACACCCCTTTTCCGGCAGGAATGTCACCCCCACATTCCAAAATCATTCACAAACAGAAAAATAAATAAAAAAAATAAAAAATAAATGACCAGCAAAAAAATAAATGACCTGCAAAAATATAAAAATAAAAAAAAAACGGCAAAGTAAACACAGAAAAGACAAAAATCTCTCTCCAAAACAGTCACCAAATATGTCAAAGACATGTCACAAACCAACAAACGCTAACAAACAACAGAACCAAAAGCACCTTGCTGTATAGGAAGGGATACAAATGGATGTACTTTTGCAAAGGAAGGGCGTTTGTCTCTGTCTATTTAAGCTCTCTGCATAGCTCACTAAGTTGACCTGGCCTAGTTACAATCTCACTGATTGCGCCGTGCCGAGTTGTGAGCATGCGCAGAGAGGTGCTGACCATGGTCTGCTTCATGTGCGCATGCGCAATCCGGCCGGCCCTTCATTTGCATGGGGTCACGGCTCATTTAAATGGAACACGCCCACGTCCTTCCCAATTTGAATTGCTCCGCCTTACGCCTCGGAAATTACGTTGCACCGGCGCAAATTTGTGCGCAAATAATACGTGGATAGGGTACTTGCGCCTCTGCATTGCGCCGGTCTAACGTAAAGGAGGTGCGGTACTCCGGTCAAAATATGCGCCAATGTACGTGAATCTGGCCCTGTAACTTTTATGCAAACCAACATACGCTTATTGCAATTTTTTTTTTTTTACCAAAAATATGTAGAAGAATATGTATCAGCCTAAACTGTGGAAACATTTCGTTTTTTTGGGGGGATATTATTGCAAAATGTAAAAAATATTGATTTTTTTTTCAAAATTGTCGTTTTATTTTTGTTTATAGCACAAAAAATTAAAACCGCAGAGGTGATCAAATACCACCAAAAGAAAGCTCTATTTGTGGGGGGGAAAAGGACGTCAATTTTGTTTAGGAGGAATGTCGCATTTCCGCGTAATTGTCAGTTAAAGCGACGCAGTGCCAAATCGCAAAAAGTTCCCTGGTCTTTGGCCAGGGAAAGGTCCGGAGGCTTAAGTGGTTAAGAGGTATGCTCATTGTCGGGTACCTTTTCCAAGGGCAAGATGCTGAGAGAGGCTCCCCTTGCTGGTAAGTGCAGTATACTAGGATTTAGGTTTTTGTTAGCTGGTGGTAAGTAGAGACATACAGTAAAACACATTTTTACAAATATTTAATGGAGAGCAGTACCAGTATGAGCTGAAATGGAGCACATTGCCTCCCTCCTAATAGTCATTATTTTATTTTTTTAACTTTGTTTATTTGGTTTTCTGCACATACAGAGGTATATTGAGCAAAGGCACAAAATCGGTAACAATTCACAGAGAAATTACCACAGAGACAGCATCATTTACACCGTCATTCTTACATGGTCAAAAAAATGCATAATGGTTTTTAAAAGAACTGTTGCTTGCTCAGTCAAATTGTCACTATATGGTGCATCCAATGCTTTTTTGGCAATTGAGAAAATAGACAAAACCATTGGTGAACATAAGTGCTGCCAATACTGCTAAATACAGGCGGTCCGCTAGTTACAAACATCTGACTTACAAACGACTCCTACTTATAAACTGCGGTAAACAACAGGAAATAAGAGGAAACCTACACCAAGGAAGGGAAATTCCCTCCTGTAGGAGTTATCATGGGGAAAAGGGGTCTGCTCTCCACTGATGCTTTATCACCAATCCTTGTTTCTACAACAACCCAATTTTTTTTAAATCCAATTGTCATTGGGACAGAAAGTGAGGTGAAATCTTCTGAACAGGGGCCCAGACAGCAAAACAAACGTTGCAGGGGTGATAACCTTTCCCTATGCTTAAAGCTTAAAAATAATTTTTGTTTGGCTGGAGCTACACTTAAAAAATGTACCTGTTCCGACTTACAAACAGATTCAACTTAACAAACCTACAGTCCCTATCTTGTTTGTAACTGGCTTTTACTTTAAATCTAGTGCACAGTCTTTTTTTTCATCACTATGTAACTTTTCTGCTTAATTTATTCATCTTCTGTACCAACGTTTCCTATTTTCCCAACTTCCGCCAAATGAATATGTATCCAGGGTGATGAATACCCTATAAGTGATCTCAAGCCTCTCTTAATAGGATACAGAGGAATAAACTATAGTGGCACACAAATCTCAAGGAAAATAATCCTTTTTTTATTTATTTTTTTACATTTATTTCAAGAATACTAAAGCTAATTCTAAAAGCCAGAGTCGAACACTACGTCAAAGTAGTAGCAGCCATGGCTAAGCACTGATCAAGTGCGAAATGCATCGGCTGTCCTGTTTTCTGTGATTGCTGTGACTGTACATGTTTTTGGATTTACAATAAAGACAGCTTTTTTCATTTGAAAATCCTTGGAGTGCGGCCGTCCTTCCCTATTTTCTTCATCATCACTACGTCAAAGTACATGCACTTCAGTGGCTGAATTTGTATTCTGAAAGATTTACCCAAGGACCCTTCACATGCTTTTTATTCTTCTTTCTGAATAATAAAACTATTTTATGAATGCAGATCTCATTGAACTTGAATAAATCACAAATTTTGCAGTGTCTGACACATTTATCTTGACTGAAATGCCTAACTGGTAGTACTACTCATATCATTTACTTTTAGTAATGTCAGATATCCATAAAGTGGAATCTAAATGGACAATCTTTTTATACTGGAGAATTTCATGCCTGGCAGGATTCTAAAAGAGAGATATAAAGGAGGAGGGTAGGGTTCTAACAGATAAGTGGACCATGCATTTTTATGGCATTCTGCTAAAAGTAAAACCGTTTTTAGCACTGTTTATTGTAGTTTTAACAATACAGTTCTGTTTAACTAGTCTTGGGTCTAACTGCAGCACTTGCTAGTGTGATCTAGTTGAATAACTAATATTAGACTTATATTATAATTTATAAGGTACATACATTGTATATCCAGGTTTTAGAGCAGCATATGCTCCCACCCAGACAACACCTTTTTTCAGGGAAAGCCTTTGCATATTTCAGTGGAACAATACTAAACTGAATGCTGCATCTATGACAACAGCATGGCTTTGTAGTAGAAGAGTCCAGGTGCTTAACTTACCTGTCTGCAGTCCAAACCTTTTACCAATTGAAATTTTTAGCACATCTTAAAATGAAAAAGAAGACCTAGGACTGTTGAGTAGTTAGAATCCTATATCGGACAACAATGGGTCAGCATTCCTCTCCCAAAACTCCAGCAATTGGTTTCCTCAGTTCCCAGATGTGTTAAAGGAAGACAGGATACTATACCGTATCCGTGAGACATGTTGCTGCTATAAATTCCAAAATGACCTTATTTTTTTCTTAAAATGGTACGTTTTCTCAGGTTGAAGTTTCATATTTTTTCGATTTTCTGTTGTGAATAAAATATGAGTTTCTGAGATTTGCAAATCATCTCATTCTGTTTTTATAGATTTTTTACATAACATGTTAACCACTTAAGAACCGCCTACTGCACATTTACGTCGGCAGAATGGCACGGCTGAGCACATCAACGTATATATACGTTGATTTTAGTACCCAGCCGTGGGTCGCGGGCGCGCGCCCGTGGCCCGGTCCGAAGCTCCGGGACCGCGGGATTCGCGGACCCGATCGCCGCTGCAGTGCGGCGATCCGTCCCTGGAGCGGAAGAACGGGGAAGAACGTGCTTCTCTGTGGCCGTAGCATCGATCGCGTCATCCCTGTAATAGGGGGACGCGATCGATAACGTCACACCTACAGCCACACCCCCCTACGGTTGTAAACACAACACATAGGTCACACATCCCCTACAGCG
Organism: Rana kukunoris; assembly: GCA_029574335.1. Lineage (NCBI taxonomy): Eukaryota > Metazoa > Chordata > Amphibia > Anura > Ranidae > Rana > Rana kukunoris. Next base: position 274,851,802 of record CM056052.1, read on the forward strand.
CCACCTGTGGTTAACTCCCAAACTGCAACTGTCATTTCCACAGTAAACAATGCAATTTAAATGCATTTTTTGCTGTGAAAATGACAATTGTCCCAAAAATGTGTCAAAATTGTCCGAAGTGTCCGCCATGATGTCGCAGTCACGAAAAAAATCGCTGATCACCGCTATTAGTAGTAAAAAAAAAATAATTAATAAAAATGCAATAAAACTATCCCTTATTTTGTAAACGCTATACATTTTGTGAAAACCAACCGATAAACGCTTATTGCGATTTTTTTTACCAAAAATAGGTAGAAGAATACGTATCGGCCTAAACTGAGGAAAAAAAATGTTTTTTTTTATATATTTTTGGGGGATATTTATTATAGCAAAAAGTAAAAAATATTGCATTTTTTTTTTTTAAATTGTCGCTCTATTTTTGTTTATAGCGCAAAAAATAAAAACCGCAGAGGTGATCAAATACCACCAAAAGAAAGCTCTATTTGTGGGGAAAAAAGGACGCCAATTTTGTTTGGGAGCCACGTGGTACGACCGCGCAATTGTCAGTTAAAACGACACAGTGCCGAATCGCAAAAAGGGGCAAGGTCCTTTACCTGCATTTTGGTCCGGGTCTTAAGTGGTTAACATGTGTAAAATGTAAATGTCCCAACTGTTTTTAAATTGGGGTTGTAGTGGGTACATTTTTATTGTTTTGGCAGAGAAATAAAGATTGTGAGAAATATTCAAACTATTGCCCAAAGTGCTTCTTGTAAACCTGGAAAACATATTCATCTACCTTTCCTTGAATATTGACCATATAGAGGTAGAACTTTTGTCAGTAACAAAGGATCCCAAAGTTGACCATACTTGAAATAATTCACCTAAAGCTGAGAGTTACGCTTCTTAAATTTTGCCTTCCTTGGTTCCTCCCTCCGTCCTCATCAACACACTAGTGACATTATTAAATAAAACCCCTTTGTTTTCATTAAATGCCTAAAGCCAGCCATAGATGGAATGATTTTCTATTCTGTAGACACAGCCAGTGTTGATGGAGGAATCCCTCCCGCCGAGTTATTGTGTTCTCCCAGCAGGGAGAAATGGAGAGCCGTCCCACCTGGAAGAACACACAATGATTATTGCTAGCAGCTTTATTTGCTGACAATAATTGCATGAAAAATCCGACATGCTGGTTATACTCAAGTTGATCAATAGATCAATTTGGGTACAATCAGCCTGCCCATACATGGTTCCAATCTCACTCGGTCCCTGCTGAACCGGCCCAGATTTGAATTGTCTATGGCAAACTTTATTTTAGACCCGTGAGGTCATCGCTGGGCCCTGTGCTTTTCTATGCATTGCAGGCAGAAGATCATAGCTGGTGTGAGGGGCTGACACTGTGCTGTACATAGTTTCCTGAAAACATTACAGCACCCTACCTCAGTTTTCCTCTCAACCTAAGTCCTGATGCAAGCAGTGGGCTGGCACTTAGAAGGAATCATGCAAATTACAAAATGCCTTGATGGGTAGATGTCAATCTGGAGGAATAGGTGTTCCTAGGCAGGCTGTATTTGAATTCAGACTGTCCTAGGTAATGCTGACATGTGATGCTGAGTCTTCATGATAAAAATAACTGAAATCCAATGGATGAGAGAGGTGGACCAGGAACAGTCAGGCTGGGGAGTAAAGACTGGATGATGCTCGATTTCTTCCAGTCAGGAAATGATAAATTTTTCTTGCTGAGCTCTTATAATTTTTCTTCAAAATAGGTCAGTGCTGGAAATGTCCTTCATCTGCCTCCTCTCCTTACTCAGAAGCAATTTCAGTGTCAATGTCTCTGGAAAGCATTTTGACATCTCTGGCTGACTTTTGTCATGGAAGGGTTGCATTTGCATAAATTAAATGCATAAGTGAATTCTGAATCACCTACTTAAGTTGTGTTAAACAAATATATCCCTTTGTTTTAGGTGTGGAAGTGGTTAAACCTTATACGCCAGTTTCCCAGACGTTGGTGTCAGATCCACAACAAACATCTGCCAGTATTGAAAAGTACATCTATATAATTATTAAAATCTACTCAAATGGAAGCTTTACACCTCTGCTTGACAACTTGGAAATAGGTAAGACTAACATGCTTTATCTGGGCTTTTTTTCTGAGAATAGGTGCAGGAACTTACCCTCCCTGGCCAACTTCCTGCCTTCCTCGGGGGAGAAAGGTAAAGCAGCGCCAAATAATGGAAATAAGTTAAAGCTTAGAACTGCATATCGCACAAGATGCATTTTGCAGGAATGTGTAACACACGAAGTACAGGAGAGAGGTGCATATCACAGAGGGTGCAGAATAAATAATCAGATGAAACGTGCATGCAATGTGAAACGTCCCTTGTGCTCAGGAATATGCAACATCTAGCCCTGTGTCCAGAGTGCAGGGGTCAGAAATATGTAACAGAGCCCATACCAGAGAGTGCAGTGGTAAAGCATATGTAATATGCAGTCCAACATACAGAATGCAGGGCTCAGGAGAATGTAATCCAAAACCCATTTTTCAGAGTACAGCATTCAGGAGACCATCCAGAAGCCTTTAACCCTTTCGCTGCTAGGCCCTGTGCTCCACTTTTAAACTACAGGGACATTTTTGCAATTTTTTGGGGAACCCTAAACTGCTGGGGACACTAGTATAGATCTGATCAGATATTGATCTGTTCAGATACTATACCACTAAGGCCGCGTACACATGGACGGACATATCCGATGGAAACGGTCCTCGGACCGTTTTCATCGGATATGTCCGCTGGGCTATTTTGGTCCTATGGCGTGTACACACCATCGGATTAAAATCCCCGCCGGCAGACAGCGCGGTGACGTCACCGCACCAGGAAGTAAACAACTTCCACACATGCGTCGCATCCATACGACGCTTGTGCGGGAAGATATGTCTGCTGGTGAGTCTACTGACCAGCGGACATATCCGACGGACATGTCCCCGGCGGACAAATTTTAAAGCATGTTTTAAAATTTGTCCGCCGGTCAGACATGTCCGCTAGCCCATACACACGATCGGATTTGTCTGCTGAACTGGTCCATCAGACCAGTTTCAGCGGACAAATTCGATCGTGTGTACGCGGCCTAAGGGAGGTGTATGCTGCGTGTGTGGGTGTTAGCGCTACTGGCACTAATCTGACGCTGCCTGGGGCGATATAGACCCTATCTGACACTAAAACCTAACTGATATCACCTGCCGGGATCAGTGAGTTAAACCTTTATTGGGTAATAAACGGCGGGTGCCCTGACGCTATAAAAAGCAAACTAATTAACCAGCGTCACCCGTAACACTTATACTGTGATCACTGGTAAAAGGGTTAACTAGGGGGCAATCAGGGGTTCAAACCTTTATTAGGTTGTATATGGGGGTACCTGACACTATAAAAACCTGACGGTGAACTAAAAAGCTAACTGGCTAACTAGCATCACCCGCGACACTAATCCGGCGACCAGAAAAAAGATTGCCCCCCAGGTAACGCTTTCACCCTCTGTCGCCAGTGTCACTAAGCAATCAAGGGGTTAAACCTTAATTAAGGGGGGGGGGGGGTAGGGGGTACCCTACACCTAAAGGGGCCTACCACAAACTGCCCTGACCCTTTTTACAGTCACAAATGATGCCAAATGCAGTGATCAGTAAATAAATGAACACTACAATCGGTGACACTGTGACTGGGGGTGATCTGGGGGGTAATTGGGGGGTGAAAAGTGTTCCTATGTGTACTAGTGTCAGTGTAGTGTTGGTGCAACTCACTGGGAGATGTCTTTTCTCCTCGGTGCCGGACCAAAAGACCGACACGAGGAGAGACGACATCACTTCCTCTGCTGTGTTTACAATTCACAGGCAGAGGAAGAAGCTCATTTGCCAGGAGCGATGGTGAGGGGGTGGCCATGAATCGGTGGCTGCCCCCTCCTCACAGATCGCTCCTGGAACGATTCCAAATGCCCCAGCCACCGGAGGGGGCACAATCAGCCCCCCATCCGCTGGGAGGCAGGGACATATATATACACCTATATGCCTGCCCATGCCATTGTGTCGACGTATATCGTCGTGTGGCGGTCGGCATCTGGTTAATGAAGTTGAGTTACTCAATTTAGTTGCTGCATGATTAGATATTCCTGCAAGTTCCATAGTTCAACTACAAGCCATAGTAACTGCAATAAAACTGTGCAGTTCAGCTGCAACTGCAGCATGCACATAATCTGCAGGAAGTTCATAAACAGAGTAAATAGAATGTGCACAGGGTAGTGAAAAGAACATGAGCAAAGTAAGGGGAAAACCCTACTGCGTTTCACTTTTGATTACAATACTCTAAAAATGTGTATTCTTTTGTAGGGGTTTTTGCTTTAATATTTAGAAAGAAATTTTGCTCACTTACTGGAGTTTTTTATGCTCACGCAGTAAATGCAAAATATATAAAAAAACATTTTTTTTCCTCAGTTTAGGCCGATACGTATTCTTCTACGTATTTTTGGTAAAAAAAATCGCAATAAGCGTTTATCGGTTGGTTTTCGCAAAATTTATAGCGTTTACAAAATAAGGGATAGTTTTATTGCATTTTTATTAATTTTTTTTTTTTTACTACTAATAGCGGCGATCAGCGAATTTTTTTCGTGACTGCAACAATATGGCAGACGCTTCGGACAATTTTGACACATTTTTGGGACAATTGTCCTTTTCACAGCAAAAAAATGCATTTAAATTGCATTGTTTACTGTGGAAATGACAGTTGCAGTTTGGGAGTTAACCACAGGTGGCGCTGTAGGGGATGTGTGACCTATGTGTTGTGTTTACAACTGTAGGGGGGTGTGGCTGTAGGTGTGACGTCATCGATCGCGTCCCCCTATTACAGTGATGACGCGATCGATGCTACGGCCACAGTGAAGCACGGGGAAGCCGTGTTTACACACGGCTCTCCCCGTTCTTCCGCTCCAGGGACGGATCGCCGCACTGCAGCGGCGATCGGGTCCGCGAATCCCGCGGTCTCGGTCCTGGAGCTTCGGACCGGGTCGCGGGCGCGCGCCCGTGACCCACGGCTGGGTACTAAAATTAACGTATATATACGTTGATGTGCCCAGCCGTGCCATTCTGCCGACGTAAATGTGCAGTAGGCGGTCCTTAAGTGGTTAGTTGCTTTTTTTTGTTTTTACCTAAACGGGCTGAACAGGGTCAGCAGAGACCAGAACCATTCAAAACCATAAACTAATTTTTACTTTTGCAGAAGACACATGTAATAATCAGTTACAGACGGGAAATTCTTAAAGAAGCCCAGAACTATACGTGATTGAATATCTGAATGTTCTTTTTATTGGCCCAGGTGACAACATTTTAATGAGCAACCCACGAGGATGTTTTAAGACTTCCCAAGTTGATGAAGTTGAGGATATTTTTCTTCTGGTAGCTGGCACTGGTTTCACACCAACTGTAAAATTACTGAATTATGTTTTAAATGGCTCCAACACACTCAGGTATTTTATTTCATTTTTTAATCTGAAAATGTATAAATTGTATACATACAGTATATACAAGTGTTTGTAATAGATATTTGCAGTTTAATGTTTTTGTTTAAACAAATCTATGGTGTATTTGGGATGCTTTTGGGCTACATAAATGTACACAAATAACCTTGCATATGCTGCTAATTTGCACAAATCCCTAACATTTCGGTTTAGAAGAGTAGTGAGACAAATTATTTTTCACATCTTTACCAGGGACTTCTTGCTTATGCAGTTTTTACATCTGTGACATCTCGAACCAACAATCACTGCTTGAATTATGCATTCTGTTTGAAAAAAATATATATAAATCATACATGAAAGCAGGAGAAGCCAAGGCCATATGTAAACTGTGGGCTTTGAATCCCGACCACGACACCATCTGCCTGCATGTTCTCCCTGGACCTGTGTGGGTTTCCTCCTACGCTCTAAAGACATGCTGGTAGGTCCCCTTTAATAAGGGGGCCCCCAGATCCCGGAACCCCACCCTATGTGAATGAGTATGAGGCATCGTACTCCTACCCATTCACCTGGGGAAAAAGTGTCAATAGTAAAAACACACCACATAGGTTTTTAAAGTAATATATTAGGCAGCTCCAGGGGTCTCCTTTGACTTCTCCGTGCTCTCCAGCCTCTTCTACCGGTGTCCTCTGCCGGGCTCCTCTGCTATCTTCTGCTCGCTCTTGCTAGTGGTTGTCCGTCTTCTCTGTCATCTTCTTCCCTCTTCTCTTCTTGGTGACTTGGTGGTCTCTCCCGCTGTAACGCCGTGTGCATAGTGTGCACCGACTTATATAGGCATGGGGTCACCGCCACTTATGATGTCACAGTCCCATCGTGCCGAAGGGTCTGGTATCGTCTTGGGGAAAGGGACCTCACGCAAATAATTTTTTTACATTTCGCGCGTTTCCCCTTCAAGATTCTTGGCACACTAGTCGCACCGCAAGTCGGATCATCTTGATCTGACTTCTGGTGCGACTTCTATTCAAATTAATGGACTCCCATAGGGAACCAATGATTTTTGAATTAGACAGAGAAATGCGGCTGATAGCATTTTTTACCTGCCATCTGTACTAGCTTTACAGCTCGTTTTTTCAAACATCCATGGGCATGAGACCTACAGTAGGTGACCGCGATACTGTGTCAATCTCGCTCCCTTTCTCAGCGAGATTGACCACCTACGAGCCCCATCGCGGGAGCCAGCGCCGAGCTGGCTTGCCGCGATAGAGACAAAGCCGTCATAGAAGGGGCGGGGATCCGACTTGGATTCCCGCCAATTCTACACGTGGGCGGCGTTTGGTATGAATCCTGAGGGGGAACTCCCCGCCGGATTTTAAATAAAAATCCGGCATGGGTTCCCCCCTCAGGAGCATACCGGGCCCTTAGGTCTGGTATGGGTTGTAAGGAGGCCCCCTTACACCGAAAAAACGGTGTGGGGGTCCCCCCACAATCCATACCAGACCCGTATCCAAAGCACGCCACCCGGCCGGTCAGAAAAGGAGTGGGGGTGAGCGAGCGCCCCCCCCTCCTGAGCCGTACCAGGCAGCATGCCCTCAACATGGGGGGGTCAGGTGCTCTGGGGCAGGGGGGCGCACTGTGGCCCCCCCACCCCAGAGCACCCTGTCCCCATGTTGATGAGGACAGGGCCCCTTTCCCGACAACCCTGGCCGTTGGTTGTCGGGGTATGCGGGCGGGAGGCTTATCGGAATCTGGCAGCCCCCTTTAACCACTTAAGACCCGGACCAAAATGCAGGTAAAGGACCTTTCCCCTTTTTGCGATTCGGCACTGCGTAGTTTTAACTGACAATTGCGCGGTCGTGCGACGTGGCTCCCAAACAAAATTGGCGTCCTTTTTTCCCCACAAATAGAGCTTTCTTTTGGTGGTATTTGATCACCTCTGCGGTTTTTATCTTTTGCGCTATAAACAAAAATAGAGCGACAATTTTAAAAAAAATGCAATATTTTTTACTTTTTGCTATAATAAATATCCCCCAAAAATATATAAAAAAACATTTTTTTTCCTCAGTTTAGGCCGATACGTATTCTTCTACGTATTTTTGGTAAAAAAAATCGTAATAAGCGCTTATCGGTTGGTTTTCGCAAAATTTATAGCGTTTACAAAATAAGGGATAGTTTTATTGCATTTTTATAAAAAATTTTTTTTTTACTACTAATAGCGGCGATCAGCGATTTTTTTCGTGACTGCGACAATATGGCGGACACTTCGGACAATTTTGACACATTTTTGAGACAATTGTCATTTTCACAGCAAAAAATGCATTTAAATTGCATTGTTTACTGTGGAAATGACAGTTGCAGTTTGGGAGTTAACCACAGGTGGCGCTGTAGGGGATGTGTGACCTAATGTGTGTGTTTACAACTGTAGGGGGGTGTGGCTGTAGGTGTGACGTCATCGATCGCGTCCCCCTATTACAGGGATGACGCGATCGATGCTGCAGCCGCAGAGAAGCACGGGGAAGCCGTGTGTACACACGGCTCTCCCCGTTCTTCCGCTCCAGGGACGGATCACCACACTCCAGCGGCGATCGGGTCCGCGAATCCCGCGGTCCCGGTCCTGGAGCTTCGGACCGGGTCGCGGGCGCGCGCCCGCAACCCACGGCTGGGTACTAAAATCAACGTATATATACGTTGATGTGCCCAGCCGTGCCATTCTGCCAACGTAAATGTGCAGTAGGCGGTCCTTAAGTGGTTAATAACGGGGCCCCCAGATACCGGCCCCCCACCCTAAGTGAATGAGTATGGGGTACATCGTACCCCTACCCATTCACCTGCAAGCAAAGTGTAAACACAAATAAACAACACAGGGTATTAAAATATTTTATTAGTCTGCTCCGGGGCCCCCCCCCCTCTTCTTTAGCTCTTTCACGAGGGGGGCTTGCTTCTTTGACATCTTCGGGTGGGGGGCGCTCTTCTGGTTCTCTTATGCCGCTGGGCTTCCTCCGACGTCTTCGGCGGGGGGGTGGGTGCCGCTCTCCTTCGCCGTTGTCTGGTTCTCTTCCGCCACCCGGGGGGGGGGTCGCTTTTATAAAAGCGCCCCCTCCCTGCGGGCTTCCTCCGACGTCTTCGGCGGGGGGGTGGTGTGCCCAGGCTTCTGTCTTCTTCTTCTGTCGCCTTCTGCCTTCTTCTTCTTCTGCTGTCTTCGCTTCTTCTTTCCTTTAGATGTTGACACGTCACTTCCTTTCGCTGCAATGCCGGGTGCGCGGCTCGCACCGATTTATATAGGCCACCTACGACGTCACAGTCCCATCATGCCCCGGTACCTACCCACGTGGGTAGGTACTGGGGAATGATGGGACTGTGACGTCGTAGGTGGCCTATATAAGTCGGTGCGAGCCGCCGCACCCGACATTGCAGCGAAAGGAAGCGACGTGTCGACATCTAAAGGAAAGAAGAAACGAAGACAGCAGAAGAAGAAGGCAGAAGGCGACGGAAGAAGACGACAGAAGCCTGGGCATACCACCCCCCGCCGAAGACGTCGGAGGAAGCCCGCAGGGAGGGGGCGCTTTTATAAAAGCGACCCCCCCGGCAGCGGAAGAGAACCAGACGGCGGCGAAGGAGAGCGGCAACCCCCCCGCCGAAGACGTCATAAAAGCGACCCCCCCCCCCCCGGCGGCGGAAGAGAACCAGAAGAGCGGCCCCCACCCGAAGACGTCAAAGAAGCAAGCCCCCCCTCGTGAAAGAGCTAAAGAAGAGAGGGGGGCCCCGGAGCAGACTATTAAAATATTTTAATACCCTGTGTTGTTTATTTGTGTTTACACTTTGCTTGCAGGTGAATGGGTGGGGGGCCGGTATCTGGGGGCCCCCTTATTAAAGGGGGCTCCCAGATTCCGATAAGCCTCCCGCCCGCATACCCCGACAACCAACGGCCAGGGTTGTCGGGAAGGGGCCCTGTCCTCATCGACATGGGGACAGGGTGCTCTGGGGTGGGGGGCCGCAGTGCGCCCCCCTGCCCCAGAGCACCTGACCCCCCCATGTTGAGGGCATGCTGCCTGGTACAACTCAGGAGGGGGGGGCTCGCTCGCCCCCACTCCTTTCCTGACCGGCCGGGCGGCGTGCTTTGGATACGGGTCTGGTATGGATTGTGGGGGGACCCCCACGCCGTTTTTGCAGCGTTGGGGGGGCTCCTTACAACCCATACCAGACCTAAGGGCCCGGTATGCTCCTGAAGGGGGAACCCATGCCGGATTTTTATTTAAAATCCGGCGGGGAGTTCCCCCTCAGGATTCATACCAAACGCCGCCCACGTGTAGAATTGGTGGGAATCCAGGTCGGATCCCCGCCCCTTCTATGACGCGCTCGCTGGAATGTGCTTTTACTATTCCAGCGAGTGCGAGATGTCGGCACCCTGTCGCCGAGAATCAGCGCGATGATGTCGTGCTAAAAACACATTCTCGGCGGCAGGTACTGTAATTGTTGATTACATAAAGTAATACTGAGGTTACAGCATGTTCCATAATTTCATGATATACTATCCTTGGGCTATGAAGATAGAAGTGTGAGTGACATTTCTTTCTGGTTAGTGTGTTTGTACAGCTCTCAGTTCAATATTATGTTTTATACTTGCTATATTCAGTTTGTTTGTGTCTTTGGTACCACTTATTTCAAATTACTATAATACTAACTGATGTTATATGAATGTGGTGCCTATTTGTAATCAAGTATACTGAGTGCTGCAACTTGTGTTTAACCTCCCTGGCGGTATGATTCTGTCTGGAATTACGTACCAAAAGCGGTACAATTATTTGCATGGAAATTTGGCGTTTTATACTGTAGGCCTGCAATTTTTAGGAATAACTTGCTTAAATCTGTCCAAACAAGACATCCCGGGTATGATAAAGTTTGAAAAACAAAATCATAATTTTTTATATAATAAAAAACTATAAATAATTATAACAAATTATAATGTAATTATAATAAAAAATATTCAATAATGTAATCAACTCAAAAACACTGAAATTTGCTCAGTTGCAGAATTGTCGCTGTCATTATTTTTTTTTTTATGACGAATTTTCCCACAAATCGCTATCGCTCAATTCTGCAAGTGATTAAAATTTATTATCGCTGTTTTCTAGCTGATCTAAAACCATTTTTGACATAAAGGGACACTTTTGGTTGTTATGGACAATCTACAGTTTCCAGGCAGAAAGAACACTTTTTATTTTATAAAAGAACATGTAGGGCACTGGACAGACCACTAGGGACAAGGGGGGTGTGTATTTTTTACATACAGTACTGTAATCTATAAGATTACAGTATACTGTATGTAAAGTGTTTGTTTACTTTTTTGAATTTGGCGCCGTTCTCCGCTTCCGTGCGTCGTAACGTCGCAGGAAACGGAGATCGGCGGCACACGGGGACGCTGTGTGAATCGAGCGAGCACTCGCTCGCTCACACAGCGGGGATGCATCGCTGGATCCAGGAAGAAGGTAAGCCAGCGCGCGCTGCAGGCTCTGCATGGCTACCCCGAGCGTGACTCGGGGATACCGTTCTTAGCAGAAAAAACCCACCCCGAGTCACGCTCGGGGATACCGCCAGGGAGGTTAAGTAAAACATCAAATATGCATTTGCTTAAGTAAAGCTTTTTCTATACAAAGCAAATCGTCAGGTTTGCTTTAATGCTAGCACTTAGCTTCTTCTACTTTTTTTTTTCTTGTCCTGCTACTGCCCTTCCTTTTGTATTTTTGTGGTCCCTACATTCTAACATAATATAAACTGGATATAAAAAGTCTACACACCCCCATTAAAATGTGAGGTTTCTGTAATGTAAAAAAATGTGACAAAGGTAAATAATTTGGTCATCTGAAGAGGGCTGTGCACAGGAGATGCCCTCGCAATATGACAGATTTGGAGTGTTTTTGCAAAGAAGAGTGGGCAAATATTTCCAAGTCTGATTGAATGGAGCAAAGGTACTTTCATTCTCGTACATCACGGGACACAGAGCAGCATATTCATTACTATACAGGTTATATGGAGTACCTTCAGGTGATGGACACTGGCTATCTCAAACAGGAAGTCCCCTCCCTATATAACCCCCTCCCATAGAGGAAGTACCTCAGTTTTTTTCGCCAGTGTCTTAGGTGTTGGTCACGGAATAGCTTTGCCTCCACATCCTTGGGATTAAGGCGGGCTAACCGGATCTGTCCAAGGAGCCTCAGTGCCAAAGTGGACAGTACCCGGGCCCCAAACCGTGGGGTTTTGCCTATAATGCTCCTCTCTAGAGGGCTGGACCCTGGGCCCAGGACTTGGAGTTTTTTCTAAACCAAAAGATCCTGTTTGCCAGGGTGCTGTATAGGTCCAGGACAGTCGGTTCCTTCCAGGACCCCAGTGCCTGAAGGTCTACTACGCTACCCACGGAGATGGGAGAAGATTGGACCGTTTTGCTATGCAAACGTCCTGCGGCATGGAGCAGGTAAGAGGGGAGCCTGCGGGACTTGGTTCGACAGCAGGCTCTCCAGGGGAGATCTTAAGGGGGGTAGCCTGAGTATGCTCTGCATGGGCACCATGGTCACTATGTCTGATGGACAGGATGGCCTGAAATGTTCCCCCCCCCATCACTTGATCCCCCTACCTATCTATGTATGTTTGCTAGCTACCTGCTGCTCGCTGGTTGAAGGTCTTTTTTAAAAAAAAAAAAAAAAGAGAGAAGAGATCTGTCTCTAGGCTAAAGGGACTCCTTAGGGGCCTGTTTTAAGCCTTACCTAGCCGGGATTCAAATCTGCCGCCTGATGCGTCCTCCAGCCTGCATTCCTGGGCTCCAGAGTGCGTGTCCTCCTGGGCTCTCCTCCCCCGACAGTCGCGCGCGCACGCATGCATATAGAAAATTTTTCGCGCTGTTCGGGAAGGGGGGGGGGGCGGGAAGCGTGACTGCAGTGTAGAGTGGGTGTGCCTTCAATTGCTGTTATACACAGCAGGCGCGATCTTAGCTCAGTTCAAAGCTGAGCTGGAAGAGAGAGGACGCAGAGTGGCAGCACAGTGACTCCCGGTGGCGAGAAAGGGGTAGTACATGCTGGAGTCAGCTCCAATGCTTTTTGTTAAGCCAAAAATCCCCTTGGCAACAGGTTGAATGCTGGCAAACATGTTGGGGGTGGGGCTGTATGTTGTGAAAAACAATAATATTATAAAGGAAAACATACTGAGCCCCACCGTTTTTGGGCATTAGTGATCCTATTGTCCCCTAAACCTTATTTTTTTGTACTCCTGGCTATAACAGTCTGTTGTTGTAGGCGGAGTCCCTCGGTTTTGTATTATGGCTTCCAAAGGTTCAGGATCAAAACACAAAAAAAAAAAAAGGCAAAGACAAAGAGGTTCCTCCTCTGGTTCTGATGATATGCCAATACTTTCCCCACAGGTTATTCCTATAGGGGTCGCCTTGGATAAGCCATTAAGGGGGTCTGGTGCTGAGGCTGGCCCAGATCGGCCCAACCCTGTGTTATCACAGAGGAGATGCTAGCCGTCACCCTAGGGGGGCTAGAGAAAAAAAGTTAACAGCTATGATCGCTGGCTCTATTTCTGGCAAGAAGCGGACTAGATCCCCATCGCCAAAAGGTGTATCCTCGGATGCTGACATTCTCTCTCCGGAGGAATTAGAATTTCAGGAGGATCGGTTGGACCAGAACCTAGAGGAAGGATCTACCACTGAGGAATCATTTTCAGCCTCCCAAACGGAGAGTCTGTGGGTCCAGTCTTTGACAGACATGGTCCGCTCGGCATTTAATTTGCCATTTCCAGAGCCTCAGGTTCCTGCGGTATCCTCTTTGGGTTCTTTTAAAGCGCCTTTAAGCAACGCAGCTTTTCCGGTCCATCCTCTGTTAGAGGAATTGGTTTTTCCAGGATTGGGACGACCGGACAGAATTTTTTCTGCCGCCTAAAGCCTACGGCCACATCACCCTGAAAGCGCCCAATCTCGTCTGATCTCGGAGGCTAAGCAGGGTCGGGCCTGGTTAGTGCCTGGATGGGAGACCGCCTGGAAGGTTTTCTGTTATTTACCCTATGGAAGAGAAATTTTTCTAAGAAATGGGCGCTCCCAACTGTGGACGCAGCCATCTCATGTGTGAATAAATCATTAACTGGCCCGAGGGAAAACATACAAATGTTTAAGGTCCCGGTTGATAAACGTTTAGAGACACTTTTTCAAGCATCCTTTGCTACGGCAGGAGCAGTGGTACAGCCAGCAGTGGCTGCAATTGGAGTTTGTCAGGCGTTAAAGGACCAGACAAAACAGATGCTTAAAGACATCCCTGCCCAATAGGCAGAGGAGTTATTTGATATTCCCAGAGCTCTGTGCTTTGCGGTAGAGGCTATAAAAGACTCCATCCAGCAGGCGTCTCGTTTGTCACTATTTTTAGTGCATATGAGAAGGCTCTTATGGTTGAAGAACTGGGCGGCTGAGCCCCATGCAAAAGACTACTGGCAGGTTTTCCCTTTCATGGAAAGATCTGGATAAATACATTCAGACTGTTTCAAGTGGCAAAAGTACCCTTTTACCAGTCAAAAGAAGTTCCGGAGTCCTGCGTTTAAAAGGCAGCTCCCCCCTGTTCCAGGGCCCTCAAATTCCAGGCAGTATCGGGCCTCCTGCGCGATCAAACTTTTAACAAGGGATCGCAAGGACAGGCCTCTGGGGGCAAGAGGCCATGGTATCGATCCCCGACAGAGGGGGTCCGATCATCTGTGGCCACAGGCTACAGATTAGAATTTTCTAAAGTTTCCTCCACAAGGAAGGCCTCAATGCGGGCGGCATTGGATCATCTGCTTTACCAGGGCATAATGGTAGAGGTACCAGCCCAAGAACAGGGGCTAGGTTTCTATTCAAATCTGTTTGTCATACCAAAGCCCATCGGCGATGTCAGACCAATTTTGGACCTAAAAGGTTTAAATGCTTACCTAAGGGTTCGCTCTTTCCGGATGGAATCCGTTCGGTCAGCAGCTGCCACACTCCAGAAGGACGACTTTCTGGCTTCTATAGACATAAAGGATGGTTACCTTCATGTACCAATCTTTCAGCCACATCAAAGATTTTTTACGCTTCGCAGTGATACAGCGTCACTTCCAATTCGTGGCGCTCCCCTTCGGGCTGGCTACGGCCCCCGGGTATTCACGAAGGTCCTAGCTCCAATTCTAGTCAATCTAAGGATCCAAGGGGTCTCGGTCCTAGCATACCTGGACGACCTCTTAATCATAGATCACTCGCTTCCTTGGCTGGAATGCGCAGTAGCCCTCATGGTTCAGTACCTCGAGAGGTTCGGCTGGGTCCTAAACCGGGGAAAAATCAGCATTTCAACCTACAAAGCAGTTGGAATATCTCGGCATGAGATTAGACACAGAACAGCAAAAGGTGTTCCTGCCCCTGGTAAAGGTCGAGGCTATCAAAAGATTGATTCAGTTGGTTCTAAGCAAAAGAGAACCAACTATTCGCCTATGTATGCGATTACTAGGCAAACTAATGGCCATGTTCGAGGCGGTACCGCACGCTTCCACACTCGCGTCCTACAGACAGCAATTCTAGCAGCTTGGAGCAAGGGAGCAAAGGCCTTGGAGTTTCCTTTGACGCCGTCATTAAAGGTCCGGCAGAGTCTATGCTGGTGGTTAAACCCTCAGAACCTTCTGAAGGGGAGTCTTTCTGCCCAGTGGTCTGGAAGGCTGGAGAGCGGTCTTGAACGGGTTCACTCGCCAAGGAACTTGGGCAGAGGCGGAGAGGCAGCTGCCCATCAATGTCTGGGAGGTCAGAGCGGCTCGGCTAGCCCTCCTGGCATATACATCCAGATTACAGGGGTCCTCGGTGAGAATTCATTCAGACAATGCCACAGCAGTGGCATATATGTGAACCACCAAGGGGGAACCAAGAGTCAAGCCACTCAGAGAGAGATGAGCTTGGTTTTTCGGTGGGCAGAGGTTTATGTACCCTGCATATCGGCGATATTCATTCCCGGGGTGGACAACCTGCAGGCGGACTTCCTAAGTCGCCAAACCCTGTCGCCGGGAGAGTGGTCTCTGCATTCACATGTCTTTCAGACAATCTCCCAGAAGTGGGGAGTGCCAGACGTGGACGTCATGGCATCAGGATTCAACAAGAAGCTAGACAGGTTCATGTCTCCAACGAGGGACCCTATGGCCTGCGGAACCGATGCGTTGTTTGGCCCTTGGCATCAATCATAACTTCTATATGCATTTCCCCTGCTGCAGTTACTACCCCGCCTGTTGCGCAGGATCATAGCACAGGCCGGTTATCCTGGTAGCCCCAGCTTGGTACCGGAGGGCATGATACTCACTAGTCCTGAAATTGGCAGCGGGAGACCCTTGGACTCTTCCTCTTTGGCCAGACCTACTCTCACAAGGCCCGATCCTCCACCCTGCATTACTGCGTCTAAATTTGACGGCCTGGCGGCTGAGTCCCTGATTCTCAAGGGTAGAGGTCTGTCTAGGCAGGTAATCCCTACCCTCATTAAGGCTAGAAAGCCGGCCTCCAGGGTAATTTGTTACAGGGTTTGGAGGGCCTACGTAGGCTGGTGTGAGTCTAAGGCCTTGTACACACGAGGGAATAAATCCGCTGAACATGGTCCGACGGACCATTTCAGCCGAAAAATCCGCTCGTGTGTAGGGGCAAACGGACCGTTCTGGCCGGATTCCTCCGGCGGAAAAATTTCAAAGCATGTTTTGAAATTTTTCCGCCGGATAGCTGCCCGTCAGATATGTCCGCTGGTTAGTACGGCAAACCAGCGGACATATCTGCCCGCACATGCGTCGTATCCTGTGAATGGATCCGACGCATGCGCGCGGAAGTGTTTACTTCCTGGTGCGGTGGCGTGGCGGCGTCAACGTCACCGCCGCATCACTGCGCTGTCCGCCGGCGGGGAATTTGATCCGATGGTGTGTACAGCCATCGGATCAAAACATCCCGGCGTAAATATGCGCTGTAAACGGTCCGGGGACAGTTTACAGCGGATAAATCCCATCGTGTGTACAAGGCCTTAGAGATGGTTTTCCCGCAAGTATACCATTGATAGAGTATTAAGTTTTCTCCAGCTAGGAGTGGATAAAGGCCTGGCATTAAGCACGATCTAGGGACAGATTTCAGCCTTAACAGTGTGGTTTCAGAGGCCGCTGGCCGCCCACTCGCTGGTTAAGACCTTCATACAGGGAGTCTTACGTGTTAATCCTCCGGTCAAATCACCACTTTGTCCATGGGACTTAAATCTTGTTCTGTCAACTCTACAGAAACAACCCTTTGAGCCGTTGGCTGAGGTACCTTTGGTTTTACTGACTAGAAAGTCGGTATTTCTAAACGCCATAGTTTCGGCCAGGAGAGTATCGGAATTGGCAGCCTTATCTTGTAAGGAACCATATCTCATTTTACATAAGGATAGGGCGGTTTTCCGTCCTCATCCTTCCTTTCTACCAAAGGTTATATCCAGTTTCCACCTGAACCAGGATGTGGTACTTCCATCCTTCTTTCCAAAACCCACCTCTAGAAAGGAGGGGTTGCTGCATACGTTGGATATTGTCAGGGCCATAAAGGCCTATCTTAAAGCTACAGAGAAGGTTCGGAAAACAGATGTGGTGTTCGTTTTACCGGAGGGGCCCAAGATGGGTCAGGCAGCTGCTAGATCCACCATCGCAAGATGGATTAAACAATTAATCATTCAGGCCTGCGGTTTGAAGAGGTTGCCTCCTTCTTTGTCGGTAAAGGCCCATTCTACCAGGGCCATGGGCACCTCCTGGGCAGCACATCATCAGATCTCTATGGCTCAAATATGCAAGGCAGCAACGTGGTCGTCAGTCCACACGTTTACAAATTTTTTATCAATTGGACGTAAGAAGGAATGCGGATACAGCCTTGGGCAGGCAGTACTGCAGGCCGCGATTCAAGCTCCTCAGGATCTGAGGGGGCTCCCTTGATTTAGATTTCAGATTTACATTTCTTGACTAAGTTGGATTTATTATTATTTGAGTATACCTCTAAATTAAATCCTTTTTTGGAAGATGTCTCCCTCCCCTCATTAAAGCACTGCTTTCGGACATCCCGTATAGTAATGAATATGCTGCTCTGTGTCCCGTGATGTACGAGAAAGAAAAAGAGATTTTTAATACAGCTTGCCTGTAAAATCTTTTTCTTGGAGTACATCACGGGACACAGAGCTCCCACCCCTCTTTTGGGGAACATTTTTTGGAGGCATACTGCTTGCTACAAAACTGAGGTACTTCCTCTATGGGAGGGGGTTATATAGGGAGGGGACTTCCTGTTTGAGATTGCCAGTGTCCATCACCTGAAGGTACTCCATATAACCCGTATAGTAATGAATATGCTGCTCTGTGTCCCGTGATGTACTCCAAGAAAAAGATTTTACAGGTAAGCTGTATTAAAAATCTCTTTTTTTCATGGTTCGGTAGGGCGGCCATTTTAAAAATGAATGTCCTTCCCAGGCTCCTCTATCTATTACAGGCAATCCCTATCAAACTCCCTCCTGCCTTCTTAGCTTCCTTTAAGTCCACATGTAGTGCCTTTATTTGGGCCAACCGTCCGGCTCGACTAAAATGGGATAGACTCACCCTTCCCAAACTTAGAGGTGGCATCGGTCTGCCGGACCTATCCCGTTACCACAGAGCCTGTCTGCTGACACGGGTGGTGGACTGGCATCTCCACAGCGCAGACAAGGACTGGGTGGAACTCGAGGAAGCCTTTGTAGGTTTTCGAATCTCCCACCTTCCTTGGATTGCTCCGGCCCTCACCCCCAAACCGTGCACGACCCACCCTTTAATTAACCCCGTCCTGTCTTGCCTAAAGGTCACGACTGACGGCCCGGATTCCGCCCATTTCCCTGGCCCTATGACACTGCTTAATCATAACCCGGGTTTCCCAGATGGAGTCGGCACGGTCGACCCACAGTACACATGGACAGCCCCCTCATTACGGGCGTTTCAGTTTTTTGATGGTGGAGTACTCCTCTCGGAATCCGCCATGGCTCTGAAATTCCCTGACTTCCACATTCCCCGATTCAAATTTTTCCAGATCAGGCATTTCCTACAAAGCACATCACTGCCGGCCCGTTGGTGTAGGACCCCCACGCCTTTAGAAAAGCTTTGCCCATCCACTGACCCACAACGACACCTGATCTCTACCCTGTACTCCATACTCACTCCTCAAACGACTTCCAACGCTGACATCCATGGGAAGTGGGAATCCGATCTTGGGTTCCCTATTTCCGATGACGATTGGAACTCGATCTGGACCCATACTCACAAGGGTTCTATAAATGTCTCAGCACAGGAGAACAGATTTAAGATATACTCAAGGTGGTACAGGACCCCCAGCAAACTTCACAAGTTCTTCCCCACAGTATCCCCCACTTGCTGGAGGTGTGCGACGACCGAGGGTACACTCATACACATTTGGTGGGAGTGCCCTAGGCTCCAGCCATTCTGGAAGGAGGTTCACGCCCTAATTGCCAGTATCACCACATTCACCCCAGACTACACTCCGGCGCAATATCTACTACACCACACGTCCCTTCCTAACTCGGTCTACCGAAAATCTCTAGTGCTGCACCTAATAAATGCAGCCGCACAATGCATTCCTCTACGATGGAAAGACCCTCACCCACCCATCATTGCTGACTGGCAGAATAGGGTTAACAAAATCGAAGAGATGGAAAGACTTCTACATCAAGCTCGGGATGCCTCTGAGAAATTTAGACTTACCTGGGGCTGCTGGGTGCACTACAGGGAATCTCTTCCCTCGAGCTCAAGATCGGCCCCCTCTGACACCCCCTCTCCCCCGCATTGACGCTCCTAGACCCACTTACTCTGACAACAGACTGACTGTCCCCGAACCCCCCCACCCTCTCCTCCCCCCCTTTTTTATCCATCTCTCCCTTCCCCTACCAACACCTTCGGCAGGGGCCTCAGGGCTTTTGCTTGAAGACACAATGTTAAGACGGCATAGTTCGATACGAAACCCCGCTGATCAGTGGGTTGGTTAGCCCCCTTTGCCAAACGGTAGCAGTATAGACACGGGTCTCAACCCGATGGATGGGACACTACAACTGCCGGGACCAAGCTGAACCATACCCATACCTATTTTAGTTCTTCCAGTATACCCTCCCGCCTACAGTTATGTTCCCTATAGGGATGGGCGGAGGTTGGGTACGTGCACGATGGTCCCTCTTATATAGGTATCGCTTCAACCAGCTCCCATGTTAGGAGCGCCACCCATGACCTATGTTCCGTATATCTGTTCCGCTGAATTGATGTTTGCGGTTTTATGCTTTTTCTATATGTGTTAATCAAATGTAACCTATGTTCAAGAGCGTTGTAATGCACTGCTGTGACTAATGTACCCTTGTGTTTTCATTACTAAAATAAAATTATTTGGAAAAAAAAAAATATTGCCAAGTCAAGATGTGCCATGCTGATAGACTCATATCCAAAAAGACTGAGTGCTGTAATAAAATCAAAAGGTACTTCAACAAAGTATTAGTTTTAAGGTTGTGCACGTTTTTTTATTTTTACTTCCCTCCAAAAGTTTTCAGTTTTGATGTTTACCCACTTGCTTACTGGGCACTTTAAATCCCCTACCTGCCCAGACCAATTTTCAGCGCTGCCACACTTTGAATGACAATTGCACAGTCATGCATTGCTGTACCCAGATGACATTTTTTGCATTTTTTTTTTATCCCACAAATAGAGCTTTTTTTGGTGGTATTAAATCACTGGTGGGTTTTAAATTTTTTTGCTAAAAAAAAGCTAAAAAATACTGAATTTTTTTTCATAGTTTGTTATAACATTTTAAAAACGGGTAATGTTTCTCCTTCATTGATGTGTGCTGATTTGGCTGCACTGTTGGGCACTGATAGGTGGTACTGAGAGGTAGCACTGATGAGCGGCACTGAAGGGCATTGATAGTTGGCACTGAAAAACAGTAATGGTAGGTGACACTGATAGACAGCACTGATCGGTGGCAATGATGATGAGGCACTGATGGGCATTGATTGGCAGCACTAGTGGGCATTGATAGAAGTTTGTCCATGTCTGTCCCAGTCTTGTCTTGTGTGTTTCTTGCTAACACCATACAGTGAACTAGTTTAATGGGTGCAACACTGGCCGGCCACTAACTGTTGGTAGCTTTTTTTATTTTGATTGGTCTGTTCATTCTTTAAACCTCTTGATACCATCCATTGATATTAATTGTATTATTAAAATTAAATTTATTTATTATTAAATACAACTTGTTATACTCAGATATTGTCCGTCACTGCCTTAATAGCCACTTTATCCGTGGAGGCACCCTGTCTTGGTGTTTTCCTTAGGATTATATCTTTTTTCTTATGCATTGAAAGAAGGCACTGGTGGGCAAAGGTAGGTGGCACTGGAGGACACTGGTAGATGGCACTGGCGGACACTGGTAGCTGGCACTGGTGGGTACTGATAGGTGGCATTGATGGGCACAGGTGAGGCAGCCTCAAGACTACGTGAGAGGAACCGATGTCCCTCTGCCAGAAGTCGTGATCAGCTTTTTTTTCCGTCTCATGCTAAAAGCGTGAGGGTAAAAAAGAATACAGATTAACGATCTTCTATTTACATCACGTGATCAGCTGTCATTTTCAGTTTTATTTTCACCTTTCCTTAGGGCTCTTTCACACGGAGCGGTCCGTTTTTCGGTCCGCTCCGTGTGTCCGTCCGCTCAGCGGGGGGTCTCCGCTGAGCTGTCGGGCGGACAGGGTGGTCCCCGCACACTGTGCAGGGACCGCCCTGTCTCTCCTCCGCTATCCCCTATGGGGAATCGGATGGAAACGGACCGTCTGTCCGTTTGCATCCGATCCGTTCGGCCGGACGGAAGAAAAATAGGACATTCTTCCGTCCGAAAAAACGGATGCGCATCTGGCGGACGTTAGCGGATGCATCATCCGCTAACGGATCCGCTCCCATAGGGAAGCATTGAGGTCCGTTAACGGACGTTCAAAAAACGGACGAACGGAACGGACGTGTGAAAGAGCCCTTATCCTATTTTACTTGCTTTACTTTACTAGGTTTTTCTCCACTCTTATTTTTATACTTTTTTTTTTTTTTTTATGACTATTTTTTATTTTATTTATTTACATGTCATCATCATTTTTTGTTACATGAGTCTTCACTTGTCTATATACATTGTTTTAATGGGTGTAGTCCTCCCACTGTATTTACCCGCAGATGTTTGTGATCCTGACAATCAGCAATGACCAATCACAGGCAGAATGACTACACAATGTTTTCAGAACACTTCACATAAATTGGATTGTTTTTCATTTCGTTTTCAGCTATGACTAAGCATCCTTCATCAATGTGAAACGCGTCAGCTGTATTATCCCACCATTTGCTGTTTTTTCTTGTAGTGTTTTTCCTTTACCTTATTAAAAGGCTATTTACCATTTTTCAAACATCTATTGGAGTGCGGCTGTCCATAATATTTTTTCTTCTACATAAGCTGTCATTGGTTGACAGCTGATCACGAGATAAGGGGTTAGGATCTCATAGACTCTGCGATCACAGAGTGCACCGCACTATAGCCGTCGTTTGGCTAAATCGCGGGTGGGAAGAAGTTAACTGATTTGTACGGTTTACAGGTTACATTAGAGGTGGGAAAGGTTTTGAAATGATTTATCTTTGTCTCATTTTTTTTACATAACAGAAACCTGTCATATTAACAGTGTAGACTTTTTATATTCACTGTAACATGCTTTCAAAAATTGCTGGATTCTTGCAACACATTGCTCATTGCTTTTTATTGCTTACATTTAGGACCACGCCAGTTTGGCATGGAAACATTATTGCTTGCTGTTTATAATAACATCGGCTTTCTGAATTACCTCCTTAGGAAATTACCTGTTCACAAATTTGCAATTGGGGTCAATCAGGGCCGGAGTGGGACTAATTTTCAGCCCTGGAGTTTCATGCCCTAGACCAGCCCACTTTAGTTCACGACTATTAAAATAATGTAATTAAAACCTCAAAATATAATTTTGCTATGGCGCACTGTTCTCTATAGCTTGTAATTCATAGTATTTTTCAAAAAATATTTCCAATTCAGTGCAAATACAGTAACCTAAGTTTTGCTTCACAGTGAAGATTTATTAGAACAATAAATTACAGGACCCTCCTCGCATCTCTGTACCCTCCTTATACCTCTGTACCCTCCTTATACCTCTGTACCCTCCTCAAACCTCTGTACCCTCCTCATACCTCTGTACCCTCCTCATACCTCTGTACCCTCCTCATACCTCTGTACCCTCCTCATACCTCTGTACCCTCCTCATACCTCTGTACCCTCCTCATACCTCTGTACCCTCCTCATACCTCTGTACCCTCCTCATACCTCTGTACCCTCCTCATACCTTTGTACCCTCCTCATACCTCTGTACCCTCCGCATACCTCTGTACCCTCCTCATACCTCTGTACCCTCCTCATACCTCTGTACCCTCCTCATACCTCTGTACCCTCTGCATACCTCTGTACCCTCCTCATACCTCTGTACCCTCCTCATACCTCTGTACCCTCCTCATACCTCTGTACCCTCCTCATACCTCTGTACCCTCCCCATACCTCTGTACCCTCCTCATACCTCTGTACCCTCCTCAATACCTCTGTACCCTCCTCAATACCTCTGTACCCTCCTCAATACCTCTGTACCCTCCTCAATACCTCTGTACCCTCCTCAATACCTCTGTACCCTCCGCATACCTCTGTACCCTCCCCGCTCAATGTACCAAGTTGTTCGATCAGCTTTGGTAAAGCCAACCTGCCCGATTCTTCTGCGATTACCGCTAGTGGCTGCGATAATCACTAATTTTTCCTGGCAGGGATTGCTTACCCTGTCAGCACTGTCTGTGTCAATGGGGAATCGTGCAGATTTCTTTCCTGCAACCGTGGTTGCAGGAAAAAACTTTGCACCATGTACGACCAGCCTTAGGGCTCTTTTACACGGGCGGACTGTATGTCCGCTTTTTCATCCATCCTTGTACGGATGAAAAAGGGAGATACATTGGTCCCTATGAGATCGCAGTTGTCAGCAGATGAACATCTGCTGACACCCAATCTCGCTCGGTTCCGCATTCCTCCGATTCTGCAGATGGAGGAAAACCCTATTTTTCCTTCCGTCTGCGGATCGGATCAGGTGAACACGGACAGACTGTCCGTATTCATCCGATCCCCCCATAGGGGAGAGCGGAGAAAAAGGAGGGCGGTCCCTTCACAGTGTGCGGGGACCGCCCTGTCATCCGCCTGCTCAGTGGGGATCAATGGAGCGATCCCCGCTGAGCAAGCAGAGGTTCACGGGCGGATCATTACTAATCCGCCCCGTGTGAAAGGGCCCTTAGCTATATACCACATGAAGGTAAATGTTTTCTAATGTCCAGTACAATTTCTATTAGAGGAAAGTAAAGGGCGCATAGATTATTTTTAGTGAAAAAAAAATGCATATAAAATGTAAAATCTATATTCTGATTTGCAGATGTATGCTATTGAAGCAAATATTTCACACAAACAGCTGGCATAAAAATGACAAGTGCATGAATATATTCGTATTTATAAATATACATATACAGTATTCATTGAAATATTGTTTGAGGAGCCATTATGCTGCGCATTGAATTTAGTGGTTAGAAACATGCTTACATTGTGATTATCCAGCAGCTGTACTGTACGTCATTAAAAATGTGCATAACATTGCTCCCCCATAAAGTAAATAACACTTTGCAAGGAAGCTTGCTTTGAATGCCTAATGATAGGTTGGGAAGCATTCAGAAATCAAGGGACATACATGGCCATTAGATGCTAACGGTAATAAGGATCAGTACTGAAATCGGAGGCATTTCAGCCGCTTGCCCCTCTGTGTGTGGTTTAAAACTTACATTTAACAATGTGTAATCGGCTCCCGCGGCCCCCTCCGGCTCCATTATTAATTTAGCCCCCGGCGCGACGGCCTGTAGCGTGGCATTTGCGCTACATACATGATGGGGCGTACTTGGCTTGACCAGGGGGAGGGAGCGACTGACGCCCGCACTAAACGGCCGGTGATTGGCCAGACCGGGTGCATGTGATACCAGACGGTCCGATGCTCCGGGATCGCGGACACGATCGCCGCTGGAGTCCCGCGATCGGTCACCGGAGCTGAAGAACTGGGAGAGCCATGTGTAAACACGGCCTCCCCGTTCTTCACTGTGGCGGCATCATCGATCGTGTGATCTCTTTTATAGGGATACACAATCGTTGACGTCACACCTACAGCTACACCCCCTACAGTTGTAAACACATATTAGGTCACATATAACCCCTTCAACACCCCCTTGTGGTTAACTCCCAAACTGCAATTGTCATTTTTACAATAAACAATGCGTTTTAAATGCATTTTAAATGCATTTTTTGCTGTGAAAATGACAATGGTCCCAAAAATGTGTCAAAATTGTCCTAAGTGTCCGCCATAATGTCGCAATCACGAAGAAAATCGCTGATCGCCGCCATTAGTAGTAAAAAAATAAAAATGCAATAAAACTATCCCCTATTTTGTAAACGCTATAAATTTTGCGAAAACCAACCGACAAACACTTATTGCTATTTTTTTTTTTTTTTTTTACCAAAAATATGTAGAAGAATACGTATCGGCCTAAACTGAGGGAAAAAAAAAATTTTATATATATTTTTGAGGGATATTATAGCAAAATGTAAAAAACATTGCATTTTTTTCAAATTGTCGCTCTATTTTTGTTTATAGCTCAAAAAATTAATACCGCAGAGATGATCAAATACCACCAAAAGAAAGCTCTATTTGTGGGGGAAAAAAGGACGCCAATTTTGTTTGGGAGCCACGTCGCACGTGCAATTGTCAAAGCGAAGCAGTGCCGAATCGCAAAACCTGGCCGGGTCATTTAGCTGCCTAAAGGACCGGGTCTTAAGTTGTTAAGAGATCCCATTCCCTCTGTTCTCAGCTGCATAAGCAATTGAAAGTCTGTAAGTCTTAGGCCCCGTACACACGACTGAGCTTCTCGGCAGAATCCAGCGAGAAGCTCGCTGGGAGACATATTCTGCCGAGGTTCTCGGTCGTGTGTACACTTCCGACGAGCGTCCCGTCGGGAAGCTCGTCGAGCCAAAAAAGAGAGTACGCTCTCTTTTTCCTCATTGTTCAATGAGGACTTTGGCTCGACAAGCTTTTCCGACCGCTCATCGGGAACCTCGTCGGGCGGAACGATGGGTTTAGCCCGACGAGGTTCTCGGACGTGTGTATGCGGCCTTATTGTTAGAGCATATTAGACTGAGTTCCTAGCATAACTAGAGAACTGACCATGACGTGTTCTCCTGCTTAGTGTGGTCAGTTTTAAATAGGAAAGCAGAGAGACTGGCAGAAAAACCAGGGATACTTTTTCATACAAGAAAATGGTGCATATCAGGAATATGAAATGGTAAGTATATATATTCTTTAAGCCCAGATGGATCCTTATGCTTCATAATTGTTTCATATGCCCATGCAACTCCACAGATTTTTCTGATGTTACTTCATAACTACATTCTTGAATGTTGCTTAAAATAAAATATTTAGGCTGGGGTCACGCTATTGCAAATTGGATGCGGCTTACACCGCATTCAATTCACAGAACATTTGAAAACATGTTATTTTCAATGGGTATTGTTCACATATGTGCATTGCATCCACACTCCGCATTGCACAAAGATTGTGTGTGGTGCGAATTGCAGGCACATAATCTTCAATGGGAACACATCTGATTCGCAGATGTGTTACCTCCTGAACAGGAAATCTCTCCCCTTTCTCCTACACCTCCCCCTTTCCAAGGTCAGCTGATCCGCAGCTACAACGCAGAGGAACCGCTGAATTATTAATTTTTATCTTCGCACAGAAAACAGAGCTGCAATTCTCACCGGACTAGTGTGAGCCCAGCCTCAAACCATCATAGTGCTTTCTGTGCACTACAGGAATAACGTTTACACTGTTCCCTTAAGGTGTGGATGGAGGCTGTACACAATAATCGCTTAAATCTGCTGAATCTGTACTATCACCTTAAGGCTGGGTTCACACCTATGCGAATTGGATGCGGCTTACGCTGCATCCAATTTGCATAATATTTTAAAATACATTAACTTTAATGAGGCTGGTTCACATATCTGCGGGGCATTTGCACTGTGCATTGCACAAAAAAAGTGTGCGTTTTCTAGGCATTGCGGTGCGAATTGTCTGCACATTCTCTTCTATGGAAACGCATCTGATTCGCAGATATGTTTAGTTCTGAATACAAATTTTCTCCCTGCTCACTACACCTCCCCCTCCCCTCTCCCAGGTCAGCTACAACGCAGACAAACCCGCTGAACAGCTGTTTTTTTCTCTTTGCAGAGAAAACGGAGCTGGAATTCGCACCACACAAGTGTGAACCAAGCCTAAAGCATAAGTTCACCTTTAACCCCTTCCATACCAGGCCAGAGGGGATTGACGTCTGCAGAAACCCCTCGCCGATGAGAGTGGACGTCATATGACGTCCTTTGTTCCCGGCATTCTAGGGCGCGCCGCCGGCGGCACGCGCGTGCGCCCGCGGCACCACTTGCGATCCCGCGCGCCCGTCGGCCACGATTGCCGCCGGGCACCCGCGATTACCGCTGATTACGGCAGATCCACCTCCTGTCAGCGGTGAGGAGACTGATGTGTGTTCCCAGTACAGAGGAACACACATTGGTCTCCTCCCCTTGTGAGTCCCCCTCCCCCTACAGTTAGAACATACTTTAGGGAACATTTTAACCCCTTCAGCGCCCCCGAGTGTTAACCCCTTCCCTGCCATTCACATTTACACAGTAATCAGTGCAGTTTTATAGCACCAATCGCTATGTGAATGGTCCCAAAAACGTGTCAAAAGTTTACGATATGTCCGCCGCAATGTCACGGTCACAAAAAAAAACGCAGATCGCCGCCATTACTTGTAAAAAAAATAAAAATGCACATCTTTTTGCAGTTAAAAAATGTGCATTTATTATTTTTTTAATTGAGAGCCTGGAAAGCATTGCACACACGATCAGCAGATAGTGGGTTCTATGCAGGGCTCATTGAAGGCTCTATGTGTAAGCTGTTTGGCCATACATCATATGGCCAAGAAGTTACACGCTAACAATAAGCATTAATGCACTAACAGAGCGTTCAACAATGCCATGGTAGATCAATGAGAACTACAAGCCGACAGCCACAAAGGCTGCCAGATCTTGTAGTTTTCAATTCAAAGAAAGTGTGAATGAAGGCAGAGCCACATATTCTGCATATTCTGGCAGAGAGTGGGGGAAGAAGATTCCCTGCCCCCATGACATTGGGGAGGTGCAGGGGCCAGTGCATTTGGGTGTAACATGTTACAAGGGATGAACTTATCCTTTAAGGTATGAGTCGACTCGCTAACGATAGACTTCCTATACTTTCGTGCTTACATCAACGGCTCAGTCCCTTACACGTTACGTCACCATCACCTGGCTTAATTTTTTCGTTATATAAGATTTGTTATTTTAAATGTGTATATGCATAGATTGCAGCACTGTATCGTGAGCTTTGTAAATCTGACTAATTGTTGTGTCGGACACTATGTGATCAAAGTAGCAGCAATACATTTTTATTTGGTAACACAAAATTGGGGCATTATTGGTTTACAGTTTAATAATGGTTGCGCAGGAGTTACTTGTGTTCACATTAAGGTCAAGCCACAGAAAGTGATATTGCTGGTGAGATCATCCTGCCATGGTTTCTGCCTTCATTTCTAACCACTTCATAGTTTTTAGTGTCCCCATCAACTTTCCAGTGTGTCCACTCTTTTTATTGTATTTTTATATTAGAACATACATTAAAAAGCCATCAAGAGGACCAGAATGATCTTGTAATGGCTAATACATCTACACAAACTTGAGAGACAGAGAAACTGTTCAAAGCAGACCTTGCTCTAAAATTAAATGTCCCCATATGGGTCTGCCGCCACCCCCTGTTGACAAAAAAAATGCATTACAGAACTAAGGAAAAACAAGAAAATGTGTGAAAAATATTTATTTTGGGGCTTCTTGACACTGAAATCACTGAGCCTCAGGGGGCTCTTGGGAAAGCGTATGATTCCAATTCTCACAACATAATGTTACAGCACTGTACATGAGCATGTTATTATGGGGTTTGGTATCCTTGCCTTTCCCAAAATCCCACAAGAAGCCCCAGCAAAATCACATTGTGCCCAGACAAATCTGTCAGAAGCCTAGAGTTGGTTTTAGTATTTTTTATTTTTTTAATGTTTTTATTTATTTTTTTATTTTTTCATAATACACAATTTTTACAGCAGAGGTGGAGGGCAGCCACATACGCAGAGATTGCATTTAAGTGCAATTATAGTGCCTTAGGAATGCCTAAATAACATTTTTTTTGTATAAGCTCCACCTCCACTATCACTCAATTATTGCAGTGAAAACCTAATGATATTACTTGCTATTTTTTGATTGGACAGACCAATAAACAAGGAAAGATTGATGAAAAAAGTGTGCAACGCTGCCTGAAATACTTGTATCCCATTTCAAATACTGTAAATTAAATACAAAGTGCTCTGTGGTACATTTGAAATGCTGTTCACATAATCTAATTCATACAGTGCAACAATACTTTAACGTGCTCTGTGCTGTGACCAGAAAAAACGTCCACGTGCAATAAAAGTTTATGTGCTTTCTACACCATAGCGCACAAGGTGAGTCTTGTCAACAGCACAGATGTCCAAGGGTGGATAGGAGAAAAAACGAAAACAAGAAATAATTACATTTTCCAAATTTTAAGGTTTAGTGTTGCCCCCTTATGTCATGACATAAATAGGTCTTTCATATAGAATTAAAAAAAAAAAAAAGGATATTAAACCCTAAGTTTTTGAAGAAATACATTTGTTTCGAAAATACATTTTTAAATAATTAAATTTGTCTATCTTCAAAACAACTGAATTATTCAAAGAGAACGCTTAATTATTACAATCAAGAACCATTGTGTTCATCACCTTGATGTCAATTACATGTTGAACAACATAATTCTCACACAGCATGACTTTAACCAAGTACTGAAGTGTCTTGAAAACCATAAAAAATCCTAATAGCTGTTGTAAATCAAACATGACCTTGGATAACTTTTGAATTATTAAATAAAAGAAAGTTTTCCTGATACAATTTGCTCTCATTAAAGGACATTTGTGAGCTATAATTGTTCATTTATCTTCAAACAGCAAAACCAGTTATTGTTTCACATTATAATATTCAGATGTAAGGTGCCTAATGTCAGCCATAGACGGTGTGATTTTCTTTCTTGCAACCACAGGTTGCTCAATTCCCCTACCATAAGTCGGTGTTATTGGAGGAATCCCTCCTTGCGGAGCCATTGTGTATTCCTGGAGTGGGGAGGATGTCACAGGAAGCCGTCCTTGCTGGGAGAACACACTGTTTATTGCTAGCGGCTGTAACAGCTGCTGGCAATAATTGCATGTAAAATCCAACAAGCTGGTTGTACCCAAGTTGATCAATCAACTCGGGTACAACCAGCCTGCCCATACATGGTTTGAATGTCTACCGGTTCCTAGTGAAGTGGCCGTGATTTGAACAGTCTATGGTACTTTACTTGTACCAAAGCAGGCTTATTTTCCTTGCAAGGTCCATGTATATAGCTGGAAGCAAGGCTAGAACAAAACAAAGTGCACTGTGGATAAACTTAAAATAATACTGCACCCCTTGTAGTGCTAGACCCCCAACCCTCTGCAGAGACCTCTGCCTTTCACAGTGTCCCACAACCCCTAGCACATCTCATAGCTCCTATTTTTGCTCACACTGACACTAAGATTAGGACAGTTTTTCTTCCACTGATGCCAGAGCAAGGATACATTTTCCTCTTACTGACTACTGCCACTTGTTTACTTTTACTGACCATTGAATTTAGGGCATTTTTTCTCCTACTGACATCAGCACAGTTTTTTTTTTATATATTAACCACTGACAGAGATTATTTTCTTTCCTACTGACCTTTGATTTTCCTCTTATCTCTAAGAACCTTAAAGACTATGAATGGGTTCTCTACACCATGCTGCACATTAAATAGTTTGTGGTTGCTTTAATTTGGTTCTGAATAAACTTTGTAAGTGTGATCATGATCTTGCTATTCTTATATGCTATTATCAATTTGTTTTGTTCTGTGTGCTGTGTATATGTGAAAAAGGTGAGGAGGATGAGGGCTCACAAGATAGCTGGCCTAGGCAAGAAAAAGTCCAGGTGGTTCTCAAAAAATTAGCATATTGTGATAAAGTTCATTATTTTCTGTAATGTACTGATAAACATTAGACTTTCATATATTTTAGATTCATTACACACAACTGAAGTAGTTCAAGCCTTTTCTTGTTTTAATATTGATGATTTTGGCATACAGCTCATGAAAACCCAAAATTCCTATCTCAAAAAATTAGCATATCATGAAAAGGTTCTCTAAATGAGCTCTTAACCTAATCATCTGAATCAACTAATTAACTCTAAACACCTGCAAGAGATTCCTGAGGCTTTTAAAAACTCCCAGCCTGGTTCATTACTCCAAACCGCAATCATGGGTAAGACTGCCGACCTGACTGCTGTCCAGATGGCCATCATTGACACCCTCAAGCAAGAGGGTAAGACACAGAAAGAAATTTCTGAACGAATAGGCTGTTCCCAGAGTGCTGTATCAAGGCACCTCAGTGGGAAGTCTGTGGGAAGGAAAAAGTGCGGCAGAAAATGCTGCACAACGAGAAGAGGTGACCGGACCCTGAGGAAGATTGTGGAGAAGGACCGATTCCAGACCTTGGGGGACCTGCGGAAGCAGTGGACTGAGTCTGGAGTAGAAACATCCAGAGCCACCGTGTACAGGCGTGTGCAGGAAATTGGCTACAGGTCCCGCATTCCCCAGGTCAAGCCACTTTTGAACCAGAAACAGCGGCAGTAGCACCTGACCTGGGCTACAGAGAAGCAACACTGGACTGTTGCTCAGTGGTCCAAAGTACTTTTTTCGGATGAAAGCAAATTTTGCATGTCATTCGGTAATCAAGGTGCCAGAGTCTGGAGGAAGACTGGGGAGAGGGAAATGCCAAAATGCCTGAAGTCCAGTGTCAAGTACCCACAGTCGGTGATAGTCTGGGGTGCCATGTCAGCTGCTGGTGTTGGTCCACTGTGTTTTATCAAGGGAAGGGTGAATGCAGCTAGATATCAGGAGATTTTGGAGCACTTCATGCTTCCATCTGCTGAAAAGCTTTATGGAGATGAAGATTTCATTTTTCAGCACGACCTGGCACCTGCTCACAGTGCCAAAACCACTGGTAAATGGTTTACTGACCATGGTATTACTGTGCTCAATTGGCCTGCCAACTTTCCTGACCTGAACCCCATAGAGAATTTGTGGGATATTGGGAAGAGAAAGTTGAGAGAGGCAAGACCCAACACTCTGGATAAGCTTAAGGCCGCTACCGACGCATCCTGGGCCTCCATAACACCTCAGCGGTGCCACAGGCTGATTGCCTCCATGCCACGCCGCATTGAAGCAGTCATTTCTGCAAAAGGCTTCCCGACCAAGTATTGAGTGCATAACTAAACAAAATTATTTTAAGGTTGACTTTTTTTTAATTAAAAACACTTTTCTTTTATTGGTCGGATGAAATATGCTAATTTTTTGAGATAGGAATTTGGGGTTTTCCTGAGCTGTATGCCAAAATCATCAATATTAAAACAATAAAAGGCTTGAACTACTTCAGTTGTGTGTAATGAATGTAAAATATATGAAAGTCTAATGTTTATCAGTACATTACAGAAAATAATTAACTTTATCACAATATGCTAATTTTTTGAGAACCACCTGTATAAATCTGGTCTTGAGTACAATTGTGCTAAGTAGTATTTATACCTCACTTCCTGCAACAGACTTTGTACTGGGATGGTAGCTAGAATTAGTTAATGAAGAGAGCTTAGCTCTTGATTCCCAACATATACGCCATTGAGAGTATCAGTCTATCAACATCAACCAGTGCTTTGAGATATCAGTTTTGGCATCTTAATGAAAGGTAATAATATAGGCTTACCTGTAGCATAAAGTGGTTGTGAAGGGTTGACACCCACTTTAAATCTTCTTGTTATTTTAACTCTGGATAATAATAATAAAAAACTTCCTGTTTCTTCTCTGGTGATTAGCCTAGGCTTATGGCATCATGCACAGCTCGCTCTTTCTCACTCTCAGGCCGTGTACACACGGCAGAGAACCTCGACGGGCAGAACACATCGTTCCGCCCGTCGAGGTTCTCTGCCGGCCGTCGAAATCGGCGACCCGCCCGTCGGGAATGGCAACCAGCCATTCATCCAGGTGGGCCGTCGAGCAAAAAGAGAGCGTGCTCTCTTTTCGCTCGACGGGATTCCCGACGGGCGGGGCGAGCGCTCTGTGTACACACGGCCGAGGTCCTTGCTGGAATGCAGCTTCCAGCGAGGTTCTCGCTGGTTTCCAGCGAGAACCTCGGTCGTGTGTACGCCGCCTCATAAGTTTGCCAGGAGGGGAGGGGGATGAGTCATAAGAAGACTTATTAAAGATGCAGAGCTGGAGGTGTGCCTCTGTGTGTAAATCCAGGAAGTGAACAGGCAGCAGCTTCAGCTGCCCACAGTAAAATGGACGCAGCCAGACTCAGTGGAGGGCGATTTCTGCAGCATATTTGGCAAGTACAGAATCACAGTATATAAAATAATATGCAAAGTGGTTGGAGGGAAGCTTCATAATGGCAAAGATGTTTTTATTACAAAAAGCCCTGGTTATGTTCATTATCCCTTATAGAAACATAGCCACCCTCTCCTAAATGTCCTTAGATGGTCTACGATAAGGTGACCAGATTTTTAAAATTAAATCCAGGGACATGTTTTTTTTTGTTTTACTAGTAATGGTGGCAATCGGCGACTCTGCCCGTTGCCGCCCGCCTCACAGACTGTCAAGTCTTACTCTCTGGCCTTGGCTACCACTGGGTGTGGAGTGGAGTAAAATCACTCTGCCAGGGAAGGCAAGGAGATGAGCAGGCAGGCGGCTGGCCGGGACTTGAGCCAGGGCAGTAGAACATGCCAGTGGAGCTAAATGAACATGCACCTGAAACTGAAGAAATATTCCCTCCGCTCCAACCAGCACATGTCCATCAGAAAGGGGCACAGATATTGAAAAAAATACACTATAACACTAAAATACAAAAGCTAACATGCACTGCTCATTCTAAACAAATGGAAGGGGGGGAAAGAGACGTTCAGGAGACCACAGAGGACATAACATAGAGGCAGAAAGATACAGTAAGAAAACATTTCATGATAAATACAGGTCGTTCTCAAAAAATTAGCATATTGTGATAAAGTTCATTATTTTCTGTAATGTACTGATAAACATTAGACTTTCATATATTTTAGATTCATTACACACAACTGAAGTAGTTCAAGCCTTTTATTGTTTTAATATTGATGATTTTGGCACACAGCTCATGAAAACCCCAAATTCCTATCTCAAAAAATTAGCATATTTCATCCGACCAATAAAAGAAAAGTGTTTTTAATAAAAAAAAAAAGTCAACCTTCAAATAATTCTGTTCCGTTATGCACTCAATACTTGGTCGGTAATCCTTTTGCAGAAATGACTGCTTCAATGCGGCGTGGCATGGAGGCAATCAGCCTGTGGCACTGCTGAGGTGTTATGGAGGCCCAGGATGCTTCGGTAGCGGCCTTAAGCTCATCCAGAGTGTTGGGTCTTGCGTCTCTCAACTTTCTCTTCCCAGGTTCAGGTCAGGAGAGTTGGCAGGCCAATTGAGCACAGTAATACCATGGTCAGTAAACCATTTACCAGTGGTTTTGGCACTGTGAGCAGGTGCCAGGTCGTGCTGAAAAATGAAATCTTCATCTCCATAAAGCTTTTCAGCAGATGGAAGCATGAAGTGCTCCAAAATCTCCTGATAGCTAGCTGCATTCACCCTGCCCTTGATAAAACACAGTGGACCAACACCAGCAGCTGACATGGCACCCCAGACCATCACTGACTGTGGGTACTTGACACTGGATTTCAGGAATTTTGGCATTTCCCTCTCCCCAGTCTTCCTCCAGACTCTGGCACCTTGATTACCGAATGACATGCAAAATTTGCTTTCACCTGAAAAAAGTACTTTGGACCACTGAGCAACAGTCCAGTGTTGCTTCTCTGTAGCCCAGGTCAGGCGCTTCTGCCGCTGTTTCTGGTTCAAAAGTGGCTTGACCTGGGGAATGCGGCACCTGTAGCCCATTTCCTGCACACGCCTGTACACGGTGGCTCTGGATGTTTCTACTCCAGACTCAGTCCACTGCTTCCGCAGGTCCCCCAAGGTCTGGAATCGGTCCTTCTCCACAATCTTCCTCAGGGTCTGGTCACCTCTTCTCGTTGTGCAGCGTTTTCTGCCACACTTTTTCCTTCCCACAGACTTCCCACTGAGGTGCCTTGATACAGCACTCTGGGAACAGCCTATTCGTTCAGAAATTTCTTTCTGTGTCTTACCCTCTTGCATGAGGGTGTCAATGATGGCCTTCTGGACAGCAGTCAGGTCGGCAGTCTTACCCATGATTGCGGTTTGGAGTAATGAACCAGGCTGGGAGTTTTTAAAAACCTCAGGAATCGTTTGCAGGTGTTTAGAGTTAATTAGTTGATTCAGATGATTAGGTTAAGAGCTCGTTTAGAGAACCTTTTCATGATATGCCGATTTTTTGAGATAGGGATTTTGGATTTTCATGAGCTGTATGCCAAAATCATCAATATTAAAACAATAAAAGGCTTGAACTACTTCAGTTGTGTGTAATGCATCTAAAATATATGAAAGTCTAATGTTTATCAGTACATTACAGAAAATAATTAACTTTATCACAATATGCTAATTTTTTTAGAACGACCTGTACATTTTGGGCCATTCAGTAGTGCTCCTTGATGGAATGTTTTTGGAAAATAAGGATATAATTTAGTGTCGCTTTAATGCTGATCTCAAGGCAAGTATCTAAATGATTATCTGCCAGATTTTTTTTTCCTACAGCCAGTAGTGGTTGCATGCATTCCTCGAAAACAAGCTATCCAGGTCTGGGACCTCATCACTACAGCAGTACCGTACACACACCAAGCTTTTTTGATTGGACAGTGGAGGCGAAGCAGGACACTGATTAAGTTATTTTCTCACTGCCAATGCAAGTTGGCATTTTCTGGTGGCAGCCAAAATATTTCTGTCAGCACAGGTTTCCATTAGAGAACATACATAGTAAATACAACATTTTATAACCTGTTTGATGTTGATCCTTATTGCCTAAATAAAAGGCTGAAAAATGTATCTTTCACATTTCACCTTTTTAATTGTAATCAAACTAAAGGGCATAACCAAGAGTCCTTGTGTTTTTTAACTTTGTGATTTTATACCAACAGAAAAGTAAAACTGATATTCTTCAATAAAACAGAAGATGACATTCTGTGGAGAGAACAGTTGGAGAAGTTGTCTTCGACTGACAGAAGGTAGGCAATGTCTTCTTTTGTTTCCAGACCCGGGTGCCATATTGCCACTCACAGACCCAACTTAAATGTTGTGGGACAAGTTTGCTAGTATTGCTACGTCCTAATATTTCTTCATAAGTAGGTCCAATAACATCGTTCTAGGACAATTCCTCTTTTTCCCATTGGTATACATAGATCAACATAGATTGTTCCCTGGAGCAAAGCTTCTCAACGCCGATCGGCATCCATATTTTCTTTTGGCCATTCTCCATCCGGTCCTTTTAATAATGATACTATTTCTAATTTACCTGGACTATGGTCGTGGTTTTTGAATCAACAACTCGCCAGTCTCTCCCAAACAGATGCAGGTTGATTTCTCAGCCCTACCCTCTTTGAAAAACGATTGTTATGTGAATCCCCCTGCAGGGAAAAACCTTTTTTTTCTATCTTAAACTTTCTGCTTCTAAAAAAAAAATCGAAATTCTCACTTGTTGGTATAGAGGCCCATATCCTATCATCGTATCAATCCAATCCTTTTTAAGATACTGTACACTATATTAACAAAAGTATTGGGACACACACATAAACTTTAATGGTGTCTTAGTCTGTAGAGTTCAGTATTGAGTTGGCCCACACTTTGCAGCTATAACAGCTTCAACTCTTCTGGGAAGGCTGTCCACAAGGTTTAGGAATGTCTATGGGAATGTTTGACCATTCTTCCAGAATCGCATTTGTGAGGTCAGGCACTGATGTGGATGAGAAAAGGAGAGTCACCGCTCCAGGTGAGCCCTGTAGATAATTAAGGATGGTTGGATTACCAAGGTGCTGGCGATGCAAGTAGCAATGGCAATGAAGAGAAAGAAAATGGACTGCCGCACTCCAGAAGAATTTCAAATGAAAAAGTTGTCTTTAATGTAAAAACAGGAACATGTACAGTCACCGCAACCACAGAAACAGGACAGCCAACACGTTTCGCACTCAACTAGTGCTTAGTCATGGCTAAAATATGGTGCAAATACAATAAACTTTATACCAAACCCCAAATCAAACATGTGATTCCCTTCAGCCTATAGCAACTTGGGATTAATTAATTGTGATATACGCCCTAATTAGGTGCAGTTAAAGTGCCAAGTGTATGTATAAAACAGACATCAACAAGTGAGCTCATTTTTAACCCTTGAAAGAATAAATTGTGTATATGTGACATATACTACCGCGCTGATTGCATAAACCCAATTTTCAAAAACATATAAAATATATGTAAATTAACAAAACATCCATAAACACCAGTGCTAACTCAAAAAAAAAATATATGTAATCTTTTAGCAGTCCTATTAGTGCGTGCTATTGCACCTATGTAAACAGTGCCTCAGTCCTTTAAATTTTCAATCCCAAAGTGACAAAAAGCGTGCTCTATGCTGTGATAAAGATGATCTCCATGACTATGCACCCTTGTAGTGTCACCACCACCTCTATTCAAAGATTGCGCTCACCAGATCACGGAAAGGAAACAGCATGTAACATCCTTGAACAGTGGTTCCACACGATCCTCAATCATAAGTGTCAGACCCAAATAGCTCTTTGCATTCACCTCTTTTTGGCTCCCCCAAAAGAAAAAAAGCCTCTTATGGTGTAATAAAGTTTTGACCAATTTATTTATACCAAGGATAGCTTCCTGATGACGCATGCGTGCATGCAAAACATGTAGAGGCATATGGGCATTATCTTTCACACATACGGAATCTTGTCACCAGCCTCCTCCATTGTCAATGCTGTAGCTTCCGCCCGTTGAACCGCATCACGAACAAGGTTTGGAACGCACGCTGCACGCTGCACAAACAGTAACGCTGGACAAGCTAATGCCGGCCGGGCATTGGAGCATGTGAGTGTGATATTTTTAAGCTTTCTTGGTATAAATAAATTGGTCAAAACTTTATTTATTACCAAACAAATTCCCTTAAAAAAGAGCACAAACATATGTATAAGTGTAAACCAAGTGTATGGTATAAATATAATATGGTGTGAGTGAGAGACACAATCGTGACAAAGAATATACATGTGAAAAAGGCTTGTGTATATATGTAGTAATTGAAATATATATGTATTTTATGTACACGTGTTCATGTACACGTGTTCATGTAAATAAATGTAGAAAACCGTGTACATACCGGTATATATTGTCATAAAGTGGTAAAAATTAATGTGCATAAGCATCAATATGTTACTAAAAGGAAGGGAATAAGATGGTTGAAACATCAAACAATGTAAATACAGGGAGTGCAGAATTATTAGGCAAGTTGTATTTTTGAGGATTCATTTTATTATTGAACAACAACCATGTTCTCAATGAACCCAAAAAACTCATTAATATCAAAGCTGAATATTTTTGGAAGTAGTTTTTAGTTTTAGCTATTTTAGGGGGATATCTGTGTGTGCAGGTGACTATTACTGTGCATAATTATTAGGCAACTTAACAAAAAACAAATATATACCCATTTCAATTATTTATTTTTACCAGTGAAACCAATATAACATCTCAACATTCACAAATATACATTTCTGACATTCAAAAACAAAACAAAAACAAATGAGTGACCAATATAGCCACCTTTCTTTGGTGGACACTCAAAAGCCTGCCATCCATGGATTCTGTCAGTGTTTTGATCTGTTCACCATCAACATTGCGTGCAGCAGCAACCACAGCCTCCCAGACACTGTTCAGAGAGGCGAACTGTTTTCCCTCCTTGTAAATCTCACATTTGATGATGGACCACAGGTTCTCAATGGGGTTCAGATCAGGTGAACAAGGAGGCCATGTCATTAGTTTTTCTTCTTTTATACCCTTTCTTGCCAGCCACGCTGTGGAGTACTTGGACGCGTGTGATGGAGCATTGTCCTGCATGAAAATCATGTTTTTCTTGAAGGATGCAGACTTCTTCCTGTCCCACTGCTTGAAGAAGGTGTCTTCCAGAAACTGGCAGTAGGACTGGGAGTTGAGCTTGATTCCATCCTCAACCCGAAAAGGCCCCACAAGCTCATCTTTGATGATACCAGCCCAAACCAGTACTCCACCTTCACCTTGCTGGCGTCTGAGTCGGACTGGAGCTCTCTGCCCTTTACCAATCCAGCCACGGGCCCATCCATCCGGCCCATCAAGACTCACTCTCATTTCATCAGTCCATAAAACCTTAGAAAAATCAGTCTTGAGATATTTCTTGGCCCAGTCTTGACGTTTCAGCTTGTGTGTCTTGTTCAGTGGTGGTCGTCTTTCAGCCTTTCTTACCTTGGCCATGTCTCTGAGTATTGCACACCTTGTGCTTTTGGGCACTCCAGTGATGTTGCAGCTCTGAAATATGGCCAAACTGGTGGCAAGTGGCATCTTGGCAGCTGCACGCTTGACTTTTCTCAGTTCATGGGCAGTTATTTTGCGCCTTGGTTTTTCCACACACTTCTTGTGACCCTGTTGACTATTTTGAATGAAACGCTTGATTGTTCGATGATCACGCTTCAGAAGCTTTGCAATTTTAAGAGTGCTGCATCCCTCTGCAAGATATCTCACTATTTTTGACTTTTCTGAGCCTGTCAAGTCCTTCTTTTGACCCATTTTGCCAAATGAAAGGAAGTTGCCTAATAATTATGCACACCTGATATAGGGTGTTGATGTCATTAGACCACACCCCTTCTCATTACAGAGATGCACATCACCTAATATGCTTAATTGGTAGTAGGCTTTCGAGCCTATACAGCTTGGAGTAAGACAACATGCATACAGAGGATGATGTGGTCAAAATACTCATTTGCCTAATAATTCTGCACTCCCTGTATGTATATATATGGGTCTGGAGCTGGGACTCTGCATATAATCTCATAAATTAAAATGATGGAAAATGCATACACATGTACAAGTAAATTATCTATGTATAATAAAAATTCATGTGTATGCATATTTTTTGTTCCAATCTATGACAAAAATGTATAAAGATTTAAAACGCAAAAAACCTCTTTAAGATAATGCACAATGTAGGTCCATACATATAAGTGTGTGCATGGCAAACAAGCAAGGGAAAAAGCGATAAAAAAATGATATTGAACGAATGATACGGTTGGGAAAAGTATATAAGATTATTGTATGTATGGAGAGATGTAAAAGCAAAAAGAGAAAATCTTTATGTTCTCTGATGCTATGATCGTTACACTGTATCGAATAGTGTGTGTTTCTAACTGAAAAGAGGAAACTACACTAACACCATACAAAGTGGCAACACTTAAGCTAGTTTGGTGGCAGTACAAAAAAGAAAATAAATGTAAAAAAGGGGGATCTTGAGCAGGCACGGACCGTGGTAGCGATGGCTGTAATAAATGAAAACCTGTCTGCCAAGGACAGGAAATATAAGCAAATGCCATAAGCGCCTGAAAGTGCCCTGTATGTAAAAATATATCCGCCAAACACAGCTCAACTGGAGCCACAGATGCAGAACCCTGATTTAATAGTGAATAATTTTAATATGGACAACATGTTTTATTTCTATTGTGTAAACTGTCAAAAAAGGGAGGAATGAGAATGCCTGGCTCACGGTCTCTGCTCTAATTCATCCCAAAGGTGTTCTATTGGGTTGAGGTCAGGACTCTGAGCAGGCCAGTCAAGTTCCTACACCCCAGACTCACTTATCCATGTATTTATAGACCTTGCTTTGTGCACTGGTCCAAATCATTTGGTGGAGGGGGGATTATGATGTAGGGGTCTTTCAGGGGTTGGGCTTGGCCCCTTGGTTCCAGGAAGGGAACTCTTAAGGCGTTAGGATACCAAGACATTTTGGACGATTTCATGCTCCCAACTTTGTGGGAACAGTTTGGGAATGACCCCAAAGGCAGGGATCAGCGAGTTTTGGGGTGGAGGAACTTGACTGGCCTGTACAGAGTCCTGACCTCAACCTGATAAAATATCTTCGGGATTAATTAGAGCAGAGACTGCAAGCCAGGTCTTCTCATCCACGTCAGTGCCTGACCTCACAAATACACATTTCTAGGTACATTTTCACCACATGTCGGTAACAACCCATGCAATGCATACATACAAACAAACGCTTGGTCCGTTTTTTTTTTTTTTAAACAAGCATGCCATACTTACCTGCTCTGTGCAAGAGTTTTGCACAGAGTAGCCTCGATCCTCCTCTTTTGGGGTGCCCCAGCTGCGTTTCTGGCTCCTCCTCTTCATCAGGTGCACTCGCTGTCCCGCTGCTGCATCCATTGACACAGACAGCAGGACTCGGCCCCTCCACTGACTCCTGTGTCGCTGAATTTGATTGACAGTAGCTGGCGCCTGCTGCCATCAATGTATCCAATGAGGATCCCGAGACAGTGGCTGAAGCATCTGGGCTCGTGCTTGTCGCTGGAAGGTTTAGATAAGAAAAAAGGGGGGTCTGGGGTACAGCTGAAGCACAGAAGGTTTTTCACCTTAATACATAGAATGCATTAGGGTGAAAAACCTTGAGACTTTACAACGCCTTTAAGTTTTATATAACAACATGGAATGACAAGTATTGAACACACAAAGAAAGGTAGATGCAAAAAGGCATGGAAAGCCAAGACACCAGCTGAAATCTATCGGTAATTAAAAAGCAATCCTGCCCCTTGCCAGTTCAAATTATTATCAGCTGGTTCAGTCTTAACTGATGGCCTATAAAAAAAGGTGTCTCATTACCAAGGTGTCACACAAGAAACATCTCATGATTGGTAAAAGCAAAGAGAGCTCTCAAGAACTTTGCAATCTTATTGTTGCAAAACATACTGATGGCATTGGTTACAGAAGGATTTCTAAACTTCTGAATGTATCAGTGAGCACTGTTTGGGCCATAATCCATAAGTGGAAATAACATCATATTACCATAAACCGGCCACGGCGAAGGTGCTCCTCACAAGTTTCCTGACAGAGGAGTAAA
Organism: Rana kukunoris; assembly: GCA_029574335.1. NCBI lineage: Eukaryota > Metazoa > Chordata > Amphibia > Anura > Ranidae > Rana > Rana kukunoris. The sequence continues at coordinate 274,893,794 of CM056052.1, forward strand.
AAGAATTATCAGAAGAGTTGCCCAAGAGCCAAGAACCACTTGTGGACAGCTTCAGAAAGACCTAGAATTGGCAGGTATAATTGTTTCAAAGAAAACCAATAAGTAATGCACTCAACCACCATGGCCCCTATTTACGCTCACATTGCTGAAGTAAAAGCATGTTGCAGCTTGTATAAAGTTTGCTGCATACAGTAGGTGACTGGGATATTGTGTCAATCTCGCTCCCTTTCTCGGCGAGATTGACCACCTACGAGCCCCATCGCGGGAGCCAGCGCCGAGCTGGCTTGCCGCGATGGAGACAAAGCCGTCATAGAAGCGACGGGGATCCGACGCGGATTCCCGCCAATTCTACACGTGGGCGGAGTTTGTTATGAATCCTGAACGAGAAATCCCCGCCGGATTTTTAAAGAAAAATCCGGCATGGGTTCCCCCCTCAGGAGCATAACGGGCCCTTAGGTCGGTTATGGGTTGTAAGGAGACCCCCTACGCCGAAAAAACGGCGTGGGGGTCCCCCCACAATCCATAACAGACCCGTATCCAAAGCACGCCGGCCGGCCGGTCAGGAAGGGAGTGGGGGCGAGCGAGCGCCCCCCCCCTCCTGAGCCGTACCGGGCAGCATGCCCTCAACATGGGGGGGTCAGGTGCTCTGGGGCAGGGGGCGCACTGCGGCCCCCCACCCCAGAGCACCCTGTCCCCATGTTGATGAGGACAGGGCCCCTTCCCGACAACCCTGGCCGTTGGTTGTCGGGGTATGCGGGCGGGAGGCTTATCGGAATCTGGAAGCCCCCTTTAATAAGGGGGCCCCCAGATACCGGCCCCCCACCCTAAGTGAATGAGTATGGGGTACATTGTACCCCTACCCATTCACCTGCAAATACAAAGTGTAAACACAAATAAAACACACAGGGTATTGAAATATTTTATTAGTTGGCCGCCGGGGGGGGGGGTGTGTATGATCGCTTTTATAAAAGCGCCCCCCTCCGGCGGGCTTCTGTGGGGGGGTGGGTGCCGCCGTCTGGTTCTCTTCCGCCGCCGGGGGGCGCTTTGATAAAAGCGCCCACCACCCGGCGGGCTTCTTTCGGCGTCTTCGGCGGCGGGGGGGTCTTCTCCCACTCTCCGGGGTCTTCTCCCGCTCTCCGGGGGTCTTCTCCCACTCTCCGGGGTCTTCTCCCGCTCTCCGGGGGTACTCTGTGTGTAAACACAAAGCTCCACGTCCTGTCAGGGAGAGGAGACAGATGCTGTGTCCCTTGTACATCGGTCACTTCCCTCAGTTAGTCCCCCTCCACACACGGTTAGAACACACCCAGGATTCACATTTAATCCCTTGCTCACCCCCTAGTGTTAACCCCTTCACTGCCAGTCACATTTATACAGTAATCAATGAATTTTTATAGCACTGTTCGCTGTAATAATGTGAATGGTCCCAAAAATGTGTCAAGTGTCCGATGTGTCCGCTGCAATATCACAGTCCTGACAAAATTCGCAGATCGCCGTATTACTAGTAAAAAAATAATAATAACAAAATAAATTCAATCCCCTATTTTGTAGCCACTATAACTTTTGCGCAAACCAATCACTATACGCTTATTGCGATTTTTTTTTTTACCAAAAATATGTAGAATACATACATATACATATACATATCTGTAGAAAGAAAGATTTTTTTTTTTTTTTAAATGTTAATTTATTATAGCAAAAAGTAAAAAATATTGTGTTTTTATAAAAAAAAAATTTGCTCTTTTTTTGTTTATAGCGCAAAAAATAAAAACCGCAGAGGTGATCAAATACCACCAAAAGAAATCTCTATTTGTGGGGAAAAAATTACGTCAATTTTGTTTGGGAGCCATGTCGCACGACTGCGCAATTTTAATTTAAAGCGACGCAGTGCTGAAAGCTGACATTTCGCCTGGGCAGGAAGGGGGTATATGTGCCGAGTAAGCAAGTGGTTAAAGAGGAAGTTCCACTTTTGGGTGGAACTCTGCTTTATGGAAAATGTATACAGTGAAGCATAATGCCAAACATACTGAAAATTGATTTTGTTCACATACTCTAATAGAAAGTTGTGGTATCAGGAATAGAATGTGTTAAGTCAGTCTCTTTTTGTGTGCATGATGAAGCCCATTTTATTCACTTTTTTTTTTTTACAGGTTTGAAACGCAGTTTGTGCTCTCAGAACCAAGTGATTCATGGACTGGATGTACAGGGCAAATATCAACTTCACTACTTTCAGAGTCCATTCAAAGAAGTAAAAAAGATTCCACAATTCTTCTTTGCATTTGTGGTCCAAATGGATTTGTTGAACAAGCAGAAAGGTAAGCTCAGGGATCGTATTTTTTTTTTTTTTTTTTTTTTGTGATTGAACAATTTTTCTTCTTGGATAAGTTGCTACCCAGTCAAATATAAGATTAATAATGGATTTGCTGAATATTGCATGTTACACAGGGCTCTGTCCTTCCTCTCATCCACCTACTTGTATGTAAGCTTGTTTAAAGTGTTAAACCCAGAAATATGAAAATAGTTCATCTGACCCCTAACAGTGCCCACAGTTTATAAATCGTGTGTAGCCCCATAAGAGTTTTTTCATCAGAATTTCCGATTAATTCCATCTGGCTTTAGATATAGAACATGTTCTATATTTTTCTGATGGAATTGCGTCGGAATGCCGATGTGATTTGGCCAGGCAAAAGCCAGATCGTGTGTACGCGGCATCAGGCTGCTTTTAGACTGATGCAGCATGGTGTGACCACACCGCAGGAGCAGCACAGTTTACCTGCAGGTTTGGTGCTGGTTAGCTGCACTTTCCCATAGAGTTCTATTAGATCCTGGAGTATTGGTGCACTTTCAGAAAGCGCACCAAAACTGCAAGATCTTAAGGAACTCAATGGGAAGGCTCAGCTAACCCTCGCCCACAGTGCGGTCAAACCACAATGCATACATCTGAAAGCAAGTTGGTCAGTAAGTAGGCTTTGTTTTTCCCTGGGCATTCCCCAGGTCACTTTTGTTATCTGCTTTAGCCTTCCATTGCTACTTACTGCTATGGCCAGCAATAGATGGGGGTGGTGGACAGGTTTATGCTTCACCTGTGGTGTTTATATTCAGTGCCGATCCTGACCTCCCTGGGGCCCTAAGCAAAATGACATGGCACATTAAAAATGAGAAGCGCGGGGCTTCTCAAGAAAGTTGAGAAGCGGGGGGAGGGGCTGTTCTGCTGTCGGAAATGACATCTTACATTAAATTGAGAAGCAGGGGGTGCTGACTTCTTACCTCTTCTCCCATGCAGCCAGCAAATTGAGAAGCGGGGTGAGGGGGCGAAAATGACTTCCCACCAGGCGGGGCCTCTAGTAATTTGAAGGGCCCTTCGCAGCTTTGCAGGGCCCTAAGCGGCTTGCATAGTGAGCCTATAGGGCGGATCGGCCCTGTTTATATTGGTCCAGCAGTGCACCAACACCTTTGCAGCCATTGAGCTACATGCTGGGTGTTTGGTGTGCTCCTGTACCTTTAAGGAGGGGTGGCTCCCCTTCAGTTCACCTGCCCCTTTCTATCCATTAAAATGCATGTGCCTCCATTGTGGGGACGCTCATTGTTTAGTGTTAGGACCACAGATTGAGGGGTGCCTTGGCGCGGCTCTGTGGCTCACGCATGCGTTTGCAAATGCGTGCGGACAAAACCCCTGTTTTAAACGCATACTGTTAGACAGGTTAATTGGTTGTTTTGCAAGCTGGTCGGTAAGTAGGCTTGGTTTTTCCCTGGACATTCCCCAGGTCACTTTTGTTATATACATCTGAAAGCAGCCTTACATTGCTTATATCAATCTATAAAATGAAGTAACCAAACAATTCATCTTTTTACTGATATGACTACAGTAAACTGATTGGCTGATGTAGCGTATTGCAATTTGCACTGCATCACTACACTTTCTGGTGCTTTATCGTTCTAAAGATCTTCGTTTTTTTTTTCTCTTTTATATATAAATTGTAAAATGCCCAATTCCACTTTCCACTTGTGTACTAATAAAAGTGCTTGCATGGTTTTAATGTGCTTGCTGTTTTTTTTTGGAATCTATCACCTCCACTGTGTCCCCTTTTGCGCTGCATATTATAAAATAAATAAATCAATTAAGGGAAAGTGAAACTTGCTCTTAACAAAAAGACCTACACACAGACCCTGCCACTGGCATCTTAGAGAGACCCAGGAACAATTGTGGGTCTTTCAACCTTTTGCCATTTAAGGCTCCATTCACATCTTCCTGCAGGAATGCACAAACACGTGTTGCATGTTGAGGTGCTGCAGTGCCATTAATTCTTAATGGTACGCCAACACATCTGTGCACAATAATAAATGGTAATGTACTACTTAATGTACACATTTTCAAAAATAAGTGCTTGCATCTTTTTGGTGCTTTTTAGTGCACTAGGACTCCCATTTAAATGAATTGGGCTGCCCTAATGCAGCTCACATTAAAGATGAAGTAGGGTCAAAGCTCTTTTAGCCATACTCTTCATGTGGGTCACAGGTGTGCACTAGGTACTATACTCCTGTGACCCAGATTCAGCCAACAGTGGGTGGATGTCACAGAGCCAGTCCAGGCTCTGCAGGGATCCTGACAATAATGTTAGGATCCACCCAGATGCTTGATTGGCAGCTGGGTCAGTCCTTCAGTGGCACGCTGTGAGTCTAAACCAGCCGCTTCCACTCCCGACTTTTTTTTGCCACTGACCATTTAGGATAACTTGATAATGCAGGGAGATTGCAGATTTGCTGATATGCTATATATTTCAGATCATTGTATTCTTTTGTCAAAAATTAGATTTTATTTCAAACAGATAACATCACATTTAAGTATTTCTTAATTTGTGCTTGTTTTGTGAAGATTGATTGTCATAATTAAGGTGGATTCAGCTGTTTACACAACGACTCACAGATTTTCCTATTTACATTGTTGCAGGTCTTTGGAAGATCTTGGTTTTTCCCAAAAGGACATTTTTGTTTTCAGAGAATAAACATTCATACAGTAGTGACTGGTGACTCACTCAAAACCTATGCATTCAATCACTATGCATACCAATGTTCGCTGTCTGACGAACATATAGATATCTACCCTATCTGTTGTACATAAGTTCAAATCTCAAAATAACGGTTTTGCTCTCTTTTAATACACTTAGGCCATGTACACATGATCAGACCGGTCCGATGAAATTGATCGTGTGTACGGCCCGTCGGACCAAAACGATGGTTAGTACACAAAAGCATCTGAACAAAAACCCGCGCATGCTCAGAATCAAGTCGACGCATGCTTGGAAGCATTGAACTTCGTTTTTTCAGCACGTCGTTGTGTTCTACGTTACCGCGTTCTGGCCCGATGGGATTTTGGACTGATGGTGTGTACGCACATCAGACCATCAGACCACTTCAGCGGTGGCCCGATGAAAACGGTCCGTCGGACCATTCTCATCGGACCGGTCTGATCGTGTGTACAGGGCCTAACAAGAGTATGTTGAATAGTTTGGCAATGTATTTGATATATGCCTGCTGATAGTTTTTTTTATAGATATACTGGAATCATCTGGAGTCTTCAGATGTAGTTCGGAGAAAAGCGCATCTTATCTAAACTTTACTTGGTGAAAAGACCAGCACTTAGGATTTATTTTTATTTTTTTAACCTGTCATTCGTTTTTACAATTCTATATATATAATCTGTAGCATGCAGTTTCAAGTTCCTGCTGTCAGCAGAACGCAGTGGCGAATATGCTATTTTTTTATCAGCTCATAAAGTCAAGGTTTCATAATGCAAAGACCCTTCAGTTTTAAATTCATTGGTATGTCATATACTGTCAAACTGTTGTAGCATTGTGTCTAATGCTACTCGTAGACATCACACAGCACTTCAAAATTCAATTAACTTACATTTAAAATTGTGGCTGATTTCTCAGTCCTTCAGAACTTGACATGGAATATTGTTTCATAAACGCTGACTGTCTCTATAGCAAGAGCTAAAGTGATTGTAAAGAATCGAGAAGAGATTGTGTGTTAGCGCTTGGTTAGTCAATGTGTGGCAGTGTGCAATATTTGTAGATAGAAACAATAAGTAGAGGTAAATACCGCACTCTACAGTCTACAGAAAAAGTATTCATATACCCTTGAAATTTTCCACATTTTGACATGTTACAACCAAATATGTAAATGTTTTGTTGGGATTTTATGTGATAAATCAACACAAAGTGACACATAGTTCACATAGTGAAGTGGGTGGAAAATGATAAATATCTGAAAAGTTTCTCTACCAGCTTTGCACATCTAGAGAGTGAAATTTTTGCCCCTTCGTCTTTGCAAAATAGCTCAAGCTCTATCAGATTGGATGTAGAGCGTCTGTGAACAGCAATTTTCAAGTCTTGTTACAGAATATCAATTAGATTTAGGTCTGGACTTTGACTGGGCCATTTTAACACATGAATATGCTTTGATCAAAACCATGCCATTGTAGCTCTGGCTGTATGCTTAGGGTCGTTTTCCTGCTGAAATGTGAACTTCCACCCCAGTCTAAAGTCTTTTGCAGACTCTAACTTCTTCTAAGATTGCCCTGCATTTCGCTCCATCCATCTTCCTATCAACTTTGACCAGCTTCCCTGTTCCTGCTGAAGAAAAGCATCCCCACAACATGATGCTGCCACCACCATGTTTCACGGTGGGAATGATGTGTACAGGGTGACATGCAGTGTTAGTTTTTTCCACACATAGCGTTTTGCTTTTAGGACAAACAGTTTGATGTTGATCTCATCTGACCAAACCACCTTCTTCCACATGTTTGCTGTGTCTCCCACATGGCTTTTTGCAAACTGCAAATGGGACTTCTTATGGCTTTCTTTCAGCAACTGCTTTTTTCTTGTCACTCTTTCATAGAGGCCAGATTTGTGGACTGCACGACTAAAAGTTGTCCTGTGGACAGATTCTCCCACCTGAGTTGTAGATCTCTGCAGCTCCTCCAGCGTTACCATGGGCCTCTTGGCTGCTTCTCTGATTTAATGCCCAGCCTGTCAGTTTAGGTGGACGGCCATGTCTTTGTAGGTTTGCAGTTATGCCATACTCTTTCCATTTTTAGATGATGAATTGAACAGTGCTTCATGACATGTTCAAAGCTTGGAATAGTTTTTCATAACGTAAACCTGCTTTAAACCTCTCTGCAACTTTAATCCTGACCTGCCTGGTGTGTTCTTTGGCATTCATGATGCTGTTTGTTCACTAAGGTTCTCTAACAAACCTCTGAGGGCTTCACAGAACATTTTATATATATATATTATATTTTATATATATTTATACTGAAATTAATTTACACGCATGTGGACTCTGTTTTCTCAAGGCAATTGATTCCACTAGATTTTAGTTGGGAGTATCAGAGTAAAGTGGACTGAATACAAATGCACACTACACTTTTCAGATATTTATTTGTAAAAAAAAACAATTGAAAACCATTTATAATTTTTCTTCTACTTCACAATTATGTGCCACTTTGTGTTGGTCTGTCACATAAAATCCCAATAAATGGCATTTACATTTTTGGTTGTAACATGACAAAATGTGGAAACGGGTATGAATACTTTTTCAAGGCACTGTAAATAGAGAAATAATTTCATACATCTCAAATAAGCATCAAATTAAAGTAAATATTTACAATCAATTACATAGACAAAACTGGAGTGGTATTACACCACATGGTAGAGATCAACCGATATATCGGCAGATATTTGGAATTTTTTAATTAATCGTCATCGGCCGATTGTGCTGGGCGAGACTTGCAAATAACTTCTGTAATAGAAGTCAATGCAAGTTGCCTGAAGTTTCCCGTGAAGCAACTTCTCCCTCCTGGGCAGCCTGTCATGTCTGAGAAAAGAGATACAATGTTTATACTTCAAAGGACTGAACTCGGGTGAGTAAGGCCCCTTTCACATGTACGAATCCCATGAGGATTCGTACATGTCTTGTCTCATCCGCTTGCTCAGCGGGGATCGCTCTGTTGATCCCCGCTAAGCTGGCAGATGACAGGGCGGTCCCTGCACACTGTAAACATTCCTTGTAATTAAAAAAAGGATGACAGATCCTCTTTATGGAGAGATCTTGTGTCAAAAGACCCCAAATCTCTTCTTTACCTTTCAAAACAAAACACCCCTCCAAAAAAATGGGATCTTTTGCTTTAAAAAAGCAACGTTGCACCGGTCCTCCAAGGCCAGCCAGCCGCATCACTGGCTTGTTTCTTGTGGGAGCCGGTGGAAACAGTAGGCCTCGAGATAACACCAGCGAGTGGTGGGAGGGGGAATGTTCTGAAAGCATTCCAGGGGCCCATGAACCGCTTGGAGCACTTTCAAGAGATAAAAACACACCGGGTCAACCACTTGCAAACCGCAACAAATATACATATATATATATATATATATATATATATATATATATATATATATATGTGTATATATATATATGTGTGTATGTATGGTGACGGCAAGTAGTTAACGCACTACTTAATTAAACTAAAAAGATTTAACTGTTTATTAAAATAATTCTCAAGTCCGAAATGTTCAATAAATGGTATTAAAGCATTATTCAAATATACCAATGTTGTCTTCTGCATTGTTTTAATTTATATCTCTGCCTACTAGTGCATCCAGTGTATGCTACATTCAAGGCATGCCTCTGGTGATAGTCAGTGTCTGTCACAGTTGTCAGTGTCCTTATGTCCGCTCTCAGCCAAACTTCCAAGCCCTCAGATGGTTGTCATAGCTGTGCAACACTATGGCGACTCCAGATCTACATTGCCTGGGATCATTTAAATAAAAGTAGGAGAAATCCTATGGGTGGCCATGAGAATGATGGGCAAGGAAATATATGATCTTCCTCGAACAACTTGCTCCAGCACTGGAATTACCATAATCACCATCTGACAGCAGAATAAATATGATTTGGGTTGCTTGCTACAAGATTTTGCATCATTTTTTGGGCAGCACAGTGTTTAGCACTTTTGCCTTGAGTCACTGCAATTCCAGTCAGTCTGGACACTCTGTGTATGGAGTTTGCATGTTCCTGTGCTTGCATGGGTTTCCTCAGGGTAGTCCATTTTTTTCTCAATCTCCAAACACATGCTGTAGGGTAATTAGCCCTAGTACGTGTGTGTGTGTATGTATATTAAGAAGGAACCTTAGATTTTGCACTCCTTGAGGATAAGGACTAATGTGAATGTACAAATTGTCAGTGCTATAAAAATGGTTCTAATAAACAAAATGAATATATACAGGTTCAGCAGTTTCTCTATTTGGAAAAAAAAAGCACATTCAAAAACGTTCTGTTTATAATTTTTGGATTCGCTCATTTTATCATCGCATTAGTTCATTCTAGAATTGTGAACTCATTCAGCATCATTATGAAGCTGTGTTTTGCCAGCAGGTTGTAGAGAGGGTATTATTTGTACTTTCATTAGTATAAATTATCATAGCTAAACATTTTTGTTCAATTTACTGTATTTGATGCTACGACTTCCAGCTGGGGAAACTCTGGAACTAGAAAAAGAATTGATGCGTTATAAAGTTAATGAACTTGTACTGAATTAATATGAAGGTGTGTTTGCCTATGGGTTTAGAAGGAGGGGAGTTTTTTTTATTATTATTATTATTATTATTTGCATTAGTATATATTATCATAGCTAAACATTTTTGTTCAGTTTATTGAATTTTGTTACTATGACTCAAACTGTGGAATCTCAGGAACTAGAAAAAAAAACATTGTCAATGTTATAGTCTAAATGTTTATAGCTAAATTTGCTGAATGCAATAAACTTTTGTATATTTCATAGATGCGTGAATTTATTTGTCTATCACTGCACAAAACTGCAAATGTATAAAGTAAGAAACAGAGTTCAGGTAGATGTGTGTCCAGAATGGCATAGCAGTATTGATATGTACCTTCCAGCTCCCACACTGCATTCTTAGTGCACCCACTCTGACTATCCAGCACCATGTCTAGCATTGTGTCAGGTCCACATATTGGCAGCTCTATCTTGGGATGTCTCCTGGACTGTTCTGGCAGTGGTATTTTCCTTCTCTGGGGTATCAGTTGTGCTTGCTGTGTTTTAAAGACGGAAGCTATCACAGGATGATGTGGGTGGGTTTAGCAGTCAGAGTTAATCAGTTGTGCCCATTTCACAGCCCAACAATAAACATCTTTTTCCTCAGTGCCTTGCTATTTAGACCTGTTCTTTGGGTTATTTGGGACACTGATTCAGAAAATTGCATTGGCTGGATTGCAACAGTTCTAGTTTCTTAGAAATGGTTCTATATCTACAGTGCCTTGCGAAAGTATTCGGCCCCTTGAACTTTGCGGACTTTTGCCACATTTCAGGCTTCAAACATAAAGATATAAAACTGTAATATTTTGTGAAGAATCAACAAGTGGGACACAATCATGAAGTGGAACAAAATGTATTGGTTATTTCAAACTTTTTTAACAAATAAAAAACTGAAAAATTGGGCATGCAAAATTATTCAGCCCCTTTACTTTCAGTGCAGCAAACTCTCTCCAGAAGTTCAGTGAGGATCTCTGAATGATCCAATGTTGACCTTAATGACTAATGATGATAAAATAGAATCCACCTGTGTGTAATCAAGTCTCAATATCAATGCACCTGCACTGTGATAGTCTCAGAGGTCTGTTTAAAGTGCAGAGAGCATCATGAAGAACAAGGAACACACCAGGCAGGTCCGAGATACTGTTGTGGAGAAGTTTAAAGCCAGATTTGGATACAAAAAGATTTCCCAAGCTTTAAACATCCCAATGAGCACTGTGCAAGCGATAATATTGGAATGGAAGGAGTATCAGACCACTGCAAATCTACGAAGACCTGGCAGTCCCTCTATACTTTCAGCTCATGCAATGAAAAGACTGATCAGAGATGCAGACAAGAGGCCCATGATCACTCTGGATGAACTGCAGAGATCTACAGCTGAGGTGGGAGACTCTGTCCATAGGACAACAATCAGTTGCATATTGCACAAATCTGGCCTTTATGGAAAAATGGCAAGAAGAAAGCAATTTCTTAAAGATATCCATAAAAAGTGTCGTTTAAACACACCAAACATGTGGAAGAAGGTGCTTTGGTCAGATAAAACCAAAATCAAACTTTTTGGCAACAATGCAAAACGTTATGTTTGGCGTAAAAGCAACACAGCTCATCAACCTGAACACACCATCCCCACTGTCAAACATGGTGGTGACAGCATCATGGTTTGGGCCTGCTTTTCTTCAGCAGGGACAGGAAAGATGGTTAAAATTGATGGGAAGATGGATGGAGCCAAATACAGGACCATTCTGGAAGAAAACCTAATGGAGTCTGCAAAAGACCTGAGACTGGGATGGAGATTTTGTCTTCCAACAAGACAATGATCCAAAACCTAAAGCAAAACCTACAATGGAATGGTTCACAAATAAACATATCCAGGTGTTAGAATGGCCAAGTAAAAGTCCAGACCTGAATCCAATCGAGAATCTGTGGAAAGAACGGAAAACTGCTGTTCACAAACGCTCTCCATCCAACCTCACTGAGCTCGAGCTGTTTTGCAAGGAGGAATGGGCAAACATTTCAGTCTCTCAATGTGCAAAACTGATAGAGACATACCCCAAGCGACTTACAGCTGTAATCGCAGCAAAAGGTGGCACTACAAAGTATTAACTTAAGGGGGCTGAATAATTTTGCACGCCCAATTTTTCAGTTTTTTATTTGTTAAAGTTTGAAATATCCAATAAATTTCGTTCCACTTCATGATTGTGTCCCACGTGTTGTTGATTCTTCACAAAAAATTACAGTTTTACATCGGAAACATAGGGTTCTTAAAGTGTAAATTACATTTTTGCAGATTGAGCACCAATAGAGATTATGGTTTCTTTCTTCACAACGGTTTTTGCCTGATTCAGCCTGATGCATTTTGTCATATTTATATCCTGATTTTTGACAAGCGACCAAAACAAAGAGTGGTATATGGCATTTGTGCTAAATCTCAAAAGCTTAGAGCTGATTGGGAAAAAATGGAAAATTTAAAAAAAATTGCGAGTCAAATCTACCCAGGACAAGGTATAGTATTCAAGGCACCAAAATAGGGCTGCAACTAACGATTATTTTCATAATCAATTAGTGTTTTAATTAATCGGATAATAACCTTAACAAAATTGTGGTGTATAATTTAGTTAATATGTAAAGATTAAAATAAAAGGAAATGTATTCTTAAATATCTCCTATGCAGTGGTAAATATAAATAACCAACTACAGTAAAACATTGGTTTGAGAGTAACTTGGTTTGAGAGCGTTTTGCAAGACAAGCAAAATGTTTTAATACATTTTGCCTTGATAAAGATATAGATAAAGTATAGTATAGAGAGCCCCTGGCCTATAGCAAAGTAAAAATAACTTCTGCCTTTAGAATGACTCACTTACTGCCCAGGATTACTTGTCCCATGAGGCATTGCTCCTCACACATTCATATTCACAAGTTCTCAGGCACTTACTGACATGTATAGACGGTGTACTGAGCTGTATGTGTGCTGCACTGTATATCCTGATATGTAAACAAATAATGCATTCTACACGCAGGCCAACTAATCAGTTGGACAGGTGAGTACCGTATGTGACTTTTATTTAAAACAAAAAAGCCTGGAACTCTGCTTTAAATGAAACATGCCATTTTTGTTAAAGTGGAGTTCCACCCATTTTTTCATGTTCGTCTGTGCTGCATGCCCTAATCTCATAGTGTTCAGAATGGCCAATTTTTATTTATTTTGTTGCTTGTAAATACCTTTATTTTGTAGTCCTTCATTACTTCCTCCTCCTTATTAGCCTAGGCTATTAAGTTACAAGGCTATTTGCAAGGGTTTCTGAGATAGGCATCATGTATCCCAGTAGTCCTTGCAAACCTGACTGAAACCTATTACATTGCTTGTGCAGCACTGAGCATGTGCGAGATATGCAAAGCTGAAATCCAGGAAGTCATACAGTCTGGCTTCATGATACCCACACTTAAGATGGCCACGGTCTATTTCTAGATTATAAACTATAATCTAAATGCTGTAACAACCTAACAAAACGGACCTTAGTTTACAGACTAACTTTACTAGAATACATTAAGCTTGTGTATTACAGTGGTATTTATATTTGAAAAGTGAAATTGTGGGTGGAACTCCCCTTTAAGGACAGTCATAAAAATGTGTTGGTTTACCATAGTAAAAAAAAAACATACCCATACAACTGTGCCAATACAACCCCTGGCAAAAAGCTTTACACTTGCACGTGACTTTAACTATAACTACGGCAAGGTCTGCTTTAAATGCTTTGACAAAGCTTGCTAATTAGAAGGAATGGTGTCTAAAATCCTTGTAATTAGCTCTAACATGACAGAGAATGGAAGACAAGGTGACTAAGGAGATAGAAGACAATAGTTTAATAGCTAGTGTATGCCACCTGTTCTCTAAAAGCCTGGCATCAGTAGTGTACAAAAAAAATTGACAATGCTACAAATGGGTTCTGCCAATAAACAATTTGCATATTGTTGTCAGCTTGAGTGCATTTGTGAAATTAAATCTTTTAATAGGATTACAAGTGGTACAGCATACATATGTTACAGCATACAAACTGTTGGCGCTATATATAAATCCTGTATAATAATAACATATGCTGTTGATTTCAGAAAACCTTGAGATAGAACACGTACACATATAAATCTGTATATAGAGTGAGAGTATGAAAGCAAGAAATGGAATGTTTCTGGGTAGATTTGGGGCAGTGCACCTAAACCCACACAGATATCACATTGGGATTAGTCTCTGTCTCTGTGCAGCTGATGCGTCCCATTTAACAGCAATGGGATTCCCTGCACGGGGATGGACGTAATACCTGGGCATTCCCATGTGGGTAGACATGGCTTTCACATGGCTTACAAATCCATACGTCCCATGAGAACAAGGCTATAAAAGCAGTATTTACATCCATTTAGCCATCTTTAGGATACATTTACACCTTCAAATGCACTCAGCACTGAATACATACAGAAACCCAATTGGGAAGGGGGGGGGGGGTGTCCCAGTGTTTAGCAAGACGCAGCCTCATTGAAAGTGATGGGAGGAGGTTGCCAGCTCCTGCAGCTAATCATGGCCACTCAAATGTAATTGCTCATGCAGCAATCAGACCTGGCCCCCAGCAGCTTACTTTTTGCTTTCAATGAGGCTGTCTTTCTCACAGCTAATCTCGGTGAACCCCCGCGGGGGCTTCTTGCATGTGTCAGGTGGGTTCGCTGGTGTAAATGCGCCCTTAGCTTGTCTAATCAGATGATGCACCAGGTAAGTGACGCACCAGGCCATCCACATTATGTAAAAGAAAAAGTGGTTCATCAGATCATGCCACCTTTTTCATTGCTCTGTGGTCTAGTTCTGATGCTCACATTGATGTAGGCACTTTTGGCTGTGGACAGGAGTCAGCATGGGACCTCGACATGGGCACCTCTATGGCTACACAGCTTCATACACAACAATTTGCAGTGCCCATTTTTCTGCTTTCAGCACATGAATTTCCGGGACATGTTCACTTGCTGCCTAATGCACTATATAGTTGCATAGTTAGTCAGGTTGATAAAAGACACACGTCCATCCAGTTCAACCATAAAAAAATAAATACAAATAAAATAAATATCGTACAATCCCATATACCCAATTATATACCTTCAGTTACTATATTACTAAAAGTATTGTGACGCCTGCCTTTGCACGCACATGAACTTTAATGGCATCCCAGTCTCAGTCTCATTTTCGTTTCAATATGTTTATTAAACATTCTGATTCAAATACCACATTACAAAATGGAACAAATAAAATTGTACAAGTGAGTTACATGAATAAAAGCAGTAGAAAATATACATAGAATGTGTCTTCAACTACAATGTATAAGATGGTAATCCATGCATACAATGTATAACTCGTAACAGAATTTACAATTCAGCACACACTTTTGTATGCCAACTAATCAGGAGTCTGTAACTAAAGCCATCCAAGTCTAAGGCATCGTAAATCTCATCAAACAAATGAATATTTGGAAGGACAGAACAGTATTGTCTTCTATGAATATGGACAACATAAAACAAATTTCAGAGGCCCAACATCACTCCCAAAACACAGAATATCAGGAGCGGCATCGGGATAGTGTGAGAAAGATTTAAGTATCTCAAACCTATTACTTCAAGTAAAGCTAGGTAAATAAACGTAAAAAAAAAGGGGGGGGGGGTGTAGGGGGAAGTAACTCTGTGCCTGCCAATATAATATTCAATAGTTAATAGTTAGATCACATCGGACAATTTTGACACATTTTTGGGACCATTGTCATTTTCACAGCAAAAAATGCTATAAAAATGCACTGTTTACTGTGAAAATGACAGTGCAGTTTAGGAGTTAGCCACTAGGGGACACTGTAGGGGTTACGTGTGACCTCATATGTGTTTCTAACTGTAGGGGGGCGGGGCTGAACATGTGACGTCTCTGATCGCTTTTCCCTATATCAGGGAACAGATGATCAGTGACATTGCCACTGTAAAGAACGGGGAAGGTATGTTTACACACACCTCTCCCCGTTCTTGAGCTCCTGTGACCGATCGCGGGACACTGGCGGCGATCGGGTCCCGCTGCCGCGGTCACAGAGCTTCGGACCGGGTCGCTTGCGTGCGTGCGACCCACGGCTGGGCACTTAAAGGGGACATACAGGTACGTGCCTGTGCCCAGCCTTGCCATTCTGCCGACGTAAATGTGCAGGAGGCGGTCCTTAAGTGGTAAATCAAATCTTCAAACACTATAGCATAGACATGCATAGATGTATGCTGTATGCAGTGTTCAGACCCATAGTAGTTTTGGAAACTTCTATGGGTCTGAACACTGCAGATACTTTTTTAAAGCCCCTCCTTGGGAGGGTAGTTAACGCGTTTCACACGGAATGTGCTTACTCATAATGAGTAAGCACATTCTATGTGAAATGTGGTGTGATGTCTGTATGTTTTATGCTTTGAAAACTTCAATAAATATTGTCTTGGATACCCCACTGTTGGAATGTCTTCAGCATTTCATCTTTACTCCTGGATTGCCGGGATAAGGGATTGGGCCAGCACCTCTTGATGTGTGGAGGGATTGTTTGTCCATGTACTTATCTGGACCGGTGATTTCTTTCAAAGGAAAAAAAAGCCTAGCTGGATAAGGTTAGAGGAGGGTTGGAAGGAGATAGATTTTGACTGTAAAGCACACACACGATCGGGTTTTCCGACAGGAATTGTGTGATGACAGACTATTAGTGGAAAATCCGACCGTCTGTATGCTTCATTGGACAATTGTCGGATTTTCCGCAGACAAATGTTGGATGGCATGCTTTAAAATTTTACACAAACAACGGTCTGTTGTCGGATTTTCCGAGCGTGTGTACACAAGTCTGTCAGTACAAACACGCATGCTCGGAAGCAATGCTAACTAAACACAACATTAGCAGAAGGTGCCCAAAGGGTGGCGATAAAATGCTCAAAAACCAAGTAGTGTGCCATTTATATGCAAGACAAGTTCATGGCCAACGCCCTTCGGACAAAAGTCGTACGCTTAGTCTGTGGAAAATCTGATCGTGTGTACGAGGCTTAAGGCTTTAAAATGCCTGAAGCTAGAGTGAATTTTGTATTGCACTGTAACATTAAAGCAGTAATAAACCCAAAACCAAAAATGTTATATATTGCAGCTTACCAATCATTAGATCTAGGCTGCATTCATTTTCTTTTTTTTAATGCTTTTTCCTCTCAGTTTTCACCTGTGATCTGGCCAGTAGCACACCTTCTGTATTAGATTGCCAGCACTTTGGATCAATAAGCACAGGGGCAACTTTGGACAGCAGCATTTTTAATCTGAGGGGAGGGGAGGGGAGTGTGGGAGGTATTAGCAGATTTAGATACACTAACAAATTGAAGTCAAGCTCCAGGGCACAAATGCAGTTACACAAGCAGGGACAGTTGTTTTTCTTTTGGGATAAAGGTTGTACATGAATAAATGCAAGCTGATCATTTTAAGTACCCCTGTCAGGAGTAAATGGTTTGTGTCAACCTTCAAAAGAGAAACATTTGCTTTTTCTGTTGAAAAACACCAGACTTGACTAGTCAGATCACCAGGTAAAAATACATGAAAGAAAGTCTTAAAAGAAAACAAATACAGCCATCATATCTAAGAATTAGTAAGCTTCAAAATAATAAATGTTTACTTTTGGGTTTAATACCACTTTAACCACTTAAGGACTGCCTCCTGCACATTTATTTCGGCAGAATGGCACGGCTGGGCACAGGCACGTACCTGTACGTTGCCTTTAATAGCCCAGCCATGGGGCCGTGAGCGCCGCGTGCTGGCGACCTGGTCCGAAGCTCCGTGACCGCGCCCGCAGGACTCGATCACCGCTGGTGTCCCGCGATTGGTCACAGGAGCTGAAGAACGGCGAGAGGTGTGTGTAAACACACCTACCCCGTTCTTCACTGTGGCAGTGACACTAATCGTCTGTTCCCTAATATAGGGAATGACGATCAGTGACGTCACGCCTACAGACACACCCCCTACAGTAAGAATCGCTCCCTTAGGGCACACATAACCCCTTGGCGCCCCTTAGTGGTTAACCACTTCACTGCCACTGTCATTTTCACAGTTATCGGTGCATTTTTATAGCACTTTTCGCTGTGAAAATTACAATGGTCCCAAAAAATGTGTCAAAAGTGTCCGATGTGTCCGCCATAATGTCGCAGTCACAAAAAAAATCGTCGATCGCAGCCATTAGTAGTAAAAAAAAAAATATATATATATTAATAAAAATGCCATAAAACTATCCCCTATTTTGTAAACGCTATAAATAAAACGCTTATTGCGATTTTTTTTTTCTTTTTACCAAAAATAGGTAGAAGAATACGTATCGACCTAAACTGAGGAAAAAAGAATTGAGGATATTTATTATAGCAAAAAGTTAAAAATATTGATTTTTTTTCAAAATTGTCGCTCTATTTTTGTGTGTAACGCAAAAACTAAAAACCGCAGAGGTGATCAAATACCACCAAAAGAAAGCTATATTTGTGGGAAGAAGACACCAATTTTTTTTGGGTGCCACGTCGCACGACCGTGCAATTGTCAGTTAAAGTGATGCCGTGCCAAATCGCAAAAAGGGGCCAGATCCTTTTAGCTGCATAATGGTCCGGGTCTTAAGTGGTTAAGCACCCCTGTCAGGAGTTAAATGGTTTGTGTCAACCTTCAAAAGAAATACAGTTGCTTGTTCTATTGAAAAACACCAGACTTTACTAGTCAGATCACCAGGTAAAAATTAATGAAAGAAACCCTAAAAAGAAAACAAATACAGCCATCATATCTAAGAATTAGTAAGCTGTAAAATAATCTGGCCCAGATTCACAGAGCGATTACGCCTGCGCAACAGGAGATGCGCGTGCGTAAGTCGAAATGTGCGCGTGCGTTTCGATGCGCGGCATCCCCAGAACGAGATACGCCAAAAATCTACTTTTTCTTGTCCCGCGTAATTTCGTTAGACTGGCGCATCCGTCCGCGCAAACGTGCGCTAGACACACCATTGATTTGCTAGTCAAATATGCTAATTAGGGACTTACGGGGATCCACAAAACAACGTTGGGGCAGTGCAGGCGACGCAGTGTGCGCAACAGCAAAATGTCCTGTCTAAAATTAGAGCATATAAAAGCTGGTCTAAAAAGAGAAAAAAAAGTCTACTTGTTAGATAAAGCAACACTGTTAGTGAGGAGCTCAGCAGTCACACGTGTTGCACAACAATCTGTATGCCAACATGCCAGGGGCATCGTCGCGCATAGCTATACTACTGACTTTAGATGAACAAAGAAGGATGAGGGCACGGAGGATGGCACGGAGGATGGCACGGGAGAGGATATACCGCACCCGCATAGACCTGTTTGGCATGAGTGATTCTGAGGTGTATCGCATCTTCAGATTCACCCCTCATGTCATCCTGGAATTAACCACAACCCTGCAGGAGGACATCACCAGCCCAATACACCGCTCACATGCAGGGCAGCCACTGGTCAAGGTATTGGCAACACTCCATTTCCTTGCCAGTGGCTCTTTTTAGCGTACAAGTGGAGTGGTGGCTGGGATGTCACAATCCTCCATGAGCAGATGTGTGCACCAGGTTGTCCCTGCAATTCTCAGACGCATGGCCAACCAAATCATCAAACCCACCACTGAGGACCTGCGGCTGAAGGCAATGACAGATTTCTACAGAATTGCCAGATTCCCACGCACTGTGGGGGCCACACATGTGGCACTCCAGCCCCCCCAGGAGACAGAGCACATGTACCGCAATCGGAAGCATTGGCATTCCATCAATGTACAGGTGATAGTCGATGCCCAAGGCCTCATATGGCACGTCCGTGCCAAACACCCAGGGTCCAGCCATGACAGCTACATATACAATCAATGCCACATCCGATTGGAATTCGAACAGAACGTGTATGGGGACACCTGGCTGGTTGGTGAGTGACATGGGTGGCAGGCATGACTATCCCCTCCCATGATGCACATCACAAGGGGCACATGCATGACTAACATCCTCCTGTCTTTTCCCTTACAGGTGACTCTGCATATCCACTGGGACCCCATCTCATGACTCCTATCCGGAACCCCCAAACCCCAGGAGAGGAAAGATACAATCAAGCACATGCCCAAACACAAGCAGTGGTGGAGCGCACCTTTGGCCTCCTAAAGTCACGTTTCCGATGCCTGGATAAGTCTGGGGGTACCCTCTTGTATTCCCCAAACTTTGTGTGCCAGATCATCGGTGCATGTTGCATGCTGCACAACTTCGCAGTAAGAAAGGGCCTGCAGATTGACCTACGTGATGACCTGACCCCTGAACCAGACAATCCCCCCCTAACCGAGGGTCCCCCGTCTTCTGAGGGAAGAGCAGCCAGGAGACAACTCACATTGGGCATCTTTGCACGTTAAACACACACGTTAATCATGGCACAATGAGAATGCATGCATGCACAACACTGTGGTCCCTAGCACTCACACACCACATCCACATCAAATTGGATGGGCACCAGTCCACCATGCAGGACTTGTGAGCAGCAACGCCACGCCAAGGCTCCAATTATGTCACTGTACATTCATACACCATTCACACGGACCTGGGGATCACTTCTCCCTGGTCCTGGGGAACCCTTCTCCACCACTTGAGGGTGACACCCCTTTTCCGGCAGGAATGTCACCCCCACATTCACACAGCATTCACAACCCAAAAAAAAAAATGACCTGCAAAAGCAAAAAATTTCCAGCAAAAAAAAAGGGGGAAAAACAAATTAATGCCCTTTGCGTGAGCCACGCCTGGGGCGCCCCCGGCCACGGCCCTGGCTTCTCAGGGGAGACTCATGGGGAAGGGGTAAAACCGGGGAAGGAGGAGCAGCCCCTGATCTGTGCCCTCCTGGCGGCCTGCCCTCCAAGGCCACGGCTATTCTGTCCAGGGCAGCACCAAGTGTTGCCGTGTTGGCCTGGATAGCCAGGGTAAGGGCCCTCACATCCTGCCCAACGCCTGCTGATGTCGTCTGCAGTTCGTTTAGGCAGGTTGTGAAAGCCCGGGAGTGGGAGTCCAGGTTCCCCAGCGTATCCTTGATGGAGGACAGGCTCTCCTCCATCCGCACCAATGTCTGGCTGACCTGTCCCAGATGGCGGGTATGGAGGAACTGGTCCCTTCTCAGAGTGGCGGGCAGGAGATGGGCCACCCCCCTGGTGGTCTGGGATGACATCCTGCCTCCAGCTGATGCTTGTGGCCGGGGAGAAGGGGAGGCCCTTGTGAGGGGAGCCATGTTGGGGGAGGAGGGGGGGGGGCTCCCCCTTAGGGAGGCCTGCCTGCTGCCAGCCAGAGGGGAAGAGTCCTCAAAAGCCAAACATCCAGTGCCTGACAAGGACTCCTCCTCCTCATGATTCTCCTCCTCCTCATGATTCTCCTGCTCCTCTTGAACCTCCTCCGCGGACTCCGGCCTTGTTGGGGGGGCCTCAGGCTGCTGTCCTGGGGTTGGTGCGGTCAGGCCAGATGGCCCTACACCCTCCTGCACATCTGTGGATGACACAAAACATTCACAGGTTGGAGGATCCACACACTTGCCACATATTCCCTTTCACCCCCTCCCCCACACATGCTACACACCTGATATTAAAAAAAAAAAAACTTACCTGGCACCACGGGCTCCGGACTTGAATCAAAGCCGGGCAGGCCCTCAACTTCATGCCGATGAAAGGTCAGGGCCACCGCACGCTCCTCCGCTGTCAGCCTAATACGGCATGGTGGGCCCCCTCCTGTGCCCCTGGCATGGGCATGCATTCTGGCCATCTTCTGTTTGACCAGACGCCGGAGGTCATTGATTTTTTTGTCAATCCCAGACCGGGTCCGTGTCTCCCCCTGCCCCGCTGAATTGACCTGCTCAGTGATCCTATCCAAAATCTCCCTCCTCCTGGCCGGGGTGGTGTTGACACTCTCTGGGCCGTGGAGGTAACGCCCATACTCGCTAATGGCCCGGGCAAGAATTTGTTTTTCCACAACTGTAAAATTCAGCTTTAGTTTTCTCTCAGTCATCCTTCCAAAAAAAATCAGTCCCAGTCAACAAAATTCACGCACACAAACAAGCACAACCAATCAAGCAAAAACACACACACAGAGAAAACTACTCAGCAATAAACAGTCACAAAAAAACAAAACAAAAATACAGCAGGAAAAGAAACAAACACAAATATATCAATCAAACAAACAGTCTCTCAAACACTTATCAAAAACCACTTTCAAAAATCTACTAACAAACACTTGATCACACAGAACACTAATCTGACAACTACAAAACACACCGCAACGAACAACAGGACAAAAGCACTTGGTTAAATGGGAAGGGACAAAGGGATGTACTTTTGCAATGCTAGTGCGTTTGTGTCTGTCTATTTATGCTGTTTGCGTAGTTCACAACGTTGCCCTAGTCCATTTCCAATTTCACTGATTGCGCCGCTCCCGAGTTGTGAGCATGCGCACAGCGGAGCTGACATGGTATGCTTCAAGCGCACATGCGCGAGCCGGCCGGCCCTTCATTTGCATGGGGTCACGGCTCATTTCAATGTAACACGCCCACGTCCTTCCCAATTTGTATTACTCCTCCTTACGCCTCTGAAAAAACGTTACGCATGCGCAATTTCATGCGCAAAAGCTACGAGAATAGGGTGATTACGCGGCAAAATTGCGCAAGTCTAGCGTAAAGGCGGTGCGCTACGCCGGTCCAATAATGCGCAGATGTACCTGAATCTGGGCCTAAATGTTTACTTTTGGGTTGAATACCACTTTAATTTGTAAACTTACAGAGGCTGCAAAAAAACAGGCTTCTCTGATTAGTGTACTTCAGCTTTTCTAACACTTTTTTTTTCATGCTGACGGGTTAATTTCTTTTCAGGTTTGTTTTTAAAGTTGAACATGTGACAGTTTAAAAAAAATAGATTAGATATGAGGATAATATTTTTGCTGAAGTTGGCACATCTAAAAGTTCCATAACTTGCTTTCCTTGTTCCTCTTGCTTTCTGACTGTTGGATTGCAGACTTATTACATAGGACTATGATTAATGTGCTGCTAAGATACTTGGATCTGGTTTCCCAAGCTGCTGTATCACACGACAAATGAAAAACATAACATATTATGCCGTTTTGTAAATGTTGAGACCTTGGGCAAAATATGTAGGCGAGTCTAATACGTTTGGTTTATGTGGATTACACGCTACCACAGAGTACAAACCTTATATGTTCGTTGAGCACAATTGGATGATTAATCTGGAGCACTGTGGTTGCCATGGTGGGTCATTCTGGAAATGTACTGTGCATGTTGACAAGACAATAGCAGTCTTTAATAAATATTAATGCTTAATTAAGTCTTGTAATACACAGTCAGAAATAGAAGCAGTAAGAATATCTGTGAGTTGGCATAAAACAGCAATAAAAATCATTGATTGGTGAATATACTTTACCGTTTAACCACTTAAGGACTGAGCCTCTTTTTGACACTTGTTATTTACAAGTTAAAATCGTTTTTTTATTGCTAGAAAATTACTTAGAACCCCCCAAAAAAAAATTCACACACCCAAGAGTATAAAATGGAGGTCGTTGCAATACTTTGTCACACCATATATGCGCAGCGGTCTTACAAACGCAATTTTTTGGTCCAAAACATTTTTGTGGACTTAAAAAATAAGACAACAGTAACGTTATGCCAAGTAAATTGATGCCCAACATGTCACACTCATGGAAATGGCGACATACTTTTACCCTTAAAAATCTCCACAGGCGACATATAAAATTTCTACAGGTTACATGTTTAACCTTATTGAAAATTTCTTTGACGAAACGCGTCTGCATGGGTACGTGCTGACGGAGTTCCAGTCTTTTTTTTGTTTATTAAAAGTCAGCAGCTACAAAAAGTTTAGCTGCTGACTTTTAATAAACAAACACTTACCTGCTCCACGGTTCAGCGATGCGGCCGCCCGTAGCGTCACTCCTCTCCCCCTCCTCTCTGCTGGCACCGTCATAGCCACTGTGGGCACCTAGCCGTGACGGCTTTTGGCTTCACGGCCGGGCGCGCACTGGAGTGCGAGTGGACAGGCAATCTTCTGGGACCTGTCACGTGTCCCAGAATATTGCCGAGAGGGAGGGTCCGCCTAGGCGGCCCATGGGAGGAAGAAGGAAGTGGGACAGGAAATCCCCTTCAAAAGCACCCACCCACTCCCTCCCAAAAAAAACGACTTGCCAAATGTGTAAAAGGGCGGGGAGTACATAAAGCGGAAGTTCCACTTTTGGGTAGAACTCCACTTTAAGGGAGTGTTGTGGTGCACATGGTGAATGGATATCACTTTGTGGGATGATGTATTGCACTGTAATGAATGTTAAGATGGGAGTACATTTTATTTGAAATTTGAACATTATTTAACTACCTAACTATCCTCTCTCATTCTAACGTGCCGTTATATGACTTTGCCCCAGTGTCACCACTATCGCGGGCCTGCGCGAGGGGGCACAGTGCGTCAGTGGCGACATGTTCCTAGGACATGGCTCGACTCCGCTCTTTTATCATGTGGTTGGCTGTGTAAACATGTAAATGCCAACTGAAACACACACCTGAGTGCTACCCCCGGCTCGCCTCTGTGGTAAATCGTCAAAATAAGAAATGGCTGCACCTCACCTGGGCTCCAAGAAAAGTTTATTGGAATATCAAAATATCCAAACTGACACCAAAGGACACCAGCAGTGGTCAAGGTTGACGCGTTTCACACAACAAAATCCTTTATCATTGTCCGTGTGAGGTGAGGACAGCCGATCAGCAGCATCTCCTCGCAGCAGAGTGTGTAGAGGTAATCAGGGCACTGATCATCGATGTAGCCCCAGCAGTGATGCCAGTCAGTGCTGCCCGTCAGTGACATCTATCTGTGCCACATATCAGTGCACCTAGTGCCTCATCAGTGCCCCTAAGTTCTGCCTCATTGGTGCACATCAGTGAAGGAGAAAAATTACTTATTTACAAAATTTACTGACAGAAACTAAGAAAAAAAATTCAAAAGTTTCAGGCATTTTTTGTTTGTTTTTTTTAAGCAAAAAAACAGCAGTGATTAAATACCACCAAAAGAAACCTCTGTTTGTGGGAAGAAAATCATACAAATGTCATATGGGTGCAGTGTTGCATGACCGCGCAAATGTCATTCAAATTGTGAGAGCACTGAAAGCTGAAAATTGTCCTGGGCTGGAAGGGGGTGAAAGGGCCCAGTATTGAAGTGGTTAAAAAGAGATTGCACTATTGTGGCATTTTTTTTTTCTTTCGGTTTGGCTTTTGTTTATTGAGGAAGAATCTGGATAGCAACTATAATGATATATGCAAGATTCATTTGTTGATGGAAATAACATAAGGTAGAGACGAAGTATATGGAATATAAAGACAAGCCATGCATGTGTATTACAATTTGCTGTATTTGACCCAGTTGTGAAAGGAGTCTTTTCATCCGGTGAGAAATATAACAAGAAAACATAATTTGTGGACTTTCACCATAGACTGTAATTATTTAAATAGCACTGGTTCTTTGAATTATTGAATGTTTCTATCGGGGGAGGCAGGGTGTTTCTAGCTGCTGGGATGATTAATTTCATGTCTAGTGCGCTGATCTCTATATGAGACATGTGCATTTACACATGTTTTTTTTCTTCTTCATTATCCTTTTGATCACAGCATCTCCAGAAAAATATCAGGACCGTTGTACAAATTGCACAAAGTCTCCCCCCTCCCCCGGTATTTTGTAACATGAACTAGGTTCCTGTATTTATGTACTAGTGGAACCACTGGCGTAGCGGGGGGGGGGGGGCAGGGGGGGCTCCTGCACCGAGCGAAAAATTGCGGGGGGCGAAATCCTGGCGTTAGGAAAGGCCGCGGCTTTGGCCTAGCTCTGGAGCTGTCGGCCATCTTGGTACACCCGGCGGCGGCGCGCCTGGTTGGCTGGTGGAACTGTCTGTCCCCCTTGATGTGGGAGTGGCGGGAAACACCAGCCAACCAGGCAGAAGGGCGCGCTGATTGGCCTGGAACATGTGTTTACAGCGCGGCGGCATCTCCATCTCCAGCAAGGTAAGTGGGGGGGGTCGGTGTAAATCTAAAGGGGTGCTCTGCCTGATCTCCACCTATCCACCTCAGAGCCTGTCATTTTAGTTAAACTGCTGGGACTTGTAGTTCTCCATCTTCTCCTGGGGCTCATGGAGATTGGAGAACTACAAGTCCCAGCAGGTTATACATTATCATACAATAAGGCTCTGAGGTGGATGGGTGTGGATTGCATGCACCTAAACCCCAGGAGAAGATGGAGAACTACAAGTCCCAGCAGGTTATAATATAAGGCTCCGAGGTGGATGGATGTCCGGACACCCATCCATCTCGGAGCCTTATATTATAACCTGCTGGGACTTGTAGTTCTCCATCGTCTCCTGGGGCTCAGGTGCATGCGATCCACCATCTATGGGACTACAAGTCCCAGCAGTAAGAAAAACTGAACAAATATGGTGGATTGCATGCACCCAAGCCCCAGGAGACGATGGAGAACTACAAGTCCCAGCAGGTTATAATATAAAGCTCCGAGGTGGATAGATGTCTGGACAGTGACAATTGGTGGCACAGTGGTGACAATTGGTGGCACAGTGGTGACGATTGATGGCACAGTGGTGACAATTGGTGGCACAGTGGTGACAATTGGTGGCACAGTGGTGACAATTGATGGCATGGTACAGTGACTGCATTTGATGGCATGGCGCCCTGTGATTGGGCGTATGTGGTTATGCGCTAGCGCCAGGGGGGGGGGGGGGGGGCGAAAAAAAAGTTCTGCCCCGGGCGCCCATAACTCTGGTTACGCCACTGAGTGGAACAGTTATGCCTTGTACACATGACCGGTTTTCACGTAAAGAAAACTGCCATTTTTTATATTGGTTGTGAAGCCCCGTACACACGGCAGAGAACCTCGACGGGCGGAACACATCGTTCCGCCCGTCGAGGTTCTCTGCCGGCCGTCAGAATCGGGCGACCCGCCCGTCGGGAAAGGCAACCAGCCATTCATCCCGACGGGCCGTCGAGCAAATAGAGAACCTGTTCTCTATTTGCTCGACGGGTTTCCCGACGGGCGGGGCTCGCCAAGAGCGTACACGCGGCCGAGGTTCTCGGCAGAATGCGGCTCCCAGCGAGGTTCTCGCTGGTTTCTGCCGAGAACCTCGGCCGTGTGTACGAGGCTTGATAAGCGGTCGTGTGTATGCTCCCTAGCAGTTTTCTTGACGAAAAAAATGCTCGCAAAAAAATTGAAACCAGCTCTTTTTTTCTCGTCGTGTTTCCCGTCAGTCTTTTTCTCGTCACGAAAAACGGTTGTGCGTATGCTTATCCGAGGGGAAAAAACTTGCATGCTCAGAATCAAGTATGCAGCCCAAAAGCAGCCTAAAGGGTGGCACCATGTGATAGGAACTTCCCCTTTATAGTCCTGCCGTACGTGTTGTACGTCACCACGCTTTGGTCGGATGTTTTTTTTTTGCATGAACGTGTGTATGCAAGGCAGGCTTGAGAGGAATCATGACGGGAAAAATGGTCATGTGTTCTAGGCATCAGAGGCAAAAAAAAATCTTCCACTTTTTCAGTGTCAGATCTTTGTGTATCCAAATACCTATCCCAGTAAAGTTTTGGGGCAATATCGTGAGCTGTCAACATCTGACATGCAGTGTGTAAGGTCTTTAACAATGATTAGTTCTTTAAAATAATCAAGTAAAGATCCTAATATTTTTGTTGATTTTTTTAGTTGTTTGAAGAATTTGATTTACTTTAACTTCAAGAAATGTAAGCACCCTGATG
Source organism: Rana kukunoris (assembly GCA_029574335.1). Taxonomy (NCBI): domain Eukaryota; kingdom Metazoa; phylum Chordata; class Amphibia; order Anura; family Ranidae; genus Rana; species Rana kukunoris. The sequence goes on from CM056052.1 coordinate 274,921,273, forward strand.
TAACCATGGCTATTTTTTGTCTAGTCTTCATTGTAAAAACAAATCTTGGTATTGTGTGAAATGTATAACGCTTGATACAGACTATGGTTGTTCAGTTTGAGATGATAATGATTTCCTTTACTGGTATATAAACATGCATGCTAGTGTATACACTGTGCTGACCCCCGGTTCTGGTCTTTGGGAAACAATAGTTATTGTCTACGAAAATCCAAAATGGCTGATCGATGTTTCAATCTAACATCTGGCATATATATATCATCTGGCATTTATAAGATGCCATGGCCTTATCAGATAATGACTTACTGTATATCTGACTAATATGGGAATTTTAAGGCGGCTGGAAAACAGCCTAGTGTAATAATATACAGGCCATAACAAGCACACATAAACATTGCAATCTGCTCACAGATACCATCCATGGTGATGAAAATTATTTACAAGCTCCAATCCCTGTACAAAAATCAAATACCCAATTCAGTGCTTTGATACAAAATTGAATCATGTTGTGCTTGAGTTAAAAAGGATTAGTAGCTTTCACAATGCAGCAAATGTGAAAATAGCCAGATTTCTCCTTGATGAACATTTGATGAGTTGCATTAAGTATGGCAAATATCACATCTCTGTTAAAAAGTTTGGCAAATATCAGAGCATTGTTTTTGTTATTATATTTAGAAGCAAATGATTACCAACAATAATCAATGATAATCTGTGGAATGCAGAACTTGAAAGTGCTGCAAAAACTGGTGTTACCAAAAGCCAGCTCTATAAGAAGCAGTTGGTTTGTAAAAAATATTCTATTAAAGTAAAAAAAAAAAAAAAAAAAGCAATAATCAACAAATCATTTGTGTGTGAATTGAAACAAAGTACTTTTTACAAAAATCCCTTTTATTGATGGGAATATTAGGCTCGCTGGGAGCCGCATTCTGCCGAGAACCTCGGCCGTGTGTACGCTCTCGGCAAGCCCCACCCGTCGGGAATCCCGTCGAGCGAATAGAGAGCAGGCTCTCTATTTGCTCGACGGCCCGCCTGGATGAATGGTTGCCATTCCCGACGGGCGGGTCGCCGATTTCGACGGCCGGCCGAGAGCCTCGACGGGCGGAACGATGTGTTCCGCCCGTCGAGGTTCTCGTACGTGTGTACACCGCCTCAGACCACCCTGCAATTTTCTCTCTCTAATCAAAGGAAAACCCTGTTGCTAGAAATCTTTTTTTTTTTTTTTTTTTTTAAACTCCATGGCTATTTTTAGCAAATTATAGGGTGAACTTCATAAGGGTTTTCAATAACATTTGTTGTAAAAATAATATGAATAAGATATCTGTAGACTTGCAACATAGCAGATACAGTCGTATGCAAAATTTAGGAACCCCTGACAATTTCCAAGATTATCATTTATAAATATTTGGGTGTTTGGATCAGCAATTTCATTTTGATCTATCAAATAACTGAAGGACACAGTAATATTTCAGTAGTGAAATGAGGTTTATTGGATTAACAGTAAATGTGCAATATGCATCTGAGATGCGCTACGCCTGCATAATTATGCGTGCATCTACGAGAATCTGGCCCACTGTTTGTTTTTTATTTAGGATACATTCTGTCTATTGAAAAGCTTTACTGCAGGGATGTCAAACCTTTTGACCTTACTGGGCAGCATTGGAAGAAGAGGAATTGTCTTCGGCCACACATAAAATACACTAACAATAAGGATAGCCAATGAAAATATTGGGCAGATCACATTTTAATGATCACTGATATAAATGATGTATATATCCGAATAATAACACCTCACTCTTTTTTTTTTTTTTTTTTTGTAATGACACTGTTTTTGACAAACTAATGCATCAATATCTGGTCAGCTGGATATACAGTAAAACCTTGGATTGCGAGTATAACTCGTCCCAGAAACATGCTTGTAATCCAAAGCACTTGTATATCAAAGCAGACTTCCCCATAAGAAATAATGTAAACTCAAATGATTTGTTCCACAACCATTTATTCATAGGTCCTTCAGTTTATAGTCCATATAAAAAGATTATCCACTTTCCCACCGCGTTATAGCAAAAATACTGCTACAGCGCGGCGGGGTTATCTTGGGACTTCGTCCTTCACTTCCACGATTGCGCGTCCCCTGGGACGCGCTTGCGGAAGTGTCCGTGCTCGCCGGGTCTAGAAGACCCGGCGCATCACGGATCACGGTAAATTGCCGCTGATAGCGGCCGTTTACCACGTGATCGCGCCGTCAAATGACGGCGCGATCACTTGTAAACAAACCGGCGTCATCAAATCAAATGTTCCTCCCTCTCCTGCGTCTCCTCTCTGTACCGTTCGGTACAGTGTGAGAGGAGAGGGGGGGGGGCGGGGTGTCAGCAGCTGAGCTGTGGCTGGATCTGTGACAAATGCAGTCACAGATCCAGCCATCCCTCAATCCATCCCAGCTCTGCAATCCCATACGTAAGTCCCGCCCACATATGAAAACGGTGTTCAGGCTACACATGTGAGGTATCTCTGCGAACGTTACAGCGAGAGCAATCATTTTGGCCCTAGACCTCCTCTGTAACTAAAAACATGTAACCAATAAAAGTAATTAAAGCGTCGCCTATGGGGATTTTTAAGTAGCGAAGTTTGGCGCCATTCCATCATTGTGCGCAATTTTGAAGGGTGACATGTTGGGTATCTATTAACTCGGCGTAACTTCATCTTTCAAAAAAAATTGGGCTAAGTTTACTGTTATTTTTTTTTAGCACAAAACAGTTTTTTTTTAAAAACACGCGTTTAAAAAATTTCTACGTAAATACCATGCGAGATAAAAAGTTGTAACCACCGCCATTGTATTCTCTAGGGTCTTTGCTAAAAAAAGCATATATAATGTTTTGGGGTTCTATGTAATTTTCTAGAGAATAAATGATGATTTTTCCATGTAGGAGAGAAGAGTCAGAATTGGTCTGGGTGTTCCAGAACGCCTGGTGGCGTTCCCTGCATGTTGGGCCTCTGTATGTGGCCACGCTGTGTAAAAGTCTCACACATGGGGTATCGCCATACTCGGGAGGAATAGCAGAATGTGTTTTGGGGTGTAATTTGTGGTATGCATATGCTGTGTGTGAGAAATAACCCGCTAATATGACAGAAACAAGATTTTTTTTATTTATTTTTAGAGAATTTTCAGTCGTTTTTCTTTTATAGCGCAAAAAATAAAAAACCCAGAGGTGATCAAATACCACAAAAAGAAAGCTCTATTTGTGTGAAAAAAAGGACAACAATTTCAAATGGGTACAATGTTGTATGACTGAGTAATTGTCATTCAAATTGTGAGAGCACCGAAAGCTGAAAATTGGTCTGGTTAGGAAGGGGGTTTAAGTGCCCAGTGGTCAAGTGGTTATAGTAATGTCCCCACCACAAGGGGATTAGAAGCAAAATCCAGCAGGAGCTACAGAGTATAAAAGAGAAGAGAGGCGTCTCTAAGTGTAGAAATATGTTGCAAAATGTTGTTCCTGCATTAAATGTTAACCACACATAGAGGAGTCTCTCTTCTCTTTTATTCTCAGTTGTGACATGACGCTACTCTTATATCAAAACATCAAGTCAAAATGTATTTGAGGCCGGATTCACACTAGTGCGGTGCAAATTTCAGTTCTCTTATCTTTGCAGAGAGATAAGAGAAGTGTTCAGCAGATCCATTGCGTTTTAACTGCAGATTAGCTGCGAATTTGGAGACCTGGGAGAGGGGAGGGGGAGGGGGGAAGTGTATTGAGCTGAATGAGAAGAAATCCTAAAGAGAAATGAACACATCGCACATATGTTAACCAGCCTCATTGAAAACAATGTATTTAGAAATGTTCTGCGTATTGGATGCGGTTTAAGCCGCAGTCAATTCGCATAGGTGTGAACCCGGCCTAAAAATTTTGCTTGTCTTGCAAAATGCTCTCAGGGCCAGTTCACACCAGACGCAGTTCCGTTCAGTTTCCTGTGCTTTTTTTCTGCACAAAATGCAGAAAAAATGAGGTTACTCTGAAACCTGTAGTAGCAATTCCTAATGAATTTTCAAGGTGCTCATTAGATATTTTGGTTCTAATTGTGTCCTTATTATGCTTCATCCTTGAATAGTTGCTCACAAATATAGGTGCTGTTGAAAACTGATTACATGAATTAGGCGTGATTGTAAAGAGTGGGATATTTTTCTTTGGGAAGATAGCATTTCTAAAAGTCCAGTAAGGAGACACTAGACACGATCACATTTTTATTCTGCCACGTGTTCGTTAAATGTAAATGCATTTTTACAAAATATTCAAAAAATCGGCACTTTTAAGTAAGCGTATGATTTTGTGTTGGGCCACATTCATAGCTGTCTTGTGCCGCATGTTGGACACCCCTGCTTAACTAGAAAGCATCATTTCAAATTGCTTTTTTTCGTGACCATCTATGTCTATATTTAGTTTAATGCATAGATTTAATTTAAAGTTAGTCAAACGTTTTCTGTTACACTTTTTATTTTTATTCATTGGTTAATACTGCTGCAAAAGAGATTTGATTTTAAAAAGCGCAGAAGGGGTTTTACTTTATTTTTCTGTACTTTGGTTGAGCTCATTGGGAAATAAAAAGTATTGCTATTCTTTGAAACGGTAATAGTGTGTGGGTGTCAAACTAGGCTAAAAATCCTCATATTTCTACAGATTGCTTTTCTTTTTTAGAATCTAAAGAAGCAAAAAAAATCAGGAAAAAATCTCAAAAGCAGAGTAGGAAACCTTGGAAGGCTAACCTGAAAAACCCTTGAAGCAGCACACAGAGATAAGTGGCCAAGAACTTGAATTAAAGGTTACTTGATGAGTTACTTGAAGAGTTTAATCGGTTGCATTGTTGTAGGAAATACATTTGACTGCCTATTGGGAAAAGAACAAGTTATTTACGTCAGCATACACTTGAGCAAATAAAGCAGACAACCCCTTAACTTTAATATCAGACTTCAATGATCAATATATTGACACTTTTAGTGCATAAAAACCCTTCAGATTGACAAGAGATGGAAAATACAGAGTCCTTTTACAAACAATTTCATGGTACTTTAGCATTCACTTCCATGTCTTCTGTCCAGGGCTGGTCACCAAAGTATTCTGATGTGAATTTTTTTCCTTGGATTAGAACTGTAACAACCTGACAGGTCCCTAGAGAAGAGAAAGAAGTAGATTATATCATTGACAGTGGCGTATCTAGGGTATGGCAGCCATGGCAAGTGCCATGGGGAGGGGGGCGGCAAAAAGCCACCCCCACACGAAAAAACCCAACCCGTCCTTCTGCGGCCGCCTCCCACACTAATGTAGCTCTCGGCGTCCCAGCAATATTAGCCAATTTCTAATATTGCTACTTGGCCTGAGGAGGGGAGTGACAGCCGCCCCCATGACGGCCAATGACTGACCAGACTGGATCCACTTAGAGTAGGGTAACAGTGGTGGAGGCGGAGCCTAATGCTCTACCTACCCTCCTCTGTGCAGCATTGTCTTATCCCCAGAGCAGGGAATGTGATGTGAGGTGAGGACAGGAGAAGGGGGAACCCCCAGCAGCAGCACCAAGGAAAGCAGCCAGCCAGGTACTACTTATTGATCCTCATCATCATGTTCATGTGTGCCAACTGCCAACCAGAAGAAAGCAGCAAAATATAATGCTGCAGCACCAACCAATCAGTATCTGACAGCTGCTGATTGGTCGCCGGCACCCAACGTTCATCACCGAACCCAAGAGAGCCCTGTGTAGGTAAACGCACACAGTGCTCTTTTCTGACAGCAGCAATGTGCTTTATTTTTTTCCTTCTGCAAAGAATGAAGTAAAAAACAGCACATTGCTTAGTAAAAACAGAACACACAGTACACATGTTGTTACTGTGTACTGTGTGTGCTGTTTTTACTAACCCCTTGATCGCCCTAGATGTTATCCCCTTCACTGCCAGTGCCATTAGTACAGTGACAGTGCATATTTTTTTTAGCAATGATCACTGTAAGTGTCATTTTTTTTTGTCCGATTTTGTCTGCCTCAATATCATAGCCCCGCTATAAGTCACTGATCGCCGCCATTACAAATAAAAAATAAACCAAATTATATCCCATAGTTTGCAGAAGGCTATCATAACTTTTGCGCAAACCAATTGATATATACGCTTATTGGGATTTTTAAAAAAAAATATGTAGCAGAAAACAAATTGGCCTCAATTGAAATTTGATTTCTTTAACATTTTTAATTGGATGTATTTTATAGCAGAAAGTAAAAAAAAGGCCAACAATTTTGAAAAAAAAATTCATATATATATATATATATATTCAAAATTGTTGGCCTTTTTTAGTTTATAGCACAAAAAAATTAAAACCGTACAGGTGATCGAATACCAACAAAAGAAAGCTCTATATGTTAAAAAAAAAAAATACATACATTTTTTTTTGGGTACAGCGTCACACAAACCTGCACTTGTCAAAGTAACACAGTGCCATATCACAATATAATTATCTGGTCATGAAGGGGGGTAAACCTTCCAGAGCTGAATTGGTTAATCTTTATTTTTAGAAAGTCTCACTTGCATGGCCTGCTTCAGATCATACCACAACAAAATACCATAATAAAATCGTATGGTAACATAATAGTGACCATATAACCATAATCATTTTAAATTTATTACCAAATTATCAGCATTTTATTTCATTTATTACCATAATCTCATGATGTTCCTAAGCATAGATGTGCTTTTAATTGGTACTGTGGTGTATGGATGCAGGATTCTCAACTAGGCAAGTTGAGGGGCTCCAGTGTATGTGCTTATCTGGGAGAAAACTGGCTTTTCAGTTTCCTCATCATTTAGTAAAGTTCACTTTGGGACCTAGAGCCCAGGGATGTCTTAGAAATCCGGGTGGGATGAAATCCCCAGTCCCAGGTCTGGATTTTGAGACTCACCAGCACATTGACTGGTCAGATATGTGCTGGCCTATTTGTAGACTCCTGACCATGCTTCTGGGCTCCACCCTATCGAGGAGTCCAAGCTTACAAGGGAGAACACAGAGTGCAGGTGTGCACAGGAGTGGCCAGAGAGTGCAGGCTGCACTATGAAAGCCAGAGACTCGAGCCTGAGGTCACTGACAGGAGTCAGGAGGGCTCCACATGGGAGCCTGAGCAGTGGTGGGTTCTGCTACTGAAGAGATCCAGGCGGCTTATTTTTTGTTTGCAATGTTGCATGTTTGAGCTAGGAGGCTGAACATACTGTCATTTAATGGTGATGCCGAAAACCCACTGTAAGGAAACCCTGTTGTTTTTATGTTAGATCTTTTTTAATAAAAGTGGGCCAACAAACACTGAAAAGGAAACATTTGTGTGGGCTGTTCTCGATAGCGGGCACTACACTTTGGCTAAATAACCCACAACTTTACAGTACATCAAAATACATTTCCACATCTGATCATGCACTCCAAAATTTCTCACCATTGTATGCAGGTCATTGTTGGTTCCAGGGTGTTTTTCCAACTTTTAGCTATCATCATGAATATTACTGTGGAATATTTTACTGGTTTTATCATGCATTCTACTATAGGAGTTTTTTAAATAAAAAAAAAGTTTCTACTTAGTGTTATGACTTTTCTTAATATCAAATCACATTTAACAGAACAACTCATTCAAAAGTCCAAAACATTTTTAAGGGCTTTCAGATATTTGTAAATTGGATGGCAACGGGAGGGTGTCCCCTGCCGTTGTCTATAAAAAGGATCAATCGGCGGAACTGCCACTATGATCATTCTTATGGTGCACAGAATCGCCGCAGAAAATAATGATATCTGGATGATGACTCTAGCTGCAGTCATCATTTAGATATCCCCCCCGAAAGTCAAGGACGTCATGTGACGTACTGCAGTAGGGAAGTGGTTAAAAAAAAAATTTGATCTCTGAATCTGATAATATATACCAGATTCAACCTCTAATGGTATATACAGTATATCTCTTCTAGCTGTTATTCTCAGAATAGATTAGAAATGTTGCTCCCTAACCACATTTGGTTATTTATATTTACCACCCTATTTTTCATAGAGATAAATGTAAAAATACATTGCCTTTTATTTTTTAACTTTACATATTAACTAAATTATACACCACATTTTTTAAGGTTATTATTCGATTTATCAAAAAATTTAATAAAACTAATCAATTATGAAAATACCTTATATACTCGAGTATAAGCCGACCCGAGTATAGGCCAAGGTACCTAATATTACCCCAATATACTGGGAACAATTATTGACTCGAGTATAAGCCTGGGGGGGGATGCAGCAGCTACTGTAAGCGGAAAAGAGGGTCAACAATGCCCATTTGCACGCCTCACTGTGCCCATTGCCACCTTACTGTGCCTATTGCCACCTTACTGTGGCCTTTGCCACCTCAGTGTTCATTGCATTGTACCTGAAATTCTTCTTAGACTGCGAGTGTCCATTGTTTAAATATCGCGGCTTCCTCCTGGTCCTGTTCCGTGATAGGCATTTTCAGCAAACACGGTGTTGAGTGTTCCGCCTATCACGGAGGTCCTCTCATTTTTCGGACAAGAGAACGTCCATGATGGGCGGAACACTGAACACAGTGCCTGCTGGGAAACGGAGTCCGAGAATGAGAGGACCTCCGTGAAACCCTCACTCAGTGTTTGCTGGAAACGCCCATAACGGAAGGGGACCAGGAGGAAGCTGCGTTATTTAAACAATGGATGCCGCCCGCAGTCTAAGAAGATTTTCAGGTACACTGACTCAAGTATAAGCAGAGGGGTGTATTTTCAGTCCTAAAAAAGGTCTGAAAAACTTGGCTTATACTCGAGGATATAGGGTAATCGTTTGGTGTGGCCCTAATAACAAGCATGCTTTACTGCATACAGTATACAAACTGATTGTACTGTTGTGGGTTAAGTAACACTTTAAGTAGTTGCTCTGCAAATCATCTGAATATCTGAAGTTTGCTCAATCCCCCATCACTGCCTTCATTCTATAGGATGTGAAACACAATGCCAGGCTCTGTAACACAGTAGAGAGTAATATTGAACTGTGCAAGTTTGTAGCCTGGTTTTCACCTAACTTTAATGCGTATGTGAAACCAACAGCAAAATTGTAGTATTAGAATGGGTGACTGCATTTGATTTCTTTTTTAATTGTTCTTCATTTATTTTTAACCTGGCAATTCTGCCAGCAACACACTTCCTGTCCTAGGGTGACAATGCTTGCTCATTGTACCTATTGTGGAACAGTATTGTCACCCCAGAATAGGACTACATACCATAGCCTCTCTTCCTATCTTCATAACATGGGGGGGGGGGGGGGGCGTTTTAAAGTCCACAGAGATTGCTGGGAACAATGTAACTGATAAAAGTAAAGCAAAGGCAGAGAGCACAGGATGAACAGGCAGGATCAACATGCAATTTTTTTTGCAATTATCAAACTGATAAAGCAAAACACTTTCAATGTGAGTAAATAAGAGACATTTTCTGAGAGTTTACGTACACTTTAATGAACAAACATGTAAGGGCCCTTTCACACAGGCGGTTTGCCTGACTGGCTTTGCTTTGCTTAGCGGGGGATCGATATGCTGATCCCTGCTGAGCAGGTGGGTGACAGGTTAAAGGGTTTGTAAAGGATTTTTTTTATCTTAACCACATCCCGACCGCCCACCGTCATTTCACTGCGGGAATGTGGCACTGCTGGGCGAGAGCCCGTAGCTATACGTCCGCTCTAAGGAGGCCGCTAGGGGGTGCGTGCTCGCCGCCGGCGCGTGCGTCGCTGAGTCCCGCGCGCATGCCCGGCGGGTGCGATCGCCGCCGGGAACACGCGATCGCTCGTTACAGAGCGGGGACTGGGAGCTATGTGTGTAAACACATAGCTCCCGGTCCTGTCAGCGGGGGAAACACTGATCTTCTGTTACAGAGCGGGGACCGGGAGCTATGTGTGTAAACACATAGCTCCCGGTCCTGTCAGCGGGGGAAATGCTGATCTTCTGTTCATACAATGTATGAACAGAAGATCAGTGATTTCCCCTAGTGAGGCCATCCCCCCATACAGTTAGAACACACCCAGGAACACACTTAACCCCTTCCCTGCCCCCTAGTGTTAACCCCTTCACTGCCAATGGCATTTTTATAGTAATACAATGCAGGGTAGTTGTTTCCAGAACATTATAAAGAGTGTCGGTCTTTAGAATTCCAAGAATACACATACAACAAATACATACGTTTTAAAGAGCAAATCACACAGAACAATGTGAAGACAATGGGTAGCTTTACTGGATGTACAATCTACCCACACACAAATGATTACATGTAGGCTGATGTATGGTGCCCGCTACACAGCGTACAGTAACACAAAGGTGTATATATAGTGTCCTTGCATACACTTTTTAGTCATTCGACTGTGAACTACAGAATATAATGTCAAGAGCTGTAGGCTTTTTTGAGGGTATTTTTAGTGATGAGCGAATTCAATCCATCCACAGTCTGGCAAATCAATAGAAAATGTATCCAAGGCACTATTTAGCATGGGAAAAGAAGCACAGAGGAGCTGTTGTAGGGGGCCTTTGCAAAAAAAAACAACTAACTAAGGAAGGGCCTTTTACCTACAGCTGCAGGCGAATATAAAAATGACAGACAAAAAAAAAGACAGTCACTTCCAGCACTCAGAGGTCTTCTATGGTGAAGAGCAACAAGGGCATCAGTATTCCAAGACTAGGCAGATCACATCAAGGGTTAAAATTGACATGTTTCAGAGGGGGCGCACCCTCTTCCTCAGAGCTAAGCTACTCGAGTGGGAGGAGTGTTGTTGTTAGGGGAGTGGAGCATCCAACTCCCATCTCCTCTCTCTCTCTTGTTCCTCTCGCTCTGTCCTATTACCAGTGTTAATTTTGTCTACTAAAATGTTTCCGTCAACTAAATTTTAGTCGACTAAAATACGACACAAACTATAACAATTCAGATGACTAAAATACAACAAAAACTAAAATGGCATTTTAGTCAAAAGACTAAAATACGACTAAAACCAAAATGGCATTTTGTCTAAAACTAAACTGCAATTTGATGTCAAAATTAACACTGCACTACCACATAAGAATAAGTAGGGGGCATCTGTTAAGCTGCTGAAAGAAAAATAAAACAATATAAGAAAAAGCTTTTCTTATTTTTTTTCTTAATATTTAATGTTGGTAATACATTACAGTCAATAGAGTTTACAGTTTGTGTTTTTTTTACATTTTCAAGTTGTACTTCTGCTTGTCAATATTCTTTTTTTTTTTTTTTTTTATTATTTTTATTGAGATTTTTCAACAAGACATACAGACACAAACAAAAGAGAGTGCCATGGCACAACACCATGCCCCTCGCGACCAACATGGTCATAACATTGACCTCTTACCTAACATAGGTAACTGCCTAACAAAACATGCCCCCCCAACCTCTCCCACCCCCCCCTCCCTCCCGTAACCCCATAACTCAGTCCACCACCACATCTGGCGTTAGCACAAGCAAAAGGAGAGTCCTGTACTTGGGATCAGTACCATAGACAGTTATTAACATAAACATAGCATACAGTTCAGTAAATAGGACACACTCCCTGCCCACATCTCACCCCACCCTGTGACCGGTCTCAACAGGAGTCAGCATGGCTCCCCCTCCACCGCTGTAGCAGAGGCACACCCATCGGTGTTACGTGCAAGGTAACTATGTCAGGAACGAGACACCCTATTCAGCCTTACAATCTATCCTGCAGTGATGTCCACGTCAAACCAAGCCCGCCAGACCTTATTAAACTTTTTCTCTTACCCCCTGGATATATAAGTTGCTTTGTACAGGGGCATCATTGAGTTCACCAGGCCCTTCCAGAACGCTAGCCCCGGCGGGGCAGGGGATTTCCACTTAAGTAGGATGGCCTTCCTCCCATAAAACAATAATATGTTCAGTAGTGTTCTAAGGGCCCTGGAGGGGACCACTTCATCCACTAAGCCCAGAAGACAGACCTGCACCGATAACGGAACAGGCAAATGTAGGATATCCGTTAGGCAAGAAACCACCCCTTCCCAGAAAACTTTTATTTGCGGGCATTCCCAGAAGATATGTTTAGCATCAGCCGGTGAGAAGGAGCACCTCCAGCATTCCGAGGAGACCGAGGGGAACAAAACAGAGAGTCTCGCCGGGGTGAAATAGATTTTGTGCAGAAATTTAAAATGTATCAATCTATCTCTCGCCGACACCAAGTGCCGAAAGGGACAGTCCCACATGTCGTCCCAATCCTCACTATCTATATCAGGGACCTCTCTCTCCCACCTCTCCCTACATTTAATTTGGGCCGCCGGGCTCTTTTTAAACATCTCTTTGTATGTAACCGATAAGGTCTTAGGAAGATCTTCCTCCATGAGCATGTCCTCGAGAGACGATCTGATGGATTCAATCGCCCTCTCCCGGAACTGAGCCTGGAAGGCATGACGAAGCTGAATGTACCTGAAAAAATAGGAGTTCGGGAGATCAAATCTAGCCTTAAGCTGGTCAAAGGTGAGCAACTCCCCATAGCTAGTTATGTCCTTGAGAAGCTTTATATCCTTAATTGCCCATACCACTGGATCCGAGTAAGAATAAAAATGAGGCAGTTTGGGATTCCCCCACAGCGGAGTCTGCGGCGAGAATCCCAAATAGTTGGGGCAGGCCAGGGCCACCGCCTCGTCCCACGCTCTGACAGTCGCCCGCATGGCCGACGTCAGCGGTAGGTCAGACCCCCCACCCCTATGAATAGCCAGTCTCAGAGTCTCGTAAGACCCCATGTGAGCTGCCTCCAGCACCGTGGCAGAGTCCCCATCATCAGTGGATAGCCACCTGTGAACAAAAACCATTTGGCCCGCGAGATAGTACTTTCTCCAATCCGGCAGAGCTAACCCCCCCTGACCCCAGGGTTCCTGAAGCACCTTGAGCCCTATACGCAGCATTTTGGGGGCCCATAGAAAGGAACTAGTAATGCCGTCCAATTGTTTAAAAAAGGACTTAGGGATTCGCACTGGAGCGTGTCGTAAGAAATACAAGATTACCGGTAGAATTTTCATTTTAAGCAGGCTTATTCTTCCAATCAGTGAGAGCGGTAGTTTCTGCCACGCCTGGGCTTTTTGCCTAAAAAAGGATAATAGGGGGGTTAAATTAAGAGTCAAATAGTCTGCGCTGTTGGCCGTGATCCTAACCCCCAGGTAAGTGATGGACGAAACCCACTGCAGGGGCAAGTCTGGATCCGCTCCCCCCCTGGCCCCTTCATCCAATGGCAAAACCGAGGACTTGCTCCAGTTCACCTTCAGACCAGAAAAAATAGTGAAATCATTCAGAATCCGTAGGGCCGCCCGAAGCGAGGGACCAGGATCCTCAAGAAATAGTAACATGTCATCAGCATATAATGCCAGACATTCCCGTATGGTGCCCACTCGAATAGCCCCTACTTCGGTAGACTTCCTAAGCGCCACAGCCAGGGGCTCCATGGTGAGGGCAAAAAGAAAAGGGGACAATGGGCACCCCTGTCTAGTTCCCCGACCCACTGAGAAGAAAGGGGAGACCGAGTGGCCTAGTCTAATGGCAGCTCTGGGGGCACTGTACAATAACGTTACCCATTGCCTAAAAACCGGACCAAACCCCATCCTCTCCAGAACTTGATGCATATACCCCCAATCAATCGAATCAAATGCCTTTTCTATGTCGATTGACACAATAATCCTGGTACCCCCCTCAGGCCCGGGGAGCTGAAGATGTGTGAACAATCGCCGTAAATTCGTGTCCGTAGACTTTCCGGGCATGAACCCCGTCTGGTCAATGTCGACCAGGGAGGAGATCACCCCCTCCAGCCGTGTGGCCAGAACCTTTGTCAGAATTTTTAGATCCACGTTCAGAAGGGCAATAGGTCTGTATGCAGAGCAGTCTAGCGGGTCTTTACCGGGCTTGGGCAGTAACACCATGTAGGCGTCTAGCATGGAGGCAGGGAGCCTGTTCAACTTCAAACATTGAGCCAGGAGGGCATTTAATCTAGGGGCTATCTCCTCAGCAAAACATTTATAAAAGTCCGCCGGGAAACCATCCGGTCCAGGGGCTTTATGGGGGGGAAAGGCAAAAATGGCCGCCACTATTTCTTTGTTAGTAATGGGAGCATCCAGGGATTCTCGGTCACCGTCGGACAACACCGGGAGGGCCAGGCCCCCCAAGAGGGCATCCAACTCAGTAGTATCATAGCTCGGGATAGGCTTATAGAGATCAGAAAAGTATTCCTGGAAGACCCCCAGCACCTCAGTGGGGTCGCTAACCAGGGTCCCTTCCTTATTCTTAATTGCGGGGATATTGGTGACCTGATTGTCTATCGCTACCAATCTTGCCAGCAACTTCCCATTCTTGTCCCCCTCTGAGAAAATCGATTCGGTTCTACGTCTAACCTTAGTGAGTGCCAGATCTGAGAAGTGCAGGGACAGAGAACGCCGAGCATCCATCATGGATAAATAGGAAGCATCAGAGGGGCTGCTGGCATGTCTCTCCGTCCACTCCTGTTCCGCCTCTTGTAGTGTATGTAATTCAGCATTATGAGTCGCCCTCTCTGCCTTGATGGCGGATACACATTCTGTCAGCCCTGTCATTGATACCCACGCTAGCAGTTCCGCTGACCCCTGCCTCCCGGGATTGGACGAGTCCAACGCATCCAAAATGGCGTTGAAGTCGCCCATTACCACCATAGGAAGGTGAGCAAAGGGGGCCAGCCGAGCAAACATATCATATAACACTTGAACATTTACAGGCGGGGGCAGATAAACATTCACCAACAGCATTTTGTATTGGAATACCTCCAGGAGAACCGCCACATATCGCCCCCCCGGATCCGAAAACACCTGGTGTATGGTGCACGGCAGAGCTTTACTAATTAGGATAGTCACCCCCCTTGCAAAGTTGGAGTAGGTAGCATGAAAGGACTTCTGGACCCAGGCCCTGCGTAGAGCCAGGACCCTACTGCCATCCAGGTGCGTCTCCTGCAGAAGGGCGATATGCGGTTTACACTGTTTAAGCATTTGAAAAACTGAGGCCCTCTTAAATTTGTTATTCAGACCCCGAACATTCCATGACACTAGATTAAACCTATCCGCCATCTATCCACTGGAAAATGATAATATACAAATACAGTAGAGAACAAGCCATGTAAAATACTGACTGTAACCGACCAGGGTGTAACACTTGAAATATACCACCTGAGCTGGCAGATACCTCATACCCACGCCATAGATGTGCAGCACAGATTTTCAACGGTAGGTGGTGTACTGAGTTATAACTTCCCCCCCCTGCCATCATACCAAAACCAAACAGGTTAAACAAAAACAAACGACTTGGTACGCAGCTTAGTCCCAAACTCCCAATAAAAAATGGGAGAAAACAAAAATCTAAATGGAGAATCCTTGACCTCTTAACGAATTGTTCAGCAAAAAGATCTTGAGAAAAAGAAAAAAAAAAAAAAGTAGAAGTAGAATAAATCCTGTGTCTCTCCAGGGAGCTCCATGCACTGAGACAGGGACAGATGAAAAGCTTGGATAAGTACTGTGCACTGGTCGAGCTGCATATAACAGTCCTGCAGTCCAAGAACGCCACCTAGTGGCCACTCAGATGCCACTATCAGGGGAATTGGGGCACAAAAAAAAGAGGACAGTTGGCTCAGGAAAGGACTTAGAAGATGAAAAAACAAAAAATGGGGGAAACACGAGACGTACCTGAGCCATGAAGAAAGTGTAGCACCGAGGTCCAGGGAAATCAGGTCTCTTGCAGCCGCTCCAGGAGAAGGTAAGATACGCCAGCCCCCTAAGTAAAAAAAATAAAAAAAAATAAATAAAAAAAAATGCACATAGAGAGAAGGGAAAATGGAGATGGTAGGTGAGGACACCCCCAAACACAATGGGAAGAAGGCAGTGTGTTCAGCTGCTGCTCCTATCACGGATTGCGGTCCAGCCACTCACATGCCTCCCCTGGGGATTCAAAGAACTTGACCGATCCATTATGTTGAACCCGGAGCCTGTTGGGGTACAGCATACTGTATTGGATCCCTTTCTCCCTCAGCCTCTTGCGGATGTCGTTAAAGGATCGCCGTTTGCGCTGGGTTTCTGCTGAAAAGTCAGGGAAGAGCATCACCTTGGTGTTTTCGAAACGCAGCTCCTGATGCTTCCTGGACTCCCGCAGAATCATGTCCCGATCTCGGTAGTTGAGAAACCGCACGAGGAAGGGGCGCGGGAACGCATCTGGGGGGCGCACTCCTGTAGGGACTCTATGCGCCCGTTCGGCCACATAAGTAGGGGGGAGATCCCCCAATTGCAGGATTTGTTTAAAGAAGCGTTCTGAAAAGGTGACAGCCGCGGTCCCCTCAGCCCCCTCAGGCAGCCCCACCACCCGGACATTGTTCCTCCTTTGGCGGTCTTCTGCGTCGTCAGCTCTGCGTTGGAGGGAATTCACCTGGTCCCTCAGCTCCATCAGCTGTGCTCCATGAGAGTGAGCTACATCCTCTACCTCAGAAATCCGCCCTTCAGCCTCAGTGAGCCGGCCCCGGAACTTGTCTAGTTCATGCCGAATAAGCGTGCACTCCGTGGCAACATGGTCAATTCTCACCATCACTGCCGCCTTGCTAGCATCAATGGCCTCCAGGATGGGTCAGGTGATAGCATCCGACTGCGCTCCATGGCCCTGGGGATCAGGCAGGGGTCCCTCCGAGCCGCCACCGCCACTCACTGCAGGCCCCGCCATATCCCTGTTCTTCTTCCCCATGTTTCTGGTAGTTACACTGGGAGGCAAGATGGCCGCGGCTGCTCCCGGATCAATGCCACGTGCAGAGCGGGTCTGGCGCTGCGAGTTCTGCCGTGTCCTCCCCTGCTTGTGCCCACTCCTTCTCATAACCAGGATGTCACCAACACTGCCCGGCTGTGCAAAGCTCCGAAAAGTGCAGTATATCGCCCGAAAAACGGATTGAAAGTCAGGATCAGCACGGAGCTCCAGAGAAACACTTGCTGCCTCGTTCACATCCGGCCACGCCCCCGTGCTTGTCAATATTCTATGAAACTTGGTTTTATTTATTTAGCAATGGCTAAATGTGTGTGTGCAGTGCATGTTCAAACCTTAATACCATAAATAAAAACATGTTATTAGATTTCTAATACCCTTTACCCCATCCCCCTTCTCTCCCCCTTTTTTTTTTTGTTGCTTACCATTGCCCCACTGACCCTGAGCAGTTCTGGTGTCTTTCTTCTCCCTTTCCCTCTGCTTTGCTCCTCTTTCTTTCTTCTGTTAACAAACCTTTTGCAGTCCCAGTATGCTCATCACCCTCAGGAGGCAGCGCCTTTCTAGTAGTGAGGCATCACCCAAAACTCTGTGGTTGTCTGGAGTTCAGCTCATTGTATGCAGCCTTTCTATGCATATGATATAGTCCCATTCTGACATATTTTTTCCTCTCCAGTCTTATGATGACCTTTTTTCACTGCTCCCAACGGACTGATATATGTATTTTCGTGTAATGATATGTTTATCCCTTGATGATTGCAGTAGCTTTATATTCAATAAAATTCTTATGGATATGCATATATTTATTTATAGAAAAAAAAAACCTCCCCAGATAAATTCCCAGGTCCCAACAAAATGATCTGAAATTGCTTCAAATACAAGCATAAAATGTTCACAGAAACAAACCTAATGAATGTCATTTGGATCTTTGAAGATCGCCAACCTGTTAAAAAAGTGCTGCCGTGCTTATTTTGTGTCCTTGCCAAATAGACCTGATTTTATCTTAATGTTAAGCTAACATTTTATTATCTGTGTGCATCAAAATGTAGCACAAAAGGGGAATGTATCTCTGCTAAAGTAAAATGCAAATATTTACTTTGAACTTTGCTATTCCACTCTGTTAAATAGGCATAACACATACGTGAGATCATTTTAATTAGCAGCCTTTGATGGTTATTTTTAGAGGGATAAATATTTGGGAGGGGGGGTGGTTTGGGATGCAAATTACACAAATGTTACGTTTGCAAAAATTACAGTTTGAATGCCCCTCGTCAGTGTCTTGCCCGGCGTCCATCGGCGGCCTTGTCCGGTCGGGCGTCCATCTATGGCCTTGGTGGTGTCCTCCCTGCTTCTCCCGCGCTGTCTCTAAGCCGACCCCCACTACCCACGCTCTGTTTGAACGCTGCTGCCGACATATATCGAGCGCAGTACACTCGGCTCCTCTCGCATAAAGGCTAGGAGGCGGCAGAGGGCGTGACCGCGAGGGGAGCAGAGCCTTGCCGAGTGTACCACACTCAGTATATGTCGGCGGTGGCGTTCAAACACAGCACGGGGATCGGCGTATATCGCCCACCCACGATTTCCCCCTGATTTTAAGGGAAAAAAAAGTGCGCGGTATACGCCGATAAATACGGTACATTAAGGGACATTGAAGTATTCAGAAACATTGGGTTATGTTGTTGTCTTTTGGAGATTTGACACTGGCAAACAGAGTGGTAAGACCCAGTATAATTAAAGGATCACGATGGCACATGGAAGGCAGGAAGTATCACTATGGCACATGGAAGGTAAGAAAAAAAGATCACTATGGCACATGGAAGGCAGGATCACTATGGCACATGGAAAGCAGGAAGGATCACTATGTTATTTAAAAGGCAGGAAGGAAGGATCACTATGGCCCACGGTAGGCAGGAAGGCTCACTATAGAAAGATCACTATAATATGTGGAATAAAAGGAGAGAGAGGTAAGAAATCAGTCACAGGCTGTCCCCACTTACCCAAGGCTGGCTGGTCTCCAGAGCACTGTATTGGCTGCATGGCGGGGGTTGCAGTCTGTAGAGCGGGCAGGCGAGCTGGCGGGAAAGTGGGCAGGGAGGTGGTGGACTGTGCTGGTTGGGCACTGAGTGTGTCAGTCTCAGCCTCGCTAGCTGTAGCACGACGTGGCATGCACCTATCAGCTGGATTAGTGAAGTCAAGTGCCGGAACTTGCTCCAGCTCTGGGCTCCGCTGCAGGATTCAGCCCAGATTTGTGAGACACCAGGATTTACTTAAAGTTCTGGGATGGTCTCCGCAAATCTGGGAAGGTTAAGAGGTATGCCTACAACCAAAGTTGTGATCAGAAGAGGCCTGAACATCCACCAGGTTAAATTGAACAACTGTGTGAACAGAAGATAGGTAGCAGTCTCACAAATCTCAGAAACCGATGCATAATGCTGAAAAGCCTATGATGCAGTAACTGGTCTAGTGGAGTGTGCTTTGACGGGGAAAGGTGTAAACTTGACCTTAATTCCCTGCAGAGACCCTGAGTAATGACAAAGACCGAATCAGTTTAAAAAAAAAAAAAAAAGGCCATAGCAGGGATGGAGACTCAAACAGCACATACCACATCCAAACAGTGCAGTTAGATCTCCTGGAGGTGACGTTGAGCAGGTCATGGAGATGGGAGAACTATGTACTGGTTAAGGTGAAAGAATAAACCTTCATTGAAACAAAGGAGCCTTTAGGCCTCAAGACAATCTTGTCTCTATGCAGCATAAGAAATTGTTAATTACAGGATAAGGCTGCCAACTCAAACTCATATTACAGAGTTGATGCTGGCCATGAGGAAGGCAATCCTATGACTGAGTAGGCAGGGGAGTATTCCAGTTGGGTCCAAATGGCAATTTTCTGAAGAACCAATAGAACCCTGTTGCGATGCCACAGAGTTACTGGGGAGCAGTAATGAGAGACAATGCAATTGACACCCTGTACAAAAGGCATTCGCTAAAGAGTGAGAGGAAAGCTGTCTTTGAAAAGGAAGCGCTTGGGCCAGATTTGAACTTGCTGGTACTCAATTTCAAGTGTTGATCAAGGCCAGACTAGCATATAGATGGGATTCATCCCATAGAGTATTTCCTGGGATAGGAATGTTTTACCTTTCACCATATTATTATGATAGTATTTGTAAAAGGGGTACATTTCTGAGCGTTCAAGAAAATGTGGATACCTGAAAAAGGTAGGTCTGTGTCCTTTAGTGTCTGAGCTTCAACAGTTAGGCCATTAAAGTCAGCGACCCAGTAGCAGGATGGTAAAATTGGTCCCTGGGACAGAAGATCGGGGTGATCTGGAAGTGCCACGGAGTGTCTGCCCATAGTCTGGTGAGGTTTGGGTACCTCGATCCTTTGCTGCAGCTTCAGAGGAGGGAAGGCATAGATCCAGTCAAACTGATTCCACAAAGTAATTTGTTCAGTTTTTTGTTGAACCTGGAACTCAGAAAGTCCACATATGGTGTTTCTCACCTTTGACTGATGTATGGAAATACCTTAGAGGAGTGTGTTTCCACACCAGTCAAACTGTTCCCTGAACTAGAGACACTGACGATTTTGGAAGTCCACCTGCATATTTTCCACGCTAGTAATGTTCACGGTAGACAGGACTGGAACATGATATTTTGCCCAAGGGAGACTTCTGATTTCCCTAATGGTTGTATAAAATCCATTGCAATTACATTGTTTGACTGAATCCTTGTCAGATGATCTTGCAGTCCCTACCAACTGTGAGGGGAGAGCTAAAACACTCTGGCGTTCAAAATATTGGTTGGGAGAGCAACCTTGTCTGGCAACCAATTTCTCTATACTGAGAGTCAATGACTCCTCTTCAGATTTACAAGCTGGCATCCATTGTGAGGGCATTCCAGACAAGTGGGAGGAAGGATTTTTCTGACTCCAGGACTTGATTCATTATTCACCAGGCCCAGGGCAAGCTGGATTTTATTGGTCAGGCAAATGCAGTGATCCAGAAACTAAGCCTGCCTGTCCCATGCAGCCAGACTTTTGAGGTGCATTGGTATGGAATGAAATTGAACATATGGGATTGCCTCAAAGGAGACCATCAGATCCAGAACCCCTACACAAAAGTGGAGGGTTTAATGGCTCCTGGACTATAGAGTCCATTCATAGGAGCAGAAAGTCCAGAGTTTGTCCTATGGGTGGAAAATCTTGGATAAGGCTGTATCCAGGACTAGGCCTAGAGTCTCTAAGCAATACAATTATTCCAGTGCTTAGATCTAAAGGTTTCAGATACGTGTGAACTTCTAAAGGACTGAACAGTCTGAAGGACATTGGTTGATAGAGCTTACTCTGCCTGTTCTCTCAGACAAAGGTTGTCTAGATATTCCACAATTGGAATGCCTTTAATGTGAAGCAAAACCAAGTGCAGCCCACATACTAAATGAAAAGGAAACAAAACGGTACTGTAGAGAGCCCTCTGCAAAACGTAAGAAGCATTGATGTGCAATGAAGATGAGGCAAATGTTCCTTTTTCCTTTCAGAATAGTGAACCATGTCTGAGTAAAAAACAACTAAAATGAATGGATATAAATTAAGGTAAACTGAACTGGCCTAAACTGAAGGAGGTGCAAAGTGATGTAAACCTATTTTAAACAAATCAGTATTTATCAGTTCTTTTTAGCAGAAAACCTGACTAAACTGATGACGCCAATGTGACAGGGCCCAAACTTAGGCACAGTCCACCAAAAAACATCCCTGGGATAAAAATGAGGCAACCACCCTGAATGCATTAAAGGGGGTCTCCAATTTGCTTTTGCAGTCACGGCATCCTGAGCTGCGTCCTGAGGAAGCCCAATGGCGAAATGCGTTTACGCATGCGGGCTCTCATCATATAATATGTAGTCATATGTATGATTTTTAACAACTGTACTGTCCTTATATTTTATGTATGTGTCTTTTTCTATTAAAAATTATTTTTATGTATCTGTATTGTTTACTGTGCCGTTAAAGTCCGAAGAGGAGTCACTTTTGGTTCCCCCCCCTTTTTTTCCAACGGACTCCAAATAGTGTTGAAAATAAGGCAAGGAACTGTGGTCTGGCATATTGGTCTCTGTTTCTTTAGACAATACACTAAAAGCCCACTTGGAACGGTTAGTAGACTGTAAGCTGGCCCACAGGACCACTACAAAAACAAAGATTTAGAGCTGCGCCTTGTCACCCGGACTCGATACAATCAAAAAAAGAGTCCATATATCAGTCATGTGGAGATAAACAATCCTTCAGACATGAGAGAAGTAGTAGGTTGGCTCCAAGACAAATCTCCGCTGGTCTTTAATCAGGATGGACATATAATAAACACCACTGTGCTCGAACTTGGCTTTTCAATGTGGCCCACCACCAGAAGTATAAGCAGCTTACCAGAGGAATGGCTGTAATCAACAGTCGGCTGTGACCCAGCCGCGGCCTTTAGAGAACCAGGACGAATCCCAAATCCTAGGGCAGTGTTTACACCGGGGCTCCACTCAGCAACTCCACCAATTAGATCATATGTAAATGATAAATAGAGGCAGACATAGCGTAATCCCGCTGGGACATTTATTTAAAAAAGTAAAAACCAGAATACTCACATGGGAGATGAGTTAGACAGGCATATAAAATACAAAGTTGCCGGCCGGCAAACAGATCAGCAAGGACCCTCCTCCAGAGCGTAATGACGTCACCGCACGTCTACCCAGACGCGTTTCGTCGTAGGACTTTGTCAATGGGATAGGGCGTTGCGGTGAGTCAACACTTAAATAGGCCTGGACCTCGCCGTGAGGTGTAGATCCAGAGCTGCAGACGCCATCTTGGAAAGGGGCAAGATGCCAGTTCTTAACCCAATCCAAAACTGTTGCTAATATAAAAAACTTAAAAGACATTTCCTAAGAGATACAGCAGGCAAAGTCCTTATCTTGTAATCCCACAGGAGAAAAGAAAAAAAGAAGAAGCAGAAAAAACTTTACTTTGATGTCATAGATACAGGAAATAGATAGCGAGTGCCTACCACATCATTCACATTGTCTATACCTATTCCTCGTTGCGGCGACATCTAGTGGATCTTTTAATGAAATACAGCGATGTCAACGCATTGGAAAAGGAAGGGGACAACGGAAGGAAACCAGCCAAGACAGATAATTATGACTTGGCCTGACCTAAACCATATGATACTGATAATGATCGATAGCTGCCGATCAAGCGTATTTGATGGAATATAAGGGAAAAAAACTATAAAAGTGAAAATACAAAATAAAAGGGGATATGAGCCCAAGAGTCCCCCAACTTGGGTGAACATTATACCTACAGTGAGCAGGAGTGCAAAAAAAACTAGACATTAATATTAATGTGATTGTAAACCCTCAGGGTTTTGATTGAAAGTCTATATATAGTCACATTTAAGTGACCATGCATCGTAGTTTCGATTAGACACTACTGTGCAAGTGTGAACACCAAATAATATATACTAGTGAAGTGTTGGTGATTAGAAAAAAATATATTTATTAAGAGGACTCGTTGTTAATGAGCCTCTAGTGAAATTAAAAGACATGATCCTCGAAAAAAATAAGAATTTAATATTAATTTTTAATTTTAATTACTAACATTTTCTCGGACAAGTGTGGGAAATGTTAAAAATAAGGTGTGGAAAATGTTTAAAAAATATATAAGAAAAATATACAGTGATTACCTAAGTGCAAACAATTTATTATGCCTAGTGTTCATTATACCGGGCTCACCATTAAAAGGGCCCGGTATAGGGAAAAAATGGGAGAAGGGGGGGGGGGGGAAATTATGTAATCAAATACAATGATTCTGAACATGTGTGGAAACTGTTAAACTGGTGAAATGATTTTGTATAAATGGCCCAGAAGAGACAATCTCCTGGCCCAGAGACTATTCAAACAGGCTCTCATTCCCTTGGCGTCAGCAGTACATACGACCACACCCCACGCTAAGTTCCAGTACAATATTAAGCATTATTAATAAACGCGTTAACGTCAGTTTCGATGTTTAACCCATATGGTGTATAGCATTTTAAACGGTATATCCAACTCATTTCCATTCTTGAAATGGTCCTTACTAGATGACTCCCCCTCCAATTGGGTTTGAATTTATCTATCCCCACAAACAAAGTTTTTGATGGATCTTTATTGTGTTTGAGGAGGTAGTGTTTCGAAACCGAATGGTTTCTGAATCCACTTATGATGTTGGTTATGTGTTCATTAATGCGGACCTGTAAGGCCCGTTTGGTCCGTCCCACATATTGCAGGCCACAAGGGCACTGCAACATATAGACAACCCCTGTGGACGTACACGTAATGCATGGTTTTATGGTATGTTCCTGACCTGTCACCGTAGAGACGAAATTAGTAATCCGCCTATCTTGACAGGAATTCAAGGCACATACCCTGCATTTCCTACATCTATAATACCCTGTTAGTTGGTCAAAGAAACCCCTACTCCCTGTGGGGGGATTTAGGGTATTGATCACTACCTGGGTCCTAAGGGGTTGAGCTCCCCTAAAGATAACTCTTGGGTTATCTGGGAGAACATCTTTCAAGACATTGTCATTCAATGCTAGATGCCAATGCTTTTTGATGAGTTGCTTAATGCTTTTATGTTGTACCGAGTATGTGGTAACAAAAGGCACCCCCAATGGGAATTGGTCGCCCTGTACCAGGGCCTTGTCTGCCAGAAGGCTTTCTCTGTCAGTATTAAGCACTTCTTCCATAGTTACTTTCAGAGTTTCTGCAAGATAGCCCTTTTCTAGAAATCTCCCTGTCAGGATCTGGGCTTGATTTCTGAAGTCTGTAGTGTCACTACAGTTCCTCCTAAGCCTTAGGTACTGGCTCTTGGGAACCCCAGTGATCCACGGTCTATAATGGCAGCTGTCGGTGGGTATAAAGGAGTTTCTATCTGTCTCCTTAAAAAAGGTTGAGGTAGTAAACCTATCCCCTACTATTTTGATGTTCAGATCTAGATAATGAACCTCGGTCTGGCTAGCCTCAAACTTAAGGGCTATACCTCTATCATTCCTGTTTAGAGAGGCCATGAAAGATGTTAACTCCTGGTAATCACCAGCCCATAGGAGGAGGATGTCATCAATATACCTAGCCCACAAGGTAATGTAGGGCATATGGTTAGACAGGATGACATCCTCCTCCCACTTAGCCATAAATAGGTTGGCCAGACTTGGGGCATACTTAGCCCCCATGGCCACTCCCGTATCTTGACGATAGAAACTTCCTTCAAACCAAAAATAGTTCGAGGCGGCAGCAAATCTAAGTAAGGACATGATGAACTCTATTTGTTTAACTTGCAGCCCCGACTGTAGTTGGAGGTAATATAACACGGCCTCAAACCCAAGGTGGTGGGGAATGATAGTATATAGAGAATTTACATCAATGGTGACCAACCACATGTCCCTTGTGGGGGAATAGTTAGACAATAAATTAATAATGTGTTTGGAATCCCTTATATAGGAGGGGATCTGTTTCACAAGTGGCTGTAAATAAAAATCGATATACCTACCCACCCGGGACGTGATAGAATCAATCCCACTGACTATGGGACGTCCCGGGGGGTGTGTGGGATTTTTGTGCAACTTAGGTAAATAATAAATTGTGGGAGTACGTGACGCTTTAGGTATCAGGTGTACTCTTTCTTTGGGTGATAGAATCCCCTCATGGAGGCCTCTATCCACCAGTAATTTCAGGGTTTTCGTGTATTGAGCACGAGGATCCCCTGGTAGCATAGTATATGTGTTGGTATCATCAACAATATGATGTAATTCCCGTAGGTAATCTGCTTTATCTAAAACAACTATCCCCCCACCCTTATCAGCTGGCCTTATTACCAGTTCTTTGTTTTTACACAGAGAATCAAGACCCTCATGCAGGGTCTTGCTGAGCCTCGCCTTTTTGACCTCTAACGTTTCAAGATCTCTAATAAGTACATCTCTAAACACTTTCAATGAGGGGGCAAGGGATCCTGGGGGATTGAAGAGGGATGCATTGGATAACCCAGAATGGAGATACTGGTTAGTAGTAACAGCCCTGTTCTGCGAAATTCCCATCATGTATCGTTTTATATGCAGTTTTCTAACGAATTTGTGTATGTCCATAAATGTGTGGAACTTATCAAGGTTAGTAGGGGGAACAAATTTAAGGCCTTTGTCGAGAATCAATTTCTCCGCTTCGGTCAAGATTTGGGCACTTAAATTGAAAATTCCCTTTCCTGCTACAGCCTTGCTCTCTTTAATTGCTCTGCTCCGCCTCCCCCCTCTGGTCCCTCGTCTCTTTCTCCTTGCCTTTTTTGCCCTTGGGTGGGTTTGTGAAAACCCCAGCTATTTGACCCATTGGGTATTGGGGGGCCTAAGGGATTGGGACCTCGGGCATTGTTAATGTACGTTGGGGGAGGGGGAATCCGTTGCGAAGCTTCTGGAAATGGGAAATATTCCGGTCCTTCCTTGTATAATGGGAGAAAGGAGTTGGACACTGGAATGTTATAATCCCAACCAGAGTTTGCTTCCGTTCTATATGGCGAGGGGGGGTGAGTATCAAAATCATACCCTTGTCCCTGACCCCAACCATTTGAATAGTCAACGTAGGTTCCCTTCCCTCTCAATGTCCCCTGCGCCCATCCCCTCCCTCTTACTGGGTAACCCCTAGTTTTGGGTGGTGGACCGTGGTACACATTGGGGACGTGATCCGTTCGGGATCCCCCGAACGGGCGGGTCTGGCCCCTTGGAGGATACCCTCCCCTAGGAGGTCCATGACCCCTTCTGGGAGATTGGGACGATTGAGGTCCTATTTTTTTGAAAACATCTGTGACGGGTTTTTGGGGAACACAGAGGATGTTGGTTGAGACCCCTGTGGTAAGGATCTCACCTCCATGTGGGCTAAGGTGTCCATATCGTTAGAGTTGGTTTTATTTTGTTCTTCTGCAAGTTTCTTTTGCCAACTGAACACATTGCCCTCATGGTAGTCAGTAAGGTCCCTATTGTACTTCTTCTTTTTTTTGGTACGTTGTTCCTTATCCTCTTTTTCCATAATTTTTTGGAGACCCGATGACCTCTCGCGATATTCATCACAATCTTTATTAGGACTGAGTTTGTCTTTGATGAGTTTGATCTCATCATCCAGTCTGGAAAGTTTGGAGGCTTTCCTTTCTAATAGGAAACGCAACAGGGCGACCCCAGCTAAATTAAAGTAGGAGTACCAGCCCTCGAGGTCGGTGTCCCCTTTCTGTGGTGCTAATTCCCACCTCAGACTGCGGGGGACCATAAGGTGTTTGACATATGTTTCTAAATACACTATGTCCCACTTAGTGTGGTTTTCAGAAATCATAAGATTCTTGAGGCGGGCAAAAGTCCCTCCCAGATCATTATCATCTTCTTTAAAGGATTCAAAAACCCCTTCTATATTTACCATCTTACTAGCCCTAAAATCAAAAATATCCATATTTAAACCGATATTACGGGGGATGGTAAGCGGAGAAGACAGCAGCAATAATAAAAAACAGAATATAATACAGAGAAAAATTGCGCTTGTCACAGTTAAATAATCAATTAGTGCCGGTGTGGTCAGTTACTAACATTAGAACATAAAATTAAAAAATACAGGGGGGAGGCGGCAGCTCTTGTGCCGAAACACAAGGGGAAATACAACAAAAACAAAGATTTAGAGCTGCGCCTTGTCACCCGGACTCGATACAATCAAAAAAAGAGTCCATATATCAGTCATGTGGAGATAAACAATCCTTCAGACATGAGAGAAGTAGTAGGTTGGCTCCAAGACAAATCTCCGCTGGTCTTTAATCAGGATGGACATATAATAAACACCACTGTGCTCGAACTTGGCTTTTCAATGTGGCCCACCACCAGAAGTATAAGCAGCTTACCAGAGGAATGGCTGTAATCAACAGTCGGCTGTGACCCAGCCGCGGCCTTTAGAGAACCAGGACGAATCCCAAATCCTAGGGCAGTGTTTACACCGGGGCTCCACCCAGCAACTCCACCAATTAGATCATATGTAAATGATAAATAGAGGCAGACATAGCGTAATCCCGCTGGGACATTTATTTAAAAAAGTAAAAACCAGAATACTCACATGGGAGATGAGTTAGACAGGCATATAAAATACAAAGTTGCCGGCCGGCAAACAGATCAGCAAGGACCCTCCTCCAGAGCGTAATGACGTCACCGCACGTCTACCCAGACGCGTTTCGTCGTAGGACTTTGTCAATGGGATAGGGCGTTGCGGTGAGTCAACACTTAAATAGGCCTGGACCTCGCCGTGAGGTGTAGATCCAGAGCTGCAGACGCCATCTTGGAAAGGGGCAAGATGCCAGTTCTTAACCCAATCCAAAACTGTTGCTAATATAAAAAACTTAAAAGACATTTCCTAAGAGATACAGCAGGCAAAGTCCTTATCTTGTAATCCCACAGGAGAAAAGAAAAAAAGAAGAAGCAGAAAAAACTTTACTTTGATGTCATAGATACAGGAAATAGATAGCGAGTGCCTACCACATCATTCACATTGTCTATACCTATTCCTCGTTGCGGCGACATCTAGTGGATCTTTTAAAGAAATACAGCGATGTCAACGCATTGGAAAAGGAAGGGGACAACGGAAGGAAACCAGCCAAGACAGATAATTATGACTTGGCCTGACCTAAACCATATGATACTGATAATGATCGATAGCTGCCGATCAAGCGTATTTGATGGAATATAAGGGAAAAAAACTATAAAAGTGAAAATACAAAATAAAAGGGGATATGAGCCCAAGAGTCCCCCAACTTGGGTGAACATTATACCTACAGTGAGCAGGAGTGCAAAAAAAACTAGACATTAATATTAATGTGATTGTAAACCCTCAGGGTTTTGATTGAAAGTCTATATATAGTCACATTTAAGTGACCATGCATCGTAGTTTCGATTAGACACTACTGTGCAAGTGTGAACACCAAATAATATATACTAGTGAAGTGTTGGTGATTAGAAAAAATATATTTATTAAGAGGACTCGTTGTTAATGAGCCTCTAGTGAAATTAAAAGACATGATCCTCGAAAAAAAGAAGAATTTAATATTAATTTTTAATTTTAATTACTAACATTTTCTCGGACAAGTGTGGGAAATGTTAAAAATAAGGTGTGGAAAATGTTTAAAAAATATATAAGAAAATATACAGTGATTACCTAAGTGCAAACAATTTATTATGCCTAGTGTTCATTATACCGGGCTCACCATTAAAAGGGCCCGGTATAGGGAAAAAATGGGAGAAGGGGGGGGGGGGGGGGAATTATGTAATCAAATACAATGATTCTGAACATGTGTGGAAACTGTTAAACTGGTGAAATGATTTTGTATAAATGGCCCAGAAGAGACAATCTCCTGGCCCAGAGACTATTCAAACAGGCTCTCATTCCCTTGGCGTCAGCAGTACATACGACCACACCCCACGCTAAGTTCCAGTACAATATTAAGCATTATTAATAAACGCGTTAACGTCAGTTTCGATGTTTAACCCATATGGTGTATAGCATTTTAAACGGTATATCCAACTCATTTCCATTCTTGAAATGGTCCTTACTAGATGACTCCCCCTCCAATTGGGTTTGAATTTATCTATCCCCACAAACAAAGTTTTTGATGGATCTTTATTGTGTTTGAGGAGGTAGTGTTTCGAAACCGAATGGTTTCTGAATCCACTTATGATGTTGGTTATGTGTTCATTAATGCGGACCTGTAAGGCCCGTTTGGTCCGTCCCACATATTGCAGGCCACAAGGGCACTGCAACATATAGACAACCCCTGTGGACGTACACGTAATGCATGGTTTTATGGTATGTTCCTGACCTGTCACCGTAGAGACCTATCTGCCCTTGTGCTTATGATTTGTTATACTGTAATGCTGGAATTAAAGTGCCTTTTTGAGGACTTCCATTTTATATGATAAGATTTTAGACCTGTTGATGTTTTTTAACTTTGTAATGAAATAAACTCATGTAAAAAAAATGTTTTATTGTTTAAATTGTTCTCTGTGGTTTCTTAAAAATATGTTTTACTATTGGTAACGCCCATTTTATTTCTAGTCATTTTCAGATGTGACACCTCTCACCACCTTAGGTAAGGCTTGAGTTCACACCATTTACGAATTGGATGGGGGTTTTTCCCCCATCCAATTCGCAAGTCAGGAGATTGTGACCAACTCTCTATTTGGACTGAAATTGAACCTAAAGCGGTGAACAGAGATGCACCAGACCCCTGCTGTGGGCCGCTCCGTACTGCAGTGTGAACTCAGCCTCAATCTTTATTGATTTTTTGATAAATAAATATCAGGAGAGAATGCATTAACATTTAACACTGAATAGCCATGTTGAGCACATTTATTGAAACAATTTCTTCTTTCTAAATAATGAAGATATAAAAACTAGTGTATACATCTAGTTCGAGATGCTGTATATGGTTCCAGAAATCTGACTAAACATTTAGACCAGTGTGTATGCAGTTCGTTAAAGACACAACACAGAAATATTATCCTAAGCAATTAATGTTTTTCTTTTATGAATGTCTCAAATTATTACTTTAACATCTAGATAAACCTATATATATATTGTAGCATATATGGCCCAGGCCTAATAAACAGCCAGTTCACTAATGAGTCAGCTGTGTTCTGGGCTTTAAGTAATCACCAGACCAAGGATCTAGGCTCCCAGTTGGAGACGACTCCACCCTGCAGACAGGAGGTCTGGGCATGGGAGTCAGTAGGGCTTCACCTAGGAGAGAGAGAGGTGAGAGCACGGAGGTACTGCGCATCCGTTCTGTGGAAGACAGACCAAGGCCCTAAAGCATAAGGCCTGAGCTGGAGAGCTGCGTTTACAAGCCAGGTGGGCTGAAAAATCATTTACTTTGGTAGCAGGACTGAAATACTGAATACCCCGTGAGGGGATCTTCTGTTTGTTTTAAACTTTCTTTTAAATAAAAATGGGCAAAACCAACCCTGAAACGGAGAAAAGCGAGTGGTGGTGTCATTAAAGCGCTACACTTGGAGTGAACCCCTGACAGTTGGTGGAGAATGCGGGCACAGATGGCCCTGGTCCAGATCCTCGCATGCCGCAAACCGTGAGTGTTGAGAGACTGTATGCATTGCTGTTGCTGTGTGTCTTAAGGAGGCGGTACGCCAGATTTTTTTCTAAAGGAATTGTGCATTTGATTTGTACAGATATATGTAAATGTTCTTAATCTCCTCATCTATACTTATCGATAATTGTGGATAAATATGGGGCTTGCTGTACATTAGGTAACACAAGCATCTTCCAAGCTCACCAGGGTGTACACACACTATGATATGAATACTTATCTATGATGTGAATACTGATCCTGCTTTTCTGGGAAGTGGGGGTACTGTGGTTTTGAAGATTAATCCTATATGTAGTCCATGTGAACTATCTTACCCTATATATCCCCACACAACATTGGTGAAGCCTGTTCTGCTTTCAGTTCAGGTACAACATGTTTACTTGTTGCCTAATATACTGTATCTATTCTACTTTCAGATACCATGGTAACAAGATAATTAATGTGGTAAACTCAACTTGTAAGTGGTCATAAAGTTATGACTGATCGGGGTATATGTTTGCATATATATTTTGCTCTACTAAGCACTGTTTTTTGTTTTGTTTTTATTAGATAAATGTATTTTTTTTAAACTTTGTGATATTAACACAGCTTCTGGTGATTCAAGTATTTGATTCTATTGTGACCTTTTAACCACTTAAGGACCGCCTCCTGCACATATAGGTCGGCAGAATGGCACGGCTGGGCACTTGCACGTACAGGTACGTCCTGTGCTGGTGCCCAGCCATGGGTCGTGGGCGTGGGCCTGTGGCGTGCTCTCGTGACCTGGTCCGAAGCTCCATGACCGGGATCGCTGCTGGAGTCCGGCGATTGGTTCCCGGAGCTGAAGAACGGGGAGAGGCGTGTGTAAACATGGCTTCCCAGTTCTTCACTGTGGCGGCGTCATCGATCGTGTGATCCTTTTTATAGGGATACACAATCGATGAGGTCACACCTACAGCCACACCCCCCTACAGTTGTAAACACACATTAGGTCACACATAACCCCTCCAGCGCCCCCTTGTGGTTAACTCCCAAACTGCAAATGTTATTTTCACAAAAAAAAAATGCATTTTAAATGCATTTTTTGCTGTGAAAATGACAATTGTCCCCAAAATGTTTCAAAATTGTCCGAAGTGTGCACCATAATGTCGCAGTCACGAAAAAAATCGCTGATCGCCGCTATTAGTAGTAAAAAAAAAATAAAGTTATAAAAATGCAATAAAACTATCCCCTATTTTGTAAACATTATAAATTTTGCGCAAACCAACCAATTAACGCTTATTGCGGTTTTTTTTTATACCAAAAATAGGTAGAAGAATACGTATCTGCCTAAACTGAGGAAAACTATTTTTTTTATATATTTTTGGGGGATATTTATTATAGCAAAAAGTAAAAAAAAAAAAATTCAAAATTGTCGCTCTATTTTTGTTTATAGCGCAAAAAAAAACAAAAAACGCAGAGGTGATCAAATACCACCAATAGAAAGCTCTATTTGTGGGGAAAAAAAAAGGACGCCAATTTTTTTGGGGAGCCACGCTACACAACTGCGCAATTGTCTGTTAAGGCGACGCAATGCCGAATCGCAAAACCTGGCCGGGTCCTTTAGCTGCCTAAAGGTCCGGGTCTTAAGTGGTTAAATTTACATATTTTATTGCTTCATTATTGAAATTTGATACTAGAACAGATAATAATATAGATGTAATTTTTCCTTGTTAAAATATTTTATTTTGTAATTCAGAAAAATTATACAAGTTACATAAAACAAGTACCGTATTTATCGGCGTATACCGCACACTTTTTTGCCCTGAAAATCAGGGCAAAATCGCGGGTGCGCGGTATACGCCGATAGCCGCTTTTCCTCGCCGAGTTTCAAATACTGCGCCGGCATATACCGAGCGCAGTACACTCGGGTATAGTCGGGCAGACTCGGCTCCTCTCGCGCTGACGTCCTGGACGTACAGGACGTGAGCACGAGAGTAGCCGAGCCTGCCCGACTATTCACGAGTGTACTGCGCCTGCATATACCGAGTGCAGTACACTCGCGTATAGTCGGGCAGGCTCGGCTCCTTTCGCGCTCACGTCCTGTACGTCCAGGACGTCAGCGCGAGAGGAGCCGAGTCTGCCTGACTATACCCGAGTGTACTGCGCTCGGTATATGCCGGCGGAGTATTTGAAACTCGGCGCGGGAAAGCGAGGAGGATGCCGAAGAGGACACCGGACCCGCCGAAGAGGACACCGGACCCGCCGAAGAGGACACCGGACCCGCCGAAGAGGACGCCGCGCAAGACACCAAAACTGTAAGTACAAAAAACTTTTTTTCCACAGGAATGGCGGCAACTTTAGGGGTGCACACTATATGCAGGAGCGCGCTATACCCCGATAAATACAGCATTACAAAGTGGAGAAACTCCTTCACGCTTATTCAATGGTATATTAATCTATTGAAGTTTATATTAATACAGTGTTTTGTATAAGTTTTAGTTACTATCAATAACATATAGACAAGAAACGGTAAGGCCTCGTACACACGATCAAATCTGTCTGCTGGAAACGGTCGGCCCGACCGTCCCAGCAAACAGATTCGACCGTGTGTACGGGCAAGCCGACGGATTTGGCCACCCGACAGATTTCAAAGCATGCTTTGAAATCTGTCGGCTGGGAACCCGTCCGCCCGACATGTCTGCTGGTTAGTATGCTAACCAGCAGACATGTCTTCTCGCACACGCGCCGAATGATTTCGACGCATGCGTGGAAGTGTTTTACTTCCTGGTGCGGTGACGTGGCGGCATCAACGTCACCGCCACGTCACCAACACGTCAGCGCGCTGTCTGCTGGCGGGGATTTTGGTTTGCTCGTGTGTACACGCGAGCAAACCAAAATGCCAGCAGACAGATTTGTTCAAATCGGTCGGACAGACCGTTTTGAACAAATCGATTGCCTCGTGTGTACGAGGCCTAAGGCAATTCAGAATACAATAACTTATTGTACTAATAAATTACTTAATTAGAATTTCAAATTGTACAAATGAATATCAAGCTAATAATAAGAGTTTCAAAAACATAATAGAGATTTGAAAAGAAAAAGAAAGAAAAAGAAAGAAGAAGAAAGAATAGGGTAAGAAAAAAAATGGGGGGTGGGCGTAAAGTAAATAAGTCTGCAGGGCTAGGTCGAGATCCACTGCCACCATCTGGAAAGTATGTTAAGTACTCCCAATGCTCAGGTTACCATGGCATTAGTACTTTGTCATTAAAGGATATTGGCATAGCATAGCATATGTAATCCAAGCTATTGTGAGGTCTTTTTTTTTCAAAATTATATGTTTATTCAGAAACAAGAAACAGGCCCACATGGACCACAACGAAAGTACAGGCACATTGATATGGTAACATGGCACAGGAGAAGTATACAAGAGTACTACATATACAGGGGTGAGCATTTGCCACACCCAGCATAAATCGGCAGCCGACATCTGCAGCTCAGTATCTCGTCGTCTTATGGGTGGTCAGTTGGGGAACTACATGTTACCTAAGGCGTTTGATCGGTCGTCGTGGTCCCATGGGACCGCCTCCCGCTCCCACTTTTTTTTTTTATTATTGTAAGAACAGTGTAGTAGGAAGAAAGAAAGCAGTGGGGGGGGGTGTGCGGGGAGAGGGCCGGAAGGGGCTGGGTAGAGCTCGGGTCTAGGGGGGTGGGGAATAGGATAGGCGGAGGGGGGGGGCTATTGTGAGGTCTAAAGGAATTTTCTTTTTAGACAGTATACTTGCAATATTGAAAATTTCCATCCAAAATGTCTGTGCTTTCGGACACGACCACCAAATATGATGATGTGTACCTATATCAGAACATCCTCTAAAACATGTTGCTGAATAATTTTGCTACCCTAGCCGGAACCAAATACCATCTTGTTAATACTTTGCAATTTGCCTCCACCGCGAGTACGTTTGGGGAGGCTATTTTTGTGTAATACCATATTTGATTCCAATCAGAGTACTTTAGTTCATATTCTAGATCTTCTTCCCACTTCCGGACGTATGATATTTTATCCATGTTGAATTGTACTAGCGACTGAGAATATAAAGCAGATATTATACCCCTAGCATGCGGATCCTTCTTACAAATATTTTCAAAATTAGGTAACCGGGTTAACAAAGGTGAAGAAGTTAATAAAGGCGTGAAAACGATTTTTTATTTGGAGGTATCTAAATAATTTTGTTTGTGGCAGACCATATACTTCACATAATGTCGGGAATGGGATGAAACATGTGGAGTCTACAAATTTGTACATGCAGAGGACATCCCTGGAAGCCCATTCCTTAAAAGATTTAGGAGATACCCATGCAGGATAAAATGCTGGATTTTTGAAAAATGACAACAATGGATTATGGGGAGATTGAAGTTGATTTTTTATTTTGAATCTATCCCAGAGGGAAAATAAGTGTTTAATAATGGGGTTTCGTATAATTCTGCACACTTTAGAAGAGACCCACAGCACATTGGATATTGGTATGGGATCACATTTAATTGCTTCTATTGATACCCATAGGGCCAGATTCAGGTAGATCAGAGCATCTTTGCTCTGGAGTAACGCATCTCATTTGCGTTACGCTGCAGACATTTTAGGAGCAAGTGCTGTTATTCAGGAAGCACTTGCTCCTAAAGTTGCGGCAGCGCATCGCAAATGAGCCAGCGGAATTCAAATTGGGCGGGTATGGGGCGTGTAGTATTCTAACTATGCGCGATCCCGCGGCGAACGTACTGCGCATGCGTCGAGTGTCAATGCATCCCAGTGCGCATGCTCCAAGTTCTGTCAGTGAACGTCAATGACGTCACGTCCCCATTCATGAATGTTTTACGCAAACGACGCGATTTGTTTTTTTTCTGACGCGATGACGACGGCTATACCTAACATAGGATACTCCACTAGGGGGCTGCTTTATCTATACGCCGCGTATCGCTTCCGGAAACGTCGTAAAGTCACAGCGTCGCGCCCGAAAAAGATCATGAATTGTCGATTTCCGCTCATTAACATATTTTTTGAACGTAAACCGGCGGGAACGCCCCCGGCGCCATTTTTAAGTTGAAGTAACGATGCGATGGCGAAATTCAATTACGCCGATCGCATCGGAACTCCAACCCGGCGTTTCTTGTTTTCTGGTTATAGAAAACAGAAACGCCGGCTTAAAGTGACAGTTAGGCTGGCGGATCACTGGATCCGCCAGCCTAACTCTTCATGAATCTGGCCCATAGTGGTGTTTCCTGTTGTACATGATATTTAGCGAGCGTTGCTATTTCTGCAGCTCTGTAGTAACATGCAAAGTTCGGGCATTCGAGTCCTCCATTTAATTTGGGGAGGTATAACGTTTGTGATTTTATTCTAGGTATGGGTGAACCCCAGACAAAAGACGAAACTCTTTTCTGTAATATTCTCAGGTAATATGCAGGTATTGGGATGGGTAGCACTCTGAAGAAATATAGAAGTTTTGGTAATATTGTCATTTTGACTACATTGATTCTTCCAAACCATGATAATGGGAGATGAGTCCATGAATTCATTAAGTTCGTTACATGTTTTAGAATTGAATGATAATTGTATGAGAATAGATCTGGTATGGATTAGGGGTGCTGAATTTAATTGCTGCATCGATGCATCGCGATTCGGGGACCCCAATAATCGATGTCCATGACGTCATCCGACATGCCCCTCCCCGGAGATCGTTTCGAGCAGGTCTTTTAAAATACCCGTTTTGTAATAAATATGCGTTATAATCCATTAAGTGGCCACTGCTGTATGTGCTTTTTTTAAATATATGCAGATTCATACCTCATAGCTCCGTGTGTATATAACTGTACATGCGATCATGTGACTCCATGGTCCGGCCCTCGTTTAAAGTCTCTTCTGACGTCAGCCCCCCCGCCTCTCTTGTGATCTGTTACTTTAGCTAAAGATGATGGGCGGGGCAGAGAACGGACGTCAGGAGAGATGTGAGACTTGAGAGGAGAGAGGCAGGCCGGACCATGGAGTCACATGAGGGGAATATACAGTTATATACACACAGAGCTATGAGGTATGAATCAGCATATATTTTAAAAAGCACATTACAGCAGTGGCCACTTAATGGATTATAACGCATTTATTACCACAGGTATTTTTATCAGCAGTGTTTGACTCCTACACATGCTCTGCCTGTGCTGGCATTTCTCTGGCTCTTTTCACATTCCACTGTGTTAACTCCTAGTGTGCTGGAATGTGCAAAGCCCAGAGAAATGTCAGCACACAGACAGAAACTCACAGGGCTGTTTGTCAGTTGTGGATTCTAATCCCTCCTGACCTCCCAGCAGCCGTGTGTGTGTGAATTCCTGTACCCTGTAGTGCACCGGATTAGTGCACTTTTTAAAGGGGAGTTCCACCCTATTTTTAGTTTTTTTTTTTAAATCAGCAGCTACACTTTTTGTAAAACTTTTATTAAACCGACACTCACCTGTCCTATGTTCCATTGATGCGGCCGCCTGGAGCTCCACTCATCTCCCCCTTCTCTCCGCCGTCAAATCTACTGTGGGAATGGGAGACCTTTTTTGGCTGAACTTATTTCTATGTTTCAAAGAGATATATTTAGCGCTAAACATTTTTTAGGATTGATAACTAATTCTGAAAATTTTGCAAAGTTATTAACCACTTGGTTACTGCCCCATAGTCAAAAGACGTCATGTTTTTAAAGATGGCTATCTCAGTAATGGGACCAGCTGCTGCCACAACCGAGGTATCCATCTTTAGTGCCAACGGTCCTGTAAACGATAACGCTGGTCTCCGCGGCGGATTCACCGCGAGATCGCCGTTATCGGTGGCGGGAGAGGGCCTCTCTCCCGTGCCCTCTGCCGCTTACCGAAGCCGTCAGTAGCGGCGGAGGCAATCGGGTCCGTTTGGCAGCTGTGTGGGGATGCGAGTGAGGGAAAAATCGCCCCCACCCAACCCC
The DNA here is from genome assembly GCA_029574335.1 of Rana kukunoris. Taxonomy (NCBI): domain Eukaryota; kingdom Metazoa; phylum Chordata; class Amphibia; order Anura; family Ranidae; genus Rana; species Rana kukunoris. The sequence goes on from CM056052.1 coordinate 274,959,183, forward strand.
ATAGCTTAATTTTTTTTTCTTTTTTTGCATTCAAGTCTAAATATGAGATGTGAGGTCTTTTTGACCCTAGATCTCATATTTAAGAGAACCTGTCATGTTTTTTTCTATTACAAGGGATGTTTACATTTCTTGTAATAGGAATAAAAGTGATATTTTTTTTTATTTTTTTATTTCAGTGTAAAAAATAAAAATAAATAAGAAAACAAAAAAATTAAAACGCCCCGTCGAGCTCGCGCACAGAAGCGAACGCATACGCGAGTAGCGCCCGCATATGAAAACTGTGTTCAAACCACACAAGTGAGGTATCGCCGCGATCGTTGGAGTGAGAGCACTAATTCCATCCCTATACCTCCTCTGTCACTCAAAAAATGCAACCTGTAGAATTTTTTAAACGTTGCCTATTGAGATTTTTAAGCGTAAAAGTTTGACGCCATGCCACGAGCAGGCACAATTTTTAAGCGTGACATGTTGTGTATCATTTTACTCGGCGTAACATTATCTTTTACAATGTATAAAAAATTGGGCAAAATTTATTGTTGTCTTATGTTTTAATTCAAAAAAGTGTTTTTTTTTTTTCAAAAAAAAGTGCGCTTGTAAGACCGCTGCGCAAATACGGTGTGACAAAAAGTATTGCAATGACTGCCATTTTATTCTCTAGGGTGTTAGAAAAAAATATATATATAATGTTTGGGGGTTTTAAGTAATTTTCTAGAAAAAAAAACTGTTTTAGTCTCGTAAACACCGAATCTGAAAAACAGGCTCGGTAATTAAGTGGTTAAGGATTAGGGTAAGATTAGGGCCTGACACTTGAGGGGGTGAGAGATATAGGAGGATATCTTCAGCAAATAGGCATATTTTGTGTTGATGTCCTCCTAATTCAATTCTGGTAATAGTGGGGTATGATCTGATCCTTTGCGCAAGTGGTTCAATGAGGAGGGCAAATAATAATGGGGAGAGCGGGCATCCCTGTCATGTGCCTCTCTTTATGTTAAAAGGGTCAGACTTATATCCTGCTTTTGTATGCTTTTGGATTATTGTAAAGTTCCATGATCCAATTTATGAAGTTAGAAGCCAAAACCCAATTTTTGTAATGTGTATTTCAGGTAGGGCCATGAAATAGAGTCAAATGCTTGTTTGATGTCTAAAGAGAGAAAACACGCTGGAATACCACACGTCTTTGCTATATGTTCTAATAGGGTTGTCCTCCGTATATTGTCACCTGCTTGGCGCGTGGGCATGAAACCAACTTGGTCACAGTGAATCAGCGTTCCAATGATATTATTGAGGCGGTTTGCTAATATTTTAGCTAGTAGTTTGATATCTGTGTTCAGCATGGAAATGGGGCGATAATTTGCACTTAGGGTGTCATCCGAATGTGGTTTAGGGATCATACATATTATGGCCATCAATGATTCTTGCCTAAAGGTTTTTTGTTTTAAGAAGTCATTAAATGCTTCTGTGAGCATTGGTGAGATAAGGGCCCAGATTCACAGAGCGATTACTCCTGCGCAACAGGAGATGCGCGTGCGTGAGTCGAAATGTGCGCGTGCGTTTCGTTGAGCGGCATCCCCATTTTTTTTGTCCCGCGTAATTTCGTTAGACTGGCGCATCCTTCCGCGCAAAAGTGCGCTAGACAGACCATTGATTTGCTAGTCAAATATGCTAATGAGGGACTTACGGGGATCCACAAAACAACGTTGGGGCAGCGCAGGCGACGCAGTGTGCGCAACAGCAAAATGTCCTGTCTAAAATTAGAGCTGATAAAAGCTGGTCTAAAAAAAGAAAAAAAGTCTACTTGTTAGATAAAGCAACACTGTTAGTGAGCAGCTCAGCAGTCACACGTGTTGCACAACAATCTGTATGCCAACATGCCAGGGGCATCGTCGCACATAGCTATACTACTGACTTTAGATGAACAAAGAAGGATGAGGGCACGGAGGATGGCACGGAGGAGGGCACAGGAGAGGATATACCGCACCCGCATAGACCTGTTTGGCATGAGTGATTCTGAGGTGTTTCGCATCTTCAGATTCACCCCTCATGTCATCATGGAATTAACCACAAACCTGCAGGAGGACATCACCAGCCCAACACACCGCTAACATGCAGTGCAGCCACTGGTCAAGGTCATGGCAACACTCCATTTCCTTGCCAGTGGCTCTTTTCAGCGTACAAGTGGAGTGGTGGCTGGGATGTCACAATCCTCCATGAGCAGATGTGTGCACCAGGTTGTCCCTGCAATCCTCAGATGCATGGCCAACCAAATCATCAAACCCACCACTGAGGAGCTGCGGCTGAAGGCAATGACAGATTTCTACAGAATTGCCAGATTCCCACGCACTGTGGGGGCCATTGATTGCACACATGTGGCACTCCAGCCCCCCCAGGAGACAGAGCACATGTACCGCAATCGGAAGCATTGGCATTCCATCAATGTACAGGTGATAGTCGATGCCCAAGGCCTCATATGGCACGTCCGTGCCAAACACCCAGGGTCCAGCCATGACAGCTACATATACAATCAATGCCACATCCGATTGGAATTCGATCAGAACGTGTATAGGGACACCTGGCTGGTTGGTGAGTGACATGGGTGGCAGGCATGACTATCCCCTCCCATGATGCACATCACAAGGGGCACATGCATGACTAACATCCTCCTGTCTTTTCCCTTACATGTGACTCTGCATATCCACTGGGACCCCATCTCATGACTCCTATCCGGAACCCCCAAACCCCAGGAGAGGAAAGATACAATCAAGCACATGCCCAAACACGAGCAGTGGTGGAGCGCACCTTTGGCCTCCTAAAGTCACGTTTCCGATGCCTGGATAAGTCTGGGGGTACCCTCTTGTATTCCCCAAACTTTGTGTGCCAGATCATCGGTGCATGTTGCATGCTGCACAACTTTGCAGAAAGAAAGGGCCTGCAGATTGACCTACGTGATGACCTGACCCCTGAACCAGACAATCCCCCCCTAACCGAGGATACCCCGTCTTCTGAGGGAAGAGCAGCCAGGAGACAGCTCACATTGGGCATCTTTGCACGTTAAACATACACATTAATCATGGCACAATGAGAATGCATGCATGCACACCACTGTGGTCCCTAGCACAGACACACCACATCCACATCAAATTGGATTGGCACCAGTCCACCATGCTGGACTTGTGAGCAGCAACGCCACGCCAAGGCTCCAATTATGTCACTGAACATTCATACACCAATCACACGGACCTGGAGATCACTTCTCCCTGGTCCTGGGGAACCCTTCTCCACCAAAATAGAGGGTGACACCCCTTTTCCGGCAGGAATGTCACCCCCACATTCACACAGCATTCACAACACAAAAAAAAAAATGACCAGCAAAAGCAAAAAATTTCCAGCCAAAAAAATAAAATAAAAAAAATGACAAAAAAAAAAAAAATGGGGCAAAAACAAATTACTGCCCTCTGTGTGAGCCATGCCTGGGGCACCCCCGGCCACGGCCCCCGGCTTCTCAGGGGAGACTCATGGGGAAGGGGTAAAACTGGGGAAGGAGGATCAGCCCCTGATCTCTGCCCACCTGGTGGCCTGCCCTCCAAGGCCACGGCAATTCTGTCCAGGGCAGCACCAAGTGTTGCCGTGTTGGCCTGGATAGCCAGGGTAAGGGCCCTCACATCCTGCCCAAACGCCTGCTGATGTCGTCTGCAGTTCGTTTAGGCAGGTTGTGAAAGCCCGGGAGTGGGAGTCCAGGTTCCCCAGCGTATCCTTGATGGAGGACAGGCTCTCCTCCATCCGCACCAATGTCTGGCTGACCTGTCCCAGATGGCGGGTCTGGAGGAACTGGTCCCTTCTCAGGGTGGCGGGCAGGAGATCGGCCAACCCCCTGGTGGTCTGGGATGACATTCTGCCTCCAGCTGATGCTCGTGGCCGGGGAGAAGGGGAGGCCCTTGTGAGGGGAGCAATGTTAGGGGAGGAGGGGGGGGGGGCTCCCCCTTAGGGAGGCCTGCCTGCTGCCAGCCAGAGGGGAGGAGTCCTCAAAACCCAAACGTCCAGTGCCTGACATGGACTCCTCCTCCTCATGATTCTCCTCCTCCTCATGATTCTCCTCCTCCTCATGATTGTCCTGCTCCTGTTGAACCTCCTCCGCAGACTCCGGCCTTGTTGGGGGGGCCTTATTAGGCTGCTGTCCTGGGGTTGGTGCAGTCAGGCCAGATGGCCCTGCACCCTCCTGCACATCTGTGGATGACACAAAACATTCACAGGTTGGAGGATCCACACACTTGCCACATATTCCCTTTCACCCCCTCCCCCACACATGCTACACACCTGATATTAAAAAATAAAACAACTTACCTGGCACCACGGGCTGGGGACTGGAGTCAAAGCCGGGCAGGCCCTCAACTTCATGCCGATGAAAGGTCAGGGCCACCGCACGCTCCTCCGCTGTCAGGCTAATACGGCATGGTGGGCCCCCTCCTGTGCCCCTGGCATGGGCATGCATTCTGGCCAACTTCTTTTTGACCAGACGCCGGAGGTCATTGATTTTTTTGTCAATCCCAGACCTGGTCCATGTCTCCCCCTGCCCCGCTGAATTCACCTGATCAGTGATCCTATCCAAAATCTCCCTCCTCCTGGCCGGGGTGGTGTTGGCACTCTCTGGGCCGTGGAGGTAACGCCCATACTCGCTAATGGCCCGGGCAAGAATCTGTTTTTCCACAACTGTAAAATTCAGCTTTCGTTTTCTCTCAGTCATCCTTCCAAAAAAAAAACAGTCCCAGTCAACAAAATTCACGCACACAAACAAGCACAACCAATCACAAAAAAACACACACACAGAGAGAAAACTACTCACCAATAAACAGTCCCCAAAAAACAAAACAAAAATACAGCAGGAAAAGAAACAAAAACAAATATATCAATCAAACAAACAGTCTCTCAAACACTTATCAAAAACCACTTTCAAAAATCTACTAACAAACACCTGATCACACAGAACACTAATCTGACAACTACAAAACACACCGCAACGAACAACAAGAACAAAAGCACTTGGTTAAATGGGAAGGGACAAAGGGATGTACTTTTGCAAAGGAAGTGCGTTTGTGTGTGTCTATTTATACTGTTTGCGTAGTTCACAATGTTGCCCTAGTCCATTTCCAATTTCACTGATTGCGCCACTCCCGAGTTGTGAGCATGCGCACATCGGAGCTGACATGGTCTCGTTCAAGCGCGCATGCACGAGCCGGCCCGGCCCTTCATTTGCATGGGGTCACGGCTCATTTCAATGTAACACGCCCACGTCCTTCCCAATTTGTATTACTCCTCCTTACGCCTCTGAAAAAACGTTAGGCATGCGCAATTTCCGGTGCAAAAGCTACGAGAATAGGGTGATTACGCGGCAAAATTCCGCAAGTCTAACGTAAAGGCGGTGCGCTACGCCGGTCTAATAATGCGCAGATGTACCTGAATCTGGGCCAAGGTCTTTAATGGCAGCTTCTACAGTACATCCTCATTCGTGATTGTTTTTTCTAATTGTGTTTTTTGAGTTTCATTCATTTGTGGTAGCTGGATTTGTGAGAAGGAGTCTGCCTCCGCAATATCAAATGTATTAGCCTCTGCATAGAGTGTTTTTAGGTGGGAACTGAATTTCTGCACTATTTTTAGTGGGTTACTAGGAATAATGTTGCTTGCTATTTTAAGTTTGATGGGTTTGAAGGACTGATTAATATAATTCAATGCCCTTGCTAAATATGTGCCAGGTTTATTAGAGTTCTTATAGAATATATGTTTAGTTCTATTTAATGCTTTGTCAGCTAAATCAGTGGGGAATAGGTCATACTCTAGGCGCACTTTGTCTAGACGATGTTTGGCGGTGGGAGTAGGATTATTTTGGAAGGCCATGAATGACGAGTTAAATTCTGTTTCTAGTTGTCTTGCCATTTTTTTGCGTTCATTTTTAAGTATCCTTGATTGTTGCTGGAATGTTCCTCTTAATACTGGTTTGTGTGCTTCCCAAAGCGTGAGTGGGGATGTTACTGAATTTGTATTATGTTTTAAGGATTCTTTTAGGGCTTGCTCAATTACTGGGCAATAAGAAGGATGCTTAAGCAATATATCTGGGAGATACCAAGTTGAATCATGGTTTCTAGGCACAATAGAAGCAACAGTGGTGAACACTGCATTGTGGTCAGACCACGGGATGGGTATAATAGTAGAATTGAGTATTTCTGGTACCATACCAATTGTTAAAAATATGTGATCAATGCAACGCAATAATTGATGTGGGTTAGAGAAATAAGTATAATTACGTTTCATTGGATTCGATTTTCTCCAGGAGTCCGCTAAATTATATTTAGATAAGAGGTTACAGAGAGACCATTTAGCTTAGTATCTTGGAGGGGCATATGGGGTTTTGTCCAGAAATGGAAGGAGAACCTGATTGGAATCACTGCATATAAAAAGAGAGCCCATTTTATGAGTGTGTATCATTTGAAAAAGGTGTGACAGAAAGGGTATTGGTTGATGATTGGGTGCATAATAAGAGACCACTATAATAGCAGTGTCCATAATAAAACCAGTTAGAATTAGGTAACGACCCTCCGGGTCTTTGATTTCTGATTGCAGAACGAATTGTGTGGTTCGGTGAAATGCTATTAGGGTTTCCCTTTTCTTGGTAGGAGCAGATACTGTATATTCTTGTGGATAAAATGCAATATAAAATGTAGGTGTTGTATTCGTGGTGAAGTGCGTTTCTTGCAAACAGACAATTTGTGCTTTCTTAGCCTGAAACGATCTAAATGCTTTTGTACATTTCTGAGGCACATTTAGTTCTTGTACATTGAGAGATAATACATTTAACAGAGCCATGGTTACCCGATCAACAAGCTATTCTTACCAGTAGTTACTGAGTTGTGGCTTCCCGACCCAGCCCGTGCAGACAAAAGAGAAAAAGAAGTAAAGGGGGATCCAGAACAAACAACCTTAAAAAGAAAATGAAAGACAACACGGATTATAGAATATCTTAATACATTTAAAAAAACATAGTACTTGAGGTTTTCCTGTGATGAGGAGTAAAATCCCATATCAGGGGGAAAAATGCCCTCGTCGAATTCCCACACAATATTGTTGAAATCCGACGAGAGCCTAGTGAGGCACATGGGTTTTTCTGTGCACTGGAGAGCCAGCTAAAAAAAAATGAGATATGCGCACCACTTATGCCCTGTACACACGATTGGTTCGTCTGATGAAACGGACCAATGGACCGTTTTGATCAGAAAAAACGATCGTGTGTGGGCCCCATTCGTTTTTTTCCCACCTGTGAAAAAAAAATAGAACCTGTTTTAAAATTTTCGTATGGTTAAAAAAACGATAGAAAAAAAACGATCTGTGGGGAAATCCATCGGTCAAAAATCCACGCATGCTTAGAATCAAGTCGACGCATGCCCCTAAGCATTGAACTTAATTTTTCTCAGCACGTCGTAGTGTTTTACATCACCGCGTTGGACACGATCGGATTTTTAACCAATGGTGTGTAGGCAAGACTGATGAAAGTCAGCTTCATCGAATATCTGAAAAATCCATCGGTTTGTTTTCATCAGATGAACCGATCGTGTGTACAGGTGCAAAAAATATTCGTCCTAACTAAATATAACAAAACCGTGAATAATTTAAATATTTGCTTTCCAACATGAATGAGAAATTGGGGGAGAAATTATGTTTTGACTAAACTATCAGGGTAATAATATTATTAGGATACATTTGGGACATTTATGCAATAAAAATAATTTTGAGATTTTCAGTATTATAAAACTAAGCCTTATTACTACATGAGCCAGAATGCTTATCAGTGAATGTACCTTTTCCACAACCTCGTTTAGGGTGTGTTAATAACAATACATTTCTTATCAACATGTAGCCTTAGTGTATTTGTGGATCAAATTGAGAGTAAGACATAAGTCCATTACCAAATTGGCTAAAATAATAACTAGGGTTTGTATGTCTTACTGAATTTTCGCTAAGTGTTGGGTGATAAAATAATAATTTAACTCTGTGGCCTCGTACACACGAGGGGAAATGTCCGCTGAAAACGGTCCGATGGACCGTTTCAGCAGACATCTCCACTCGTGTGTATGGGCTAGCGGACAGATTTCTCCACCCGACAGATTTCAAAGCATGCTTTGAAATCTATCCGCTGGGAATCTGTCCGCCCGACATGTCTGCTGGTTAGTACACTTACCAGCAGACATGTCGTCCCCCACCGCCGCCGCGCCGCTGCCGAATGTATTCGGCGCATGCGCGGAAGTGTTTTACTTCCTGGTGCGGTGACGTAGCGGTGACGTGGCGGCGTCAACGTCACTGCTGCGTCACCGCGCCGTCCGGCGGCGGGGAATTTGATCCGATGGTGTGTACACGCCATCGGATCAAACTCCCGAACGGACATATCCGATGGAAATGGTCCGCGGACCGTTTTCATCGGATATGTCCGATGGTGTGTACGAGGCCTCTGAGTTAGAACCTTTACCCTTACTTTGAAATGGGTTTAACTGAAACATTCTAATACTTAGAATGTTGGTATTGCTCATCAGGTATCTGATAAAAAAAAAACTATTTAAAATAAGAGTAAAAATACAAATACAAATTGAAGAATGAAAAATAAATACATTACTTATTTCCTATGGGGAAATAAGTCATTAATTGAATTGATTCTTCTATTCCCAAAAAGTGCTATTAACCACTTCCATACAGGGCATTTTCACCCCCTTCCTGCTCAGACCAATTTTTAGTTTTAAGCGTTGTTGCACTTTGAATGACAATTGCGCGGTCATGCAACACTGTACCCAAATGATCTTTGTTTTTCCCCCCACAAATAGAGCTTTTGTTTGGTGGTATTTGATCATCTCTGCGGTTTTAATTTTTTGCGCTATAAACAAAAGAAGAGCAACAATTTTGAAAAACACCATATTTTTTACTTTTTGGTTTGATAAATATCAAATAAAAAAATAAAAAAATGTCCTCAGTTTAGACCAATACGTATTCTACATATTTTTGGTAAAAAAAAACAAAAAAAACCGCAATAAGCGTATATTGATTGGTTTGCGCAAAAGTTATAGGCCCAGATTCACGTACATCTGCGCATTATTGGACCGGCGTAGCGCACCGCCTTTACGTTAGACGTGCGCAATTTTGCCGCGTAATCACCCTATTCTCGTAGCTTTTGCACAGAAAATTGCGCATGCGTAACGTTTTTTTCAGAGGTGTAAGGCGTAGTAATACAAATTGGGAAGGACGTGGGCGTGTTACATTAAAATGAGCCGTGACCCCATGCAAATGAAGGGCCGGCCGGCTCGCGCATGCGCGCTTGAAGGAGACCATGGTCAGCACCTCTGTGCGCATGCTCACAACTCGGGAGCGGCGCAATCAGTGAAATTGGAAATGGACTAGGGCAACGTTGTGAACTACGCAAACAGCATAAATAGACAGACACAAACGCACTTGCATTGCAAAAGTACATCCCTTTGTCCCTTCCTATTTAACCAAGTGCTTTTGTCCTGTTGTTCGTTGCGTTGTGTTTTGTAGTTGTCAGATTAGTGTTCTGTGTGATCAAGTGTTTGTTAGTAGATCTTTGAAAGTGTTTTTTGATAAGTGTTTGAGAGACTGTTTGTTTGATATATTTCTGTTCGTTTGTTTTCTTGCTGATTTTTTGCTGTTTGTTTTTGTGACTGTTTTTTGCTGAGTGCTTGTGTGATTTTTTGGGTGTTAGTTTTCTCTTTGTGTTTGTTCTTGCTTGATTGGTTGTGCTTGTTTTTGTGAGTGATTTTTGTTGACTGGGAGTGAGTTTTTTTGGAAGTATGACAGAGAGAAAGCGAAAGCTCAATTTTACTGTGGGGGAAAAAAGAATTCTTGCCCGGGCCATTAGCGATTATGGCCCAGACAGTGCCAACACCACCCCGGCCAGGAGGAGGGAGATTTTGGATATGATCACTGAGCAGGTCAATTCAGCGGGGGAGGGGGAGACACGGACCCGATCTGGGATTGACAAAAAAATTAATGACCTCCGGCGTCTGGTCAAACAGAAGCTGGCCAGAATGCATGCCCATGCCAGGGGCACAGGAGGGGGCCCACCATGCCGTATTAGGCTGACAGCGGAGGAGCGTGCGGTGGCCCTGACCTTTCATCGGCATGAAGTTGAGGGCCTGCCCGGCTTTGACTCAAGTCCGGAGCCCGTAGTGCTAGGTAAGTATTTTTTTTAATATCAGGTGTGTAGCATGTGTGGGGGAGGGGGTGAAAGGGAATATGTGGCAAGTGTGTGGATCCTCCAACCTGTGAATGTTTTGTGTCATCCACAGATGTGCAGGAGGGTGCAGGGCCATCTGGCCTGACCGCAATATCCCCAGGACAGCAGCCTAATGAGGCCCCCCAACAAGGCTGGAGTCCGCGGAGGAGGTTCATGAGGAGGAGGAGGTTCATGAGGAGGAGGAGAATCATGAGGAGGAGGAGAATCATGAGGAGGAGGAGTCCATGTCAGGCACTGGACGTTTGGTTTTTGAGGACTCTTCCCCTCTGGCTGGCAGCAGGCAGCCCTCCCTAAGAGGGAGCCCCCCCCCTCCTCCCCCAACATGGCTCCCCTCCCAAGGGCCTCCCCTTCTCCCGGGCCACAAGCATCAGCTGGAGGCAGGATTTCATCCCAGAACACCAGGGGGTTGGCCGATCTCCTGCCCGCCACTCTGAGAAGGGACCAGTTCCTCCAGACCCGCCATCTGGGACAGGTCAGCCAGACATTGGTGCGGATGGAGGAGAGCCTGTCCTCCATCAAGGATACGCTGGGGAACCTGGACTCCCACTCCCGGGCTTTCACAACCTGCCTAAACGAACTGCAGATGACATCAGCAGGCGTTGGGCAGGATGTGAGGGCCCTCACCCAGGCTATCCAGGCCAACATGGCAACACTTGGTGCTGCCCTGGACAGAATAGCCGTGGCCTTGGAGGGCAGGCCGCCAGGTGGGCAGAGATCAGGGGCTGCTCCTCCTTCCCCGGTTTTCCCCCTCCCCCATGAGTCTCCCCTGAGGAGCCGGGGCCGTGGCTGGGGGCGCCCCAGGCGTGGCTCACGTCAAGGGCAATAATTTTTTTTTTCCCCTCTTTTTTTTTTTGATTTTTGGAAATTTTTTGATTTTGCTGGTAATTTTTTTTTTTTTTGGGTTGTGAATGCTGTTTGAATGTGGGGGTGACATTCCTGCCGGAAAAGGGGTGTCATCCTCAATTTTGGTGGAGAATGGTTCCACAGGACCAGGGAGAAGTGATCCCCAGGTCCGTGTGAATGGTGTATGAATGTACAGTGACATAATTGGAGCCTTGGTGTGGCGTCGCTGCTCACAAGTCCAGCATGGTGGACTGGTGCCAATCCAATTTGATGTGGATGTGGGGTGTGTGTGCTAGGGACCACAGTGGTGTGCATGGATGCATTCTCATTGTGCCATGATTAATGTGTGTGTTTAACGTGCAAAGATGCCCAATGTGAGCTGTCTCCTGGCTGCTCTTCCCTCAGAAGACGGGGAAACCTCGGTTAGGGGGGGATTGTCTGGTTCAGGGTCAGGTCATCACATAGGTCAATCTGCAGGCCCTTTCTTTCTGCGAAGTTGTGCAGCATACAACATGCACCGATGATCTGGCACACGAAGTTTGGGGAATACAAGAGGGTACCCCCAGACTTATCCAGGCATCGGAAACGTGACTTTAGGAGGCCAAAGGTGCGCTCCACCACTGCTCGTGTTTGGGCATGTGCTTGATTGTATCTTTCCTCTCCTGGGGTTTGGGGGTTCCGGATAGGAGTCATGAGATGGGGTCCCAGTGGATATGCAGAGTCACCTGTAAGGGAAAAGACAGGAGGATGTTAGTCATGCATGTGCCCCTTGTGATGTGTGCATCATGGGAGGGGATAGTCATGCCTGACTCCCATGTCACTCACCAACCAGCCAGGTGTCCCCATACACGTTCTGATCGAATTCCATTCGAATGTGGCATTGATTGTATATGTAGCTGTCATGGCTGGACCCTGGGTGTTTGGCACGGACGTGCCATATGAGGCCTTGGGCATCGACTGTGTGTTGATGGAATGCCAATGCTTCTGATTGCGGTACATGTGCTCTGTCTCCTGGGGGGGGGGCTGGAGTGCCACATGTGTGCAATCAATGGCCCCCACAGTGCGTGGGAATCTGGCAATTCTGTAGAAATCTGTCATTGCCTTCAGCCGCAGGTCCTTAGTGGTGGGTTTGATGATTTGGTTGGCCATGCGTCTGAGGATTGCAGGGACAACCTGGTGCACACATCTGCTCATGGAGGATTGTGACATCCCAGCCACCACTCCACTTGTACGCTGAAAAGAGCCACTGGCAAGGACATGAAGTGTTGCCATGACCTTGACCAGTGGCTGCACTGCATGTGAGCGTTGTGTTCGGCTCGTGATGTCCTCCTGCAGGGTTGTGGTTAATTCCAGGATGACATGAGGGGTGAATCTGAAGATGCGATACACCTCAGAATCACTCATGCCAAACAGGTCTATGCGGGTGCGGTATATCCTCTTCCGTGCCATCCTCTGTGCCCTCATCCTTCTTTGTTCATCTAAAGTCAGTAGTATAGCTATGTGCGACGATGCCCCTGGCATGTTGGCATACAGATTGTTGTGCAACACGTGTGACTGCTGAGCTCCTCACTAACAGTGTTGCTTTATCTAACAAGTAGACTTTTTTTCTCTTTTTAGACCAGCTTTTATATGCTCTAATTTTAGACAGGACATTTTGCTGTTGCGCACACTGCGTCGCCCCAACGTTCTTTTGTGGATCCCCGTAAGTTCCTCATTAGCATATTTGACTAGCAAATCAATGGTCTGTCTAGCGCACTTTTGCGCGGAAGGATGCGCCAGTCTAACGAAATTACGCGGGACAAAAAAAAGTAGATTTTTTGCGTATCTCGTTCTGGGGATGCCGTGCATCGAAACGCACGCGCACATTTCGTCTTACGCACGCGCATCTCCTGTTGCGCAGGCGTAATCGCTCTGTGAATCTGGCCCATAGTGTCTACAAAATAGGGGATAGATTTATGGCATTTTTATTTATTATTCTTTTTTTACTAGTAATGGTGGTGATCTGCAATTTTTATTGTGACCGTGACATTTTGGCGGACATATCAGACACTTTTGACCCATTTTTGGGACCATTAACATTTATACAGCGATTAGTGCTATAAAACTGCACTGATTACTGTGTAGATGTGACTGGCAGGGAACCGATTAACACTAGGGGGCGCTGAAGGGGTTAATATGTTCCCTAAAGTGTGTTCTAACTGTACATCGCGGCTGCCGGACACTCGCTCTGAGTCGCGAGCGATGCCTCGCGTGCGCCCCCTAGCGGCCGCGATGCAAAGGACGTCATATGATGTCCACTCTGAGGGAGAGCCAGTTCCTGCCTACGTCATATTACTATGGCTCGGTAGGGAACTGGTTAAAGCAAAATTACTGATGTAACAGCACTCTTTGCTGGGTTGTCAAGCTGTGAGGTTGATCCTGTCAATAATACAGTGTATTGTTTGACAGAGGACATTATTAGGTTTGTTTCGGATCTCGTATAATCGGGGCCTCCATCCCAGTCCCAGTATATCTCTTCTGGCTGATCCACCGGCTTCTCGATCTTTGGAATAATTTCTCCCTGACAGGGATGAATACCTGTCCCTTATAAATGTTAGTCTCAAACTTGCATTAATTGTATATTCTGATACCCATTTCTTCTTTGACTGGCAACCTCATTGATTGCCGTTTATATTTTTAATTATTTTAAAAAAACGTATCCAATGAAATATTCATCATCCTTTATAATACATTAACTAATTGTCCTTCTCTACACACTCCTGAAGAAGGTTACCCCAAAACGCGTCGGGTGTAAAGACGGTTCTTCATGTATTTACTTATATGGTGACAATCATTGGAACTGTATATTTTAATTCAATATTTCATTTTTTTGATAAATATGTACAATTGTGAATAAAACAATTTTTTTTACTCTCAATATCCTGTATATTTTGGAATACTATTAGTGCCTTAAAAGTCCACCCAGGGGAACCCCCTTTTTCTTTTCTCATATATACTGGATGTGGCACAAGCATACATTTGCCATTAACCCCCCTTTCTCTGAACCTTAAATTGGACCTTCTGGCGCGATTCTCATAATCCTCCAACCTATTTTGTAGTGTGACATTTTCCTCTTTAACCACTTGACCACTGGGCACTTAAACCCCCTTCCTGACCAGACCAATTTTCAGCTTTCGGTGCTCTCACAATTTGAATGACAATTACTCAGTCATACAACATTGTACCCATTTGACATTTTTGTCCTTTTTTTCACACAAATAGAGCTTTATTTTGGTGGTATTTGATCACCTCTGGGTTTTTTATTTTTTGCGCTATAAAAGAAAAACGACTGAAAATTATGTAAAAAAAAAAAAAAAATCTTGTTTCTGTCATATTAACAGGTTATTTCTCACACACAGCATATGCATACCACAAATTACACCCCAAAACACATTCTGCTATTCCTCCCGAGTATGGCGATTCCCCATGTGTGAGACTTTTACACAGCGTGGCCACATACAGAGGCCCAACATGCAGGGAGCGCCATCAGGCGTTCTGGAACACCCAGACCAATTCTGACATTTCTCTCCTACATGGAAAAATCATAATTTATTTGCTAGAAAATTACATAGAACCCCAAAACATTATATATGCTTTTTTATCAAAGACCCTAGAGAATACAATGGCGGCCGTTACAACTTTTTAACTTGCATGGTATTTTCACAGACATTTTTTGAACGCGCGTTTTTAAAAAAAACTGTTTTGTTTTGTTAAAAAAAAAACAGTAAAGTTAGCCCAATTTTTTTTTCATAATGTGAAAGATGAAGTTACGCCGAGTAAATAGATACCCAACATGTCACACTTCAAAATTGCGCACACTCATGGAATGGCGCCAAACTTCGCTACTTAAAAATCCCCATAGGCGACGCTTTAATTACTTTTATCGGTTACATGATTCTAGTTACGGAGGAGGTCTAGGGCCAAAATGATTGCTCTCGCTCTAACGTTACCTCACATGTGTAGCTTGAACACCTTTTTCATATGTGGGCGGGACTTACGTATGCGTTCGCTTTTGCATGCGAGCACACGGGGACAGGGTGCTTTAAAAAATGGGTATTGCAGAGTATTGGGGTATTGCAGAGTATCGCGCAGGGTATTGGGGTATTGCGCAGAGTATTGCGCAGAGTATTGCGCAGAGTATTGCGCAGAGTATTGCGCAGAGTATTGCAGGGTATTGCGCAGGGTATTGGGGTATTGCAGAGTATTGCGCAGGGTATTGGGGTATTGCAGAGTATTGCGCAGGGTATTGGGGTATTGCAGAGTATTGCGCAGGGTATTGGGGTATTGCAGAGTATTGCGCAGGGTATTGGGGTATTGCAGAGTATTGCGCAGGGTATTGGGGTATTGCAGAGTATTGCGCAGGGTATTGGGGTATTGCAGAGTATTGCGCAGGGTATTGGGGTATTGCAGAGTATTGCGCAGGGTATTGGGGTATTGCAGAGTATTGCGCAGGGTATTGCAGAGTATTGCGCAGGGTATTGGGGTACTGGGGTATTGCAGGGTACTGGGGTATTGCAGAGTATTGTGCAGAGTACTGGGGGGTCACGGATCACGGTAAATCGCTGCTGATAGCGGCGGTTTACCACGTGATTGTGCCGTCATTTAATGACGCCGGTTCCTCCCTCCTCTCTCTGTACCGATCGGTACAGTGTGAGAGGGAAAGCGTGGATGGCGGCAGCGCTGTGGATGGATCTGTGACTATTGCAGTCACAGATACATCCATCCCTGCTCATCCATCCCTGCAACCCCCTGCGCAATACTCAGCAGTACCCCCAGCAATACTCAGCAGTACCCCCCGCAATACTTGGCATACTCCCAGCAATACTCAGCAGTCCCCCCAGCAATACTCAGCAGTACCCCCAGCAATACTCAGCATACCCCCAGCAATACTCAGCATACCCCCAGCAATACTCAGCAGTACCCCCAGCAATACTCAGCAGTACCCCCAGCAATACTCAGCAGTACCCCCAGCAATACTCAGCAGTACCCCCAGCAATACTTAGCAGTACCCCCAGCAATACTCAGCAGTACCCCCGCGCAATACTCAGCAGTACCCCCGCGCAATACTCAGCAGTACCCCCGCGCAATACTCAGCAGTACCCCGGCGCAATACTCTGCAGTACCCCGGCGCAATACTCTGCAGTACCCCGGCGCAATACTCTGCAGTACCCCGGCGCAATACTCTGCAGTACCCCGGCGCAATACTCTGCAGTACCCCGGCGCAATACTCTGCAGTACCCCCGGCGCAATACTCTGCAGTACCCCCGGCGCAATACTCTGCAGTACCCCCGGCGCAATACTCTGCAGTACCCCCGGCGCAATACTCTGCAGTACCCCCGCACAATACTCTGAAAAATACTCTGCAGTACCCCCTGCGCAATACTCTTAACAATACTCTGCAGTACCCCCTGCGCAATACTCTTAACAATACTCTGCAGTACCTCTGAACAATACTCTGCAATACTTCCTGCGCAATACTTCCTGCGCAATACTCCCTGCGCAATACTCCCTGCGCAATACTCCCTGCGCAATACTCCCTGCGCAATACTCTGCGGTGGTTTTTTTTTTCAGGCTTCCCAGCCTAGAGGTGAGATGTGGGGTCTTATTGACCCCATATCTCAGTGTTAAGAGGACCTGTCATGCCATACCCCTATTACAAGGGATGTTTACATTCCTTCTAATAGGAATAAAAGTAATCAAAACATTTATTTTTGGGGAAAAACGTGTCAAACTAAAATAAATAAAGTAAAATGAACAATAAAAAAAAAAAAAAAAACTTTAAAGCGCCCCTGTTCCCACGTGCTCGTATACAGAAGCGAACGTGCACGTAAGTCCTGCTCACATATGAAAACGGTGTTCAAACCACACATGTGAGGTATCGCTGCGAACGTTAGAGCGAGAGCAATCATTTTGGCCCTAGACCTCTTCTCCAACTAAAAAGATGTAACCAGTAAAAATATTTAAAGCGTCACCTATGGGGATTTTTAAGTCGCGAAGTTTGGCGCCATTCCACGAGCGCGTGCAATATTGAAGGGTGACATGTTGGGTATCTATTTACTCGGCGTAACTTCATCTTTCATATTATGCAAAAACATTGGGCTAAATTTAATGTTTTTTTTTTTAAAAGCACAAAACTGTTTTATTTCCAAAAAAAATGTGTTCGAAAAATTGCTGTGCAAATACCATGTGCGATAAAAAGTTGCAACAACCGCCATTGTATTTTCTAGGGTCTTTGCTAAAAAAGCATATATAATGTTTTGGGGTTCTATGTAATTTTCTAGCAAATAAATGATAATTTTTACATGTAGGAGAGAAATGTCAGAATTGGTCTGGGTGCTCCAGAACGCCTGATGGTGCTCCCTGCATGTTGGGCCTCTGTATGTGGCCATGCTGTGTAAAAGTCTCACACATGTGGTATCGCCATACTTGGGAGGAATAGCAGAATGTGTTTTGGGGTGTAATTTGTGGTATGCATATGCTGTGTGTGAGAAATAACCTGCTAATATGAAAATTTTGTGGAAAGAAAATAAAAATGAAAAAAAAATTGATTTTGCAAAGAATTGTGGGAAAAAATGACAACTTCAAAAAACTCACAATGCCTCTTTCTAAATACCTTGGAATGTCTTCTTTCCAAAAAGGGGTCATTTGGGGGGTATTTGTACTTTTCTGGCATGTTAGGGTCTCAAGAAATGAGAGAGGCTGTCAGTACATCAGATGTGATCAAATTGATTAATTTTCATTAATTGGTACCATAGCTTTTAGACCCTATAACTTTCACCCAGACTAAATAATATCCAATTTTTTTTTTGTTTTGTTACCAAAGATATGTAGCAGTATACATTTTAGGCCAAGTTTATGAAGAAAAATTACTTTTTTGCAAAATGTTATAATAGAAATGAAGAAAAATTCATTTTTTTACAAAAATGTTTTTTTTTTTTCATTTATAGCGAAAAAAATAAAAACCGCAGAGGTGATAAAATACCACCAAAAGAAAGCTCTATTTGTGGGAAAAAAAGGACAAACATTTCATTTGGTTACAGTGTTGTATGACTGAGTTATTGTCATTCAAAATGTGAGAGCACCGAAAGCTGAAAATTGGTCTGGTTATTAAGTGGGTTTAAGTGCCCAGTAGTCAAGTGGTTAAAGTAGAATTTTACCCATAACAACGTGATATAAAAGAATGTTCTTTCGCAATGTTCTTTTCACCAGCATTGTTCCTGTTTTTTCTTGCTGGAGGCTGTCCTTGTGCTGAAGACCAGAACCCCTGAACAGCAGTAAATAATAAAGTAACACTAAACCCATTGTTTTAATGGTTTCCTAAAAAAAAAAAATACATTCCTTGAATGCCGGTATTGCTAGCTGTCACATTTTCTTGTTTCCATAACCAAACTGTCAAACCATTAAATGGCTGGTATCATAACTGATCACATGTGCAGTGCCATGGCAGTTGCAGATCAAACAGAAGCAGCTTCCTTGGTTTGAAGACTGTCAGCAGACAATCCTCTACAGATTCATCAGTGCCTAAAAATGCCTAAAATGGGAGAGCAACTGAGCATGTGCAGAGCATGGTGAGACAATGTATTACTGGGTTTTAAACAGTGTAGACACTTATTTTTTATGTTTTACATAGCTATATCTGCAAAAGGGGCCAACCTAATAGGATCTAGCAGGACTTAATTTTCTGACTAAAGTTCCACTTTAAAATGCCCTTTATTTCATGTTTAAAGGAATCAGATTGCTGCTGTTGTAATAAAGCCAAGTCAAATGCACAAGTTAAAAAATGGTTTGCACCATCCAAAATCTGTGATGGCAGAATATGGTATTTCTGGCACAGTCCATGAAATTATACTGTTCTGTAACACCATTTACAGCTTAAAGGGGTTGTATAGGTTTGTTTTTCTTTTTTTAATAACAAACATGTCATACTTGCCTCCACTGTGCAGTTCGTTTTGCACAGAGTGACCCCGATCCTGCTGTTCTGGGGTCACACGGCGGCTGTCTCGTCACATCCCCACTACAGCTAACCCCCTCTGAGAAGCTCTTTCCTGAGGGAGTTAGCTTGCGGGCGCGTTTCCGTGTCTTACAGTTGGCGTCCATTTAAACGCTGAGTGTATGACTTGGCCGCGTCATTAGATGGAAAAATGGGAAGAGACTGCGCTAAAATAACCTCCCTGGCGGTATGATTCTTTCAGATTTTAGGTGCTGAAAGCGGTACCATTATTTTGCATGGGAATTTGGCGTTTTAGATTGCAGGCCTGCAATTCTTAGGAATAACGCACCTAAATCTGTCCAAACCAGAGTCTCTAGTAGACTATGACAAAGTTTGAAACACAAAATCATAAATTATAATATAATAAACAATAACAAATAATAATTTAATAATAACAATACTTTTTATTCAATAAATTTTAACAAATAATATATTCAAAAACTCAGATTTTTTGGGGGGTCAAACAAGGGTGCAAAATCATTATTCAGTAAACGTCTCGGGTATGAAAATTTTTAAAGCAAGGTACAGCGCAAAGTCCAACGTCACAGTCGAGACAACAGAAGCGCGTTTCTTTGCGTATTTTTCTTCCGTTGTCGTCGCACCTGGAGCAGCAAACCACACACATCCGTGTGGGTGCTGTTTTTTTTTTCAGTGGGTGGTACGTGGTCCAAAAAATGACGACCACAACACCAGAAGCCCGTCGTCCAGAACGGTTTACCGCCATTGACGTTTGAAAGAAAGAAAGATCTGTTCTGCCACCTTCCACATAAAGTCTGGATGGACCATAGACCTGTCACTTTTTTTTTTCAGCAGGATGAAGGAGTTCCAGAGACATTGCTCCAAAACATGTCGGAATTTTTTTTTATAATACTTTTTCTGCTGCTTCCTCATCGCTGGGTAAAAGGTCATGGCCTGGTCAGCCCTGTCCACACCTCCCATCGTGTGGTTGTAGTCCAACACAACCTGTGGCTTTCTAACATCCTTTCCACCTCTGGTATGGACTATGGCGGTCGAGGTGTTATAGACTGTGCTCATAAGGGAAACGTCATTTTTGTCCCGCCACTTAAGTGCCAACATTTTCCCTTTTTGCCAGCTACTTCTCCTTTCCCAAGCTTTTTATTTGAAAATGCTGACGGCATGTCACGCCGGTTAGGCCTCACGGTCCCATAAGCGTCCGTCTTATTTAGAAGAAGGAAATCGTACAGTTCTGGGGAGGTATAGAAATTGTCCATAGTGACACAGTAGACCTGGTTGAGCAAGGGCTCTATCAATGAAAGAACTGAAGCGGTTGCCATCCCAAAACCGCTAAATCTCGGGGAGAATTTGGTCCCTTTCCCAGTGTATAGTACTGCGTTCCAGATATATCCAGAGCTGGATTCACACAGCATAAAGGATTTTATTCCAAAGCGAGCGCGCTTAGATGCAATGAACTGAATTCAGCTGAGCCTACCTTTGTAGGCCATGAGACTTTCATCGATGGTAATGTCCCGCTCAGGTATATAGGGCCGCTGGAAGTTCTGCAAAATAATTTGGTAAATATTCCCAATTTTGTTCAGCTTTGGAGCTGGATGAGAACGTTCATCGAATTCCTCGTTATTTGCAAAATGCAAATATTTCATTATCAATGAAAATCTGTACTCCGACATGACAGTTCCAAAAAAAGGTGTGGCCAATAATTTATTTATTGTCCAATACCACTTTTGGAGTGGTTTCCCCACCACTCCCTGTAAAATTAGGAGGCCAAGGAACTTCCAGATATCGTCGCTGGTCACAGGCTCCCATTTTCTGCGCCTTGAAAATAGCTGATGGGTAGCAGCTTGTTGTTCTTGATATCGATTTGTCTCCAAAACGATTTTGTCGATCACCTCATCCCTCAAAAAAAATGTCGGAGGTATTCCAAGGGATTGTCATCCTCTATGTCCACTCTCCGCACCGCAATCAATTGCGCACCAAGTCCGCACATCGCTGGGCACAGGCGCAGGATCGTCACTTACATCACTTTTTGCGTCTGATGACGAACTTTCCCACACATCGCTGTCACTCAGCTCCTCCGCAAGTGATTCCGTATCGCTGTCGCTGTTTGGCAGCAGGTCGCATAGCGATTTTGAAGTAGAGGCGCGCTTTGCCATGATAACTGTGCACTTTACAGACACTGGCACAGTAAATTTGCAGACAGGGCACTGGAGAAAGAACTGGGGGGGGGCAATCAAAGGTCACTGTATTTTTATTTATTTTTTAATCCAATAGTATCAGTGTGTTTTACTGTGTTTTACTATGTTTCTACTTATACTATTTGAATTTTGCGCCGTTCCCCCCCCCTGCATCGCGATGCTCGCAGGGAAGGGAATCGGGGGAACACAGAGCATCGGGTGGACGTCCGGCCGCCGTACACTGCGGGGATTCATCGCTGGATCGCAGAGAAAAGGTAAGAAACCTCTTTCTGCATCCAGCGAGGCAAGCCCGAGTGTGGCTCGGGATTACCGATCGTAGCTTGAAAATCTCACCCCAAGCCACACTCGGGAATTACGCCAGGAGGGTTAACAAAAAAAGGGAAAGAAAAAAGGGAAAACTACAGCGTGATAACAGTGTGTTCTCTCCAAGTGCTGCGATTTTCATGTAAACAAGAAATACAAGAAATAAACATAAGAAAAATATAAATCGCGCTACCTTAACCGTCTTTAACAAACAGAAATATATACAAATAAATGGTCTCAAGTGATATTTGTAAAAGGCTAACTGCTATGTCAGAAATGTGACCTGTGATGGCCACTATACGAAATGCAGTCACCTCAAAAACCATCAATGTTATTAACTTATTAGTGATGGTGATTTACCAAAAAAAAGAAAAAAACAAAAAATATATACCAAGTGATATACAAATGCAAAACTGTCAACTAAGTATGAACTTTGGCTCTGAATAAATTGATATACAGTCCAGAGTATTAACAGTAGGAAGTCCGTGAATAAAAATTAACAAACACCCGTGCTTCTGTGTCATATAGCAGATTAGTAAAAACGCGTCCAAAGGCTAATAACGTGTCCTCCACCAAGCTTATGAATTGGCCTCTTACCGAAATCCCACGATCCCTTGTGACAATGGATCAGAAACCGCATATAATAGGTCCCAATCTTGTGGTATCAGATCTGCAGTCCTGATGGATCTCGTTTCCCAGAATATTTTAGCAATATGGATGCCCACCATGCAAAAAACATCAATAGCTCCACATAGTGTGTTAATGTTTAAAAAATTTACACAAAATGCACTTACAGTTATGCAATTTGAAAACGCCTTGAAATTTTAATGTGCCGGCCGGTACACAAAAACCCTCAGGCACTCATCCGCTGGGGGAACGTTTAGGAGCTTGGGTGACAACAGCGCGTCGC